>VXBX01005266.1:1132464-1146714 GCA_013400415.1 Scytalopus superciliaris
TCAGTTGAATAGAAGCTGTTCCTCTGCATCTGAACTTTGATTTCTGTTAACTCTCCAATTGCAAATTTTAAAACATGTCTGGAATAATGAGAACTACATATGCGACTCTTGCCAGTGTCAAAGGAGAAGTGCAGATAAATAAACCGAAGATGTGACGAGATACCTGGGTGATTTATTAGCTATAAGTAGTAAAATGAGAACACAGAGAGCCTTTGAATTCAACAATTACTTAAATTTTTATTTCTCTCTAATTCCTCCCTTATATGCAACCTTCACATGGTTATGTTTTGCCTTTCTGAACCTTACCGGTGAAGAGAGGCAACATAATTTCACTTTGAGCTCCCTGAATGTAGGACATCACATATGGAGCTGAACCAGAGATGTCAAGCATATTTGCATTTACTTCAGCGTCAGGCAGCTCTTAAGAGTTATGAGAAGATAGGGGTGTGTAGGTGTCTGGGGGGAATATTCCATCTGGAGGGGAGTAGCACCAGACTTGCCACTTGGTCTTCAGTGCAACAGAGGAAATTCCTAAATGTGGGGCTTACAGGGAGAGGCTCAGGGCACCTGTAACTGACCTCCTACTTCTGGGCAACCTACTTTTCCTGCAAGTTTCTAGTTAGTCCGGTTGCTTCTTCATAGTCTCTGGCCTCGTTTTTGTTAGAGTGTCTCCCTGTTAGGTGAAATTATGGGGAAAGATGAGCTTGATGAGCTGTACAATTAGGGGTGATGGATTCAGTAGTAAGTCCATTTCCAAGTGGCTTTTGGAAGATGTTGTTAGTGAGCTAGGTGATGCATGTGAGTGTTGAGTTAGTTTCCTCCTTTCTCCAGAGAAGTATTTGTCAGTAAACAATAGTGCTTTGCCTTCTCATTTGAATTTCAATCCAGTGACAATAGACACACTAAAGTGAACATGATCCCAGAACAAGCTCTTGTACAGATTAGAAGATTAAAATACTGCTCTAAATTTAGGATGCAGTCATTTGGATATGATGGCAAATGCCTTTTATTTGTTTTAAAAGAAAAAAAATCCAATCCTCAGCATCTGTTGAAAATATTAGCTGCTCTGATCAAAGCCGATTGAGATCTAGAGTTCTGTGGGAACAAATTATATCTGAGAAAGATGTATCTTTGGTTTATATCTACATAAAGCTGGCTTACTCCCTTTTTTATAATGCATTTCAAAATTTGCAGCATGAACAACTCTGTAGAAATGAAATTTCACAAGTTATGGTGCTGTAAAGATTTTTTTTGTTACTTATGAGCTTAAAATGAAGTTACAAATAAACTGTTACTTTAGCTAATGGAATATTTTGGCATTATAAATTAACTCATAATGTAGAACAAACAGCTTCTCTCAAGTTTCAATTGCTGTTTTGTTTTTCTGCTGCTGCTTCTGGAAAAGCTCCTGAAACATTTTATTGATGAGGCAATTCACCCTTGCCTGTATGTAGTACTTCTGTAACTCCAGCAAAGGTTTCTGGTGACATGCTAGACTATGAGAACAAAGCTCAAATTTATTGTGTTCCCCCAGATGAAATTACAGTCTTCATCAGTTAATGCAGCAGCTCTCAACTTTGGAAAGTTGAATCCTGACTTGTCAAGCAAATTAAGCTTACAATGTTGCTGCTACAAGCAATGCTGTTTTAAAAGCCTACCCAAAATGAGCAGTCACTCAAATAGACCGTGTAGGTATTCATTCTTGTCTCTTGTATGCTTTGATTAGGAGTGCATTGTCAACAATGTTGAAGTAATGTCATTGGCATTTGAATCATGACCCTTTTATAACCAAAATTGCTGCGTTAGTTTCTCTGCAGATTCAGACAGATGTTTCTGCATTATGGATGGGCTGTGGTTTCAGTAGTGCTCTATGCAACCAGATGCCTTAAAAAACAAAGCAATCAGAATAACAAAATAAGTGGAGGTTCTGGAGGATCTGTAAGAATCTGAGTTAGCATTGATTAAACTGCAGATTGTGTAATTTTTATTATTGAACACAATTTACTATTAGTTTCTCTTAGAGTACCGCTGAGTGGGAAGATTGCACTTGATTTACATACCAGTGTGAATGAATGGCTTCAGAGCACTTATTTTCAGGTTACTCTGGTCAGACGGGCACAGACTTGACCTCAGTCACAGTATATGATGTTATTGAGTGGAAGTAATTTCCAAATTCTGATTTGGATGAGTAAGAATTAAGTAGTCTAAAAGTTCTTTTATGTTAAAACGCTGCAGTTGTCTCAAGTAAACAGTGTTTGTGTTCTGCGCAATTTTCGGTGTGGGTTATTATGTTTTATTAGCTCTCACTGTACATAGAAGTTATCTACCTCTGTGGTTCCCAATAGCAACGGGAATGAGTGTTCTTGTTCTTTTTAATTTTTCCTGATGGTTCCTAATTTATGTATATATTTTAAAATTCAATCCTTGCTTAGTATTACTTCTAAATAATTGATTTAGTATGCTCCTGCTAGTCTGTTAAGAACAACTTGTGGGTAATGTCTCAAGTGACCCAAAGTGGTACTGCTTCAGTGAAGTCAGTCACATGTATTGGCCAGTTAAGGATCGGGTCTCTTGTTCCCAGCAAGGCAGCTGCAGGTCTCCATGTGTTAAGAAAAAGTGGACATCCCCATTAATTTCAAGGAACTGAGAACATACTAAAGGAAATCTGGGGTGAAAGGATGGCAAGAGTGTTTCACTTAGTTGTTTTTATTTCTGTCTGTTTTGCTAAAAGGTTTTTTTTGTTTTGTTGCCCAGAATTTCACCTGTGCAAGAGCTTTAGTGTGGCATTTGTTTTTAAGAAGTTACCTGTCTGTAACTGGGAGGATCTTACTGGGTACTTTCAATGGCCTCCCTGGTGGATTTTTCTCTGTAGGAATTTTTCCCAACCTTTCAGTATTGCTTTATGGCTTGAAAGCCTGAACGAGGCTGTTGAAAAGCAACACTGCCTGTGGAGTTGTCAAGATAACCTGCTGCAAGGGCAGCCAGCAAGGATGGCTTTTGTGGTCATACTAACTTGAGCAGTTAGGCACTTTTTGCACAATCTGCAAGCAGTGGATTACTTCTTTCTTCCCTGTTGCTCGTGTAGATGTGTCAGTATGTGAACCCTTTGCCCTACCACTAGCATGGATTGATTATGTTCGCTTCTAGAACAGCAAAAATCAATACTAAAACGTACATTTTAATCCTAGGTAGAGCAGAAATTGGGCATGCTCCCCTAAAAACATCATGACTTATCTATCTTTTGCTATGTGCCCTTTGTTCATGTTCTCTCCTCTTCTTAACTGTGTTACTTCTGTCCTTGTGCTGTGGTAAAAGCAGCCAGCAGAATGAAGCTGGGAGAGCTCAGTGCGGTAGCACACTGGGGTGGGGAGGTGTGTAACTTCCTTCACGTCCTCCTCCTCAGTGGCTCCTCTGCTGTGGGCCAGGTCCCCAGGTCGCTTTGGTCAAGCTGTGCTGTTACCTCTGATGAGGAATATCACTAGGAAGAGGGCAATAATACTGTTTCAGGAGCACCATATTCAAAATATTCCTTCTCCCACCTCTCTTCACTGCTGATTAGTATTTTGTAGAAGGCTCTATTGAAGGGTTGCACAGGATGGAGTTTCAGGGAAGAATTTATTTCTCTCTTTAAAGTGGATGTAATACCAAAATCAGCATAACACCTGGTGATTCAGTGCTTTATTGAGTGCTGGGAAAGTGACATAGGAAGTAACCATAAGGAACCTAGCCCTCCTGTGCTTCAATGTTTTTCACATCTATTTTATGATCCCATCAGGTCAGGTGATGTAAAGTAGTTTGAATTTACATGCTAAGAGAAGGTCAGGTTGTATCTCTCTTCAGTCATATGCATGCAATGAGCTCCCAGAGGATAGGCTGGCCTGGCATCTTCTGTATCTGTCAGTAGCAAAAAGCAGCAGGATATTTTTGTTCCTGTTTGATAGAGCAATGATCATTTTGTGGTTAAGGTGTGATTTCATCCCTCAGATGGTCAGTATCTAAGGAAATGTTTTCATTTTGTGTGTCTTTTTGAGTAGGTGATGCAAGAGTAAAATATGTGGGGAGAAACATATAGTAAGTTTATTTCTGTATCTTACTATGCTTACTATCTTACTATAGGGTGATGTAATGAAACAAGTATTCAAGGAAAGTGCTACTTAATTTTAATTGCAGGAGTTGGATTTTCTTTCCGTAAATAATGCTGTATCTAGAGACAGTGCCAATTCACGGTGTGATGAGCAGTTCACTTTCACTGATTTTTATAATTTTTTTTTTTTTTTTAATCCAGTAAGATTTAGTTCTGTCTGAAACCGACATGATTTAATGACTGTTTAGTCTTTGTAAAATGATGCAGCATCCCACATAGGTCAAATCTTAGGGGACATGTAGTTTTATCATGTGTGAGAGGAATAAGACATTTGGCTCCATTGCTCCCTCCTTGAAAAAAAAGCCCAAGAAAATATGAGGTCTGAATCTGGGGATTGACTTGCCTTCTCACTGCCACAAGTCATACTTCTGGGCCCAGGGTGAAGTGCTCCAGGGTAATAGTGGGTGGGATGGCTGTGCAGTTGACACCTTTTGCTCTGCTAATTTTTGTGGTAAAGGATTTTGATCTCCCATGTTGTCTGTTGCCTTCACCTCTGAATGATCAGTAGTAGAAAAGAGCTTCAGAAACTAGTCTTATTCTTTCATAATAAGAGCAGTGCACAAACAGGTAGTGTTTTCCTTTCATTGTTGTCTCATCAGTGACTTAATTTTAAATCAGTATTTTGACCCCAGTGACTAAATAATACGCCAACACAAGAGTTGAGTGGCATTACAAGTCCCTGTTTTACACTCAAAATCTCTTTCAGAAAAAAACCATGTCCAAGTAATATGACATGCCCTGTCACTGCAGTTAATGTCCAGATCTCTTCCAGCACTAGGTGGGCTGAAGTGGGAAGACTGCTGTCAGGTCATGGTGTCTGAGGATTTATCTGACCATGAAGGAGCATCAGCAACTCACTGTGTCCTTCTCTGAAGGCATAGCAGGAGCATCCAGTATTACTGTAGCCAAAAAGAAATCAGAGGAAAAACAAATCTCCTTCCTCCCTGCTGTTTTCTTGTTATGTGCATTTGACAGTGCTTTGTATTGTGGTTGTTTTTTTAGCCCACGTATACAACTGATGAGTCAACAGGGAGGAAGCAAAACCACATATGTATATTTTAACAGAATTTAGATAAAAAAAGGCAGATTATGAGAAAAATGAACATTTCTGAAATTGGTTCAAAAAAAAAAAAAAGAAAAGAAAACAACACCCAAAAACCCAAACCAAACTCCAGTTACACCATTTGTTTAACCAGATCAGCCGGGTTGCTAATGAGATAAAGATCTCCACTTTCTTCTCAGCCATAAAAATCACTGCTCTAGTTGATGTACTCCCTGTGCTTCCTGCCGCAGTGTCTCCCTGAAAGTTTTCCTATTCCAAGACTGAGACCTGGGCCCAGCCCTGTGACAGCTGTCCTTGGGGTCAGGAGGGAATGCAAAAATCTCTCTCCTGACCAAGAGTGCTTCGGACTCTCCCTGGAGCACATCTCAGTGTCTGTGGTGAAGGCATCAGGCCCTCAGTGTGATTCCAGTGAGATTTGTAACGTTGCATGACACGGGGGATGTTGTCATCTTAATCTGATGCGAAACCTGATGTGGTTTCTTCTCCAGGCAGAAATTTTAAGGTTTGGCACAGAAAGATGAATTTTTTTTTTTTAATTTTTTTTTAACAAATAGTTATGTGTAGCTCCGAAGTTGATTATCAAGAATAAGATTCCAACATAAGTATTCTTGGTAGAGAGTTCATGTTTTGTTCAGAGCTAAATCAATGTGCATTCATGTTTTGTAAACACACGGGATATTCTGAGGTAACACCTCAGAGCTGGGCTTGAGTCAGATTCTCTTCAGGTTTTGGAAGTTTATTTTGAGCTGTTTCTTAAGTTTTCTGCTTTCTGTGCATTGAATGAAGAAAGAAATCTGGTCACATGAGGTGCAATTTTTCCTCATTTCTGAATTGCCAGAGAGTTGTTGCTGACAGGGAGAGGGAAAGGTGGTGATTTACTATATTTTCTACCCAGATCCCTCATTCCTGGTTTATTTTTTTGGCTTGTATAAAGATCTAAAATTTTACACCTAAGTCTCAATTTTTTGACCCTGAAACTTGTTAAAAGTAATCAAAACCTTTTGATTGAATTTGAGTCTTGGATGGGATTCTGCAGGAACAGGTTGCTACACAGACTTAGTGAGAAATTGACACTTGCTTTCTGTTTTCTTCGTCTGCTATTCAGTTACTGCAGTAAATCCCTTTTCTCCACCCTCTGCTGAACTCCTTCAACGTGCTTCAGACAGAGGAATTGAAAGTGGTGGACACGCACCTGCTCCCTTGGGATTTAGTCTGGTGCACGGAAACAATGCCAAATGCAATGGAAGAAAGTTGGTGGTGGTGGGGAGGGGATGGAAGTGCAGGTGCTTGGAGCGTGGTGGTGCTTGTCCCACCTGGAGCCACCAGCCCCTGAGGAATTAGGGGCTTCTCATCCCAGGTGCTCCAAACAAGACTTTCCAAGCACAGCAGTATGCACCATCAAACCCTGTAGTCTTTGTGATGAGGAACGAGAAGAAAAGGACACTTGTTGAATTATTTTTTTTTTTTTTTTGCAACAACTTTTGTATCTCATGGGCTGCTGGGGAGGGGAGGTGGGGAGCAAAACCTTTGTCTTATCTCTGTTGCTGGACTTCCTTCCTTAGAGGGAAAATAGAATTTATTTGGTTAGTGAATGGTAAGTTTATATTTTTATCTGCCTTTCTCAAGTGTCACTCTAATGAAAAGTAAATGTAGGCTTTTTTCTTCCCTCTCACTTTTTTTTTTTTTTTCCTTTTTTTGGCCCAAGAACTATGTAGGCAAAGCATGAATTCCTTTCCGTACTGTACTCTCTAGACTGCTTTTTGTAAAAATTGTTTGGCATTTGAAAGTCAAACTTGCTTTTCAGAAGAGAGAGTATTTCTCTGTATGCTTTCAAAATCTTCTATTAGAAAATATTTCTTGTTTGGTATTATTCTAAAATTTGCTTTTGTTCTGGGTCATTCCTTGAGCCCTAGGTATTTATGCATCTGGGATGAAGAAAATTTGATTCTCATATCAATACTTGGTAACAAAATTCTTCTGGTATCACAATTTTCCTTTTTTTTTTTTTTTCTTTAATCCACTGTCTAAAAACTGTGGAATTATTTTTCACTTTTGTAGAAAGTATAAATCTCCATTACTTTTTCAATTTTTGTTTGCATACTCAGAAATGGAAGATTTTTATTTTTAACCCTTGTGAGACCCTTGTATACTGAATGAAAGCTTATAGAGGGGGAACAAAAGTGGAAATGGAGAATGACAATTTCTGATATTTTCCATTTTCAAGGCAAAAAGACTACATGAAGAAAGAAAAGGACACATAATTTCTCAGGGGTGTGGAAAGGCTCCGTAAAAAAAATCTACACTTGACACAACTCTCTGAACTTTACAGTGCAACACTGCAAGACACACATTTGATTTGTAGAAAAGAAAAAAATGAGTATACTTTATTATGTAGTTTGTGTGAGGCTGTATGGTTCTTGAGCCATAATGACATTTCAGCTTGTGTAAACAGTTTATGCCAGTGAAGGATCCTGGTCTGATATAGAAATTACTTTAAATTAGGTTATTCTAGAAAGCATGTGCTAGCATCTGAGTGGCAAAAAAACATTTCCAAGACTAATGTTAAAATGCCACTTTAAACTCCCTTCCTCCCTGTCTTATCTTGTTTTCCTTTTCTTTGTCTTCCAGATCAAACGAATATTAAATGATGCCACCAAGAAATACCTTGAAAAAAGCTATCTTATTTTCATCTGGTTGGCAGTTATAACATAGAATAGCTTCACTCCTTTTGAAAATCAGTATATATTATTTTAGTGTATTATTAAAAACAAAACAAGCAAGCACGATCATACCATAGCTGTGGCCATCCAATTTGCTGTCATCATTTTTTTGTCTACACTTGAACTACAGAACACAGGTCTTGCATATCCTGTGATAATTGTCTGGATGAAATGTATTGTTATGAAGATGTTTTCCATTCAGATCTCCTTTTCTTTCTGAAATAGTAAAAACATCAATCTTCTGTAATGCTGATGTCCAGTCTGTGATGCAGCTGGAAATCATTTATGCTCAGAGTTCCCTGGAGTGTTTCTCATTGTTTACTTGGAAAGACAGTGATTAAATTTTATCATCTTAGTTACTCGATTGATTCCAGAATCTTTGAAATGTGAGCTTCTAACTCCCTATGCACATCTCTGCCCTACATAACCTCACTCAAAGCTTTTTGACCCAAAGATTTAAAGATTTCTGGATCAAGACTTTCAGGTGCCTTCTATTCTGTAGAAGCATCATATAAAACCACTGGTTGTTGGTTTAACTCTTTGGATGAAATGTGAAAATCCTAATAATAGGAATTTAAGGAAGATTGTGCAGGGGCGTGCATATTGAATGGAATTTACAAAAGAAAGGATTTTAATGATGAGAATAGGGGAGATCTGGCATAACTTCTGAGTATGAATAAGAGAAAAGGTACAACTGGGCTACTTTAGGGGTGGGTCTTTAACTTTATGAATTCAAACATGTGATAAGTTTGCCTGAAACAGAGTCAACTGGATCTCCTGACATAGAAGATCTTTTCCAGACCTGACATTCATAGCTTCAAAAGCTAAAGGCTAAAAAAAGAAAAAAAAAATACAATCCTTTCCCAAAACAAACTGGTTTTGACTGCAGCAAAAATAAAGCAAAATAAATCCATTTGAGAAAGCTTTTGTATCTTATTTCCCTGGCTTTCCTAGGCTCCTTTGTTAGTCTCTTTTCTCTGTGAATTACAGGGATCAAGGATACTCTTCATCTTTATTGCATCATAAAAGGTTTCACTTTTTTCCTTTCCTCCTCACACAAATTAATGCTGACATTTCTGTTACTGCAAGGAATCCTCCAAGGTCTGTCACTTTTTGTGGCAAAGAGTAATTGCCGCATTTGTCCATGTCTTTTCAGAATATTTAAATGAAAGACTGTGACGGATCCTGTTGGTCCTAAAATTTAGTTGCCATCTACTGTAAGTAGCCGTCATATTTTGTTATTTGCTAAAAAAATCTAGAGAATAAATTAAGAGTCAAGGCAAAAAACTCCCTAAGTGAGCAGAAGGAAGAAATGAGTGATATCCAGCGATATGTATAAATCCAAGCCCTGATAGGAGCTCAGAGAGAATTCCACATGACTTTGACTTTTTCTTATAATTATCTGATTAATTATCCAAGTCTTGGATCTAAGTCATTTTCAGTTTCCACATTGCAGATGAGAATTGTTAGTTTCCAGGGGAACTTGCTGGATCCAGGGCCTGGCAAATGAAGGCATGCAGGAACAAAGTCACCCTGATTTTGATGCAATATAGATTCTGAAGTGATTTATAGATCTAGGACAAGATATATTGTCACCTTGATAGGAGCTGACACAAAACTCTAGGCTTTCTCTGGCTTCTGAGAAAATGAAGTCTTGTTGGAAGGTAAGATTTAAGGGATTGAATAATTTAACACAGTTCAGGATCTAATTGAAACCATAATTTAATTTCCAAAAGGTAAAATTTGGTGATTAATATACGCCTACTAGTGAACCCAAGAAGAGAACAGAAAAAAAATATATACTAGAGGTCTTTGGCATTTGGACTACTCTGACTTGCACTCTTTTGACACTAACTCAAGCTCCAAGTGAAACTGTAGGGCAGTGAAGATTTGCATTTGAGAAACTGCAAACATATTCATGACACTACTTGTGAATGCCTCTTTTAACACACAGCCTGTTTCATGAATCTATTTTATTCTTTTGGGATAGGAAAAGTAACCTGCCATTCTTGCACCAAGAGTTTGAGGGGCAAGAATGCCAAATGGCTTCCTTTTAAAGAATACCCCATTGTGTGCCTAATGTGGCTGTGCACTGCAGCGTTGACACAGAAGAGACAACATCATATAGTAAAGACTATTCTGCTGTTAACCTCATCAAACTTTGTGCAGTTCTTTTTTGCTCCTTTTGCTTTGCCTCGTCTTCCTTTTTGACGGATTCCTGTCTGTTACTTGTGCTGATTGGATTTGTTACTTAAGGAGACTGTTGGAGAAAGGCTTGTTAGATCTGTTTGGTCTTGCCTCCTGATCAATACAAGCTGAATAAGATGTTTGATGTGATAGATCTAAACGCTCCTACCAGAATGGGCTAGGGAGTTGATGTATTGTGATTACTTGTTAACTCTGGAGCTGCTGTTTGAGGTACTCAGGAAGATTTTTGTAGTGGAAAATTGTTTCACTTTCTTCAGTCTTTAGTGGACATAAACTGTTACAGGAGGGTTGGGCTTGAGACTGAAAGCAAAGCTGTTCAGAGCTGCATGGAGCTGCAGTGTTTCATGGAAATGTACCAGTTTCCATGCCTCTTATCAAACTGGTCTGTGTGGTGAGGGAGGAAAAGTTTGTTTTGCTATTGGTGATGTGGATGTTGAGTGGCCGGGAAGCTACCCAGATCTTTGCTTTTCTATACCCTAGTTCCTGGGTATCGGGTAGTGACAGATGCTTAAGAAAGCATTTCATGAGGGGTTTTGAAAGGTCTATTTCTTTTATTGATAATTAAATTTCTTGCATCAATGGTCACTGCTGAGGGTGTGTGAGAGTGTCCTAGGCAGAGCTGCTGTTTGTGTGGATGAACCAGAGAAAAATGGGAAGGTTAATGTAGGAGACTAAAGATGACATTGACAAAAGGGCCAATAGCTAATTGCTAGGATGTGATTTTGCTAAGTATTCTGATTCTCATGGAATTCAAATAAGAAACTGCTGAGGGGGCTTAAAAATACCTCCTTTAAATGAACTCCAATCCTAAAGGAGTGAGGTGGTCACACAGGGGTTCACAGAGTGATGATGGGGTAACCTAGAAACAAGTTTTTATCAGAGCAACCAGTAAAGCTGCTGATAAGATGCAGGATTAATAAAAGCACAGCTGAATGTGACTTGTTGGGGGAGTCAGCACAGTTTTTTCTATGGAAGCCAGGACTGGTGAATCTTGCAGAAATCTCGGGAAAGAGATATTTGGATAATTACAGAAAACAGTGCAAAAAATGTGATGACATCACTGATACACCCCTGGTGCATCCAAATGTTGAATATTTGTTCTATTTCTGGCAATCCTACCTCAAAAAAGACATAACAGAGCTAGAAAACTTTGACAAAGACAGAACAGTTTCAGGATCAGCAAAAGTCTAAGCAATCTGGGGAGCTTCCACTTGGGCATGTGTGTGAATGAAGGGGTATATGAATGGATTCATAAAATCACAGAAGGTGTAGAGAGGCAAGTGATTACTTGCTGTTACTCATGATATGATACAGTAATTGAATTATCAGCAGAATTTTAAAAACAGACAGAAGGAAGTACTTCACATTGCCTGTAATTAAATTGTATACCTCATTACACAGCCTGCTGCGGAGACCAAGACTATAAATGGGTTCAGGGAAGGACCAACACATTCCTAGAGTAAAGAGCCATTACAGGCTATTAAGTGCAAAGGTCTGGAAGCAGCCTCCAGCTCAGGAAGTCCTTAAACTACTGATTACTGGAAACTGGGACTGGAGTATGTCATGGGAAGCATCACCCAATTTGTGCCAATGCTTCTCTAGACACCTGTTACTGGCTGTTGTCAGAAATGGGTTGCTGCACCAGACAGATTATTTAATTTGACTGAAGGTGGCTCCTTTTATATAAAATGTAAAAAGCCTAGGAATCGATGTCGCAGTAAAATAATTGTTGCCCTGTGGTCAGCTCAAAAGGAGAACAATATGCGCCCGGAAGTCAAGCTGGGAACAGGGAGTTGCAGGGGCACAGTGCAGTCAGCAGAGATGTAGGGGGGAAACTTAAATAATGCCAGAGATTTGCTTTCCCATTTTCTTTGTTATATTCATAAGCACCAAATTGCAGGAGTGCAGAACAACTCCAAACAAACTCGGGTGCCTATAATTTGTTTGTACAGTGTACAGGTTCTGTCTGGCCTTGTACAGGGATTTCCAAGTTGGGTTGGCAAAGCTGAGAACTGGCAGGTGTAGGGTTTATCTACATTGAATATTCAATGAAATTCAAAGCTTATCCTAACTTAAACTTCATTATACAAATGACTAACCCTTTCTCTGTAAGTGTCTAGACCAATTTTGAGAAAAGGCACTCAAAACTCTCTCTCCTGGCAGATGTCCTAACCATAGGATCTGTGAAAGCCAACTTAGGTGTTTTTATGTTCTCTTATTCTTACGGCTGAGAGACTACCCCAATGGTAACTTATGCTCCTATGCAAGGAAGGTAATAACCCCAGCTTTGGAAAGGCAGCAGCTCAAACACCAGTGACAATAAAAATGGCAGTCAAAGCTGTTGACCACATACAACACTAACCTACTCCTTCTCTTCCAAATGGATTTTTTTTTTTTTTTTCCCAAGGACTTAAATGGGTTGCATACTATTGACTAATTGTGGTGTTTGAGGGTTCAGGTAAAACTGCTCAGGCTAAAAAAAAACCTCATTGAAGGATATTTATATGCCTTCTGTAGAGAAAAAGGCTCACTAAAGCCAAAGGCTGGGATATAAACTGAAATCTCCCCTGATAAAACAAGTATCCTTTGATCTAATAAGTAGGTTGAGTCTCGCCTGACTTTTCAGCAAAATTCAAATGTAATGCTTAAAAAAAAGAAATAAATTCAGTTAGTGTAGTTGAATAACTTGAATATCTAATTGCTTTTGATTTTCAAGAGACTCAACTGCTCTGTTGCAGAATTTCCTTAGTGGTATCAGCGGTGGAATTAATATCAGATATTTTTGTTTGTTGTATATTCAATGACATAGACATTTATGTGCACCCATGCTTGCTCTCAATGGTGATGTGTTAGCTAGGTTGATAATAACATCTACTACAAATTACTGATTACTGGATATGAAAAATAATTATGAAAATATAGCTCATTATTTATGATCCAATATTTCCTAGCTGTTGGTTACTGCAATAGCAAGCTGGCTGCTGTGCCCATTTTACCAAAGTTGTGAACTTCATGGTCTGAGGAATGGAATCTATCACAAAACCACAGAATCACTTTTTCTAGCTGTCTCTTATCAGGGGAACAGTGATTACTTTGCTTCTATGGGAAAGGCTGACTGTCAAGCCTGTGTTTTCATTCATGCACTCAGCACAGCGGAGATGAAATTGCTGGGCAAGATAACTAAAAGCCAACTGTTACCTTGTTATTGGAAAAGTGCCAGGTGGTGTAATCTGTTAGTTAAAGTAATATGAGATACGATCACCTGGGTACTCGGCATCTGGCCTGTTATCAGGTCTGTGCTGCCTTCCCTTTTCCCCCTGTCTTCTCTGTCTTACACTTATTAGAAGGCCATGTGTTTGCTTTTTAGTTTGACCTCCTTTTTTGAAATGGGAAATGCTTCTGGGTTGCATACAGTGTGTTTTGACTCTGTGTCTCTCTTTGTTCTGAGACAAAGTTCTGATAAAAAGCTGTATAAAAGTAGGCATTTTTAGCTTGCCCCTGGGCCTAATGGTCACTTTTGGCTGGCTTATGCAAATTTTCAATCCCTGAGATAATTTAAACCTTTTATGCTACAATTGCCCCAGGGGAAAAAAAAAAAAAGTGTTATTCTTATGCCTATGCTTTGTGTGCTTTCCAGACAGAGCCATAAATCCAGTATGGCATGCAGAGGAAGGGCAGGTTGTTGGCACAGAACCGTGCCAGGTCTCCCCCAAAAGGCTCATCAGCCTCAGCTTGCTCTTAAAGAAATGTGGGCCAAGTCTCAGGTTCAGCTGTGGGAGGCTTGCACACCTCTAATTCTCACTTGAAACAGTATCCAAGGCTTGATGCTGAGAGGTCTGTAGCCACTCATTAGGCATATTTACCTTCCTCTGTTGTGAGGGCAGTAGGTTTGCTTTACCTCTGTCAGTGATGCAGAGTGGAAAATGTGATACTGCCCTCTTCCCACCCAAATAAATTACCATGTTATAAACCACAAATAGACACAAGAATATACTCTTTTTTTGTTTAGGAAGACCAAATAGTGACATTGATACCAAAGATAGCATGGAAGGAGACTGCCAAATATTGGAAGTTTTCTTGAAAAACATATTTAATTTTGGTGTTTTTTTTTTTTT
>VXBX01005266.1:1146774-1291014 GCA_013400415.1 Scytalopus superciliaris
ATTTTTAATTTTTGTTTTTTTTTTTTTTTTTTTTTTAAGTTTCTTGTTGTTTGTATCTCTAAGGCCTTAATCCAGTCATGGGAGTGTGTAGCTTATGTTGTACTGATATATTTGGTATAAAATCTTTCTTGCTAACTTTTTCTCTCCTGATATATTGTCAGGTGGTGAAAGTCTTTTTGCTTCTGCTGGGTTTCTGTTAAATGCAAAATATCTTGGAAAAAACCCTTAATGTCAATGTCTTGCCTGCTTTAAGAAGAAAGAGGACACTGGATGATCAGAGACTGATGTTAATGTTCTGAGTTGCTCATGCTACCCATGGGAGGGGCGATTTAAGAGATTCTGATTCAGCTCACTTGATTTTTCCGGACTTGCACTGTGAGCTGTGAGGCTTCCAAGCTCCTTTACTGCAGATATATATTGCAATGTGTCTTTTCAGGACAATGAAAAGATTTATTTAGCATATGGCTGACCTGGATTGTCTCCACTGGCTCAATTGACCTTTATTGCCTTGGGACAGTGGTAAGATTAGGAGGTGCTATAAATAGCTGTTGCACTGTGGGAGTGGTATCACAAAAATGCACTTTACACAAACAGACTGTCATTTCACTTTGTGGGGGATGCATGTATTTGGCTTACAAAGGGAGATATCTCCCTGAGATGATTTTTGTCCTCTTCTGAATCACTGCAGCTGAAGCTGTGAGATTATTTTGGTCATTACCATCAGGTTCTAATATATATAATGCGATATTGTTAGGAAGCTTTAGGAAACAGACTGTTCATGTGCTGCTGAGCTTTGTGTTGGCAGTGTACTGTGCTTCCACCTGATGGCTCACTGTTGGAGGCAGCTCTCTCAGGGCTGGATGCCTCTAGGGAGACAGGCAGTGGATATGCTCTCAGCACTGTGGAGCCAACTTCAGGAGGATTTCTGGTCACCACCTGTGTCTTCTGAAGGAGGCCATATCTGTGCTTTCTGAGGTGTAAGAATGACTTTGGACCAAAAAGATAGAATTGAAATAGAAGTGGAAAGAAGTTGTAATACCTTGGAGGATGCTGATATAATCAAGGAAAGTAGTAGTGTATGTGTACTACTCCCCTTTCTGGTGAAACAATGTCCCTATGTCTTGTTTCACACAGTTAGATGCTCAATGGATGACTTTTTCGAGCCTATAAAATAAGTAAAAGCAACAGGTGTTGCATTCTTTGTATAAACTTGTATCTCATTCCTTCTATAAAAGGTATTTGGAATTATGCATAAATTTATTCAACAGATTCAGTTGGTGTGTAAGGAGTAAGTGTAATGCACAAGAACTTCACTGTAAATGGCAAGTAAAGCCATATGTAGTCCACTGGACTTGATGTTTCGGCTTAGTGCCAGATGAGTAACTGATCTTCATAAAACAGCAACTTCCAGTGATCAGATTACTTTATTCCTTTCCTAAACTGCTTCAGCAGGAGATGACATTCAAGCACCATTTCACTGAGGCTGAAATAAGATGATGTGCTACCTCTTCTGATTTCTGGAGAAGGGTGGGATAGATGCTGGGTGATGATATTGGATACATATATATGATACATATACACTCTGTATATGCACTTCATTTATTTGTGTGGTTTTTTTCTTTTTCTTTTTTTTTTTTTTTTNTTTTCTATTTTTTTTTTTTTTGTGTTTTTTTTTTTTTTTTTTTTTTTTTTTTTTTTTTTTCTTTTCAATTTGCAGGAAAGCAATATCCAGATCAGGCCTCCAGCACTTGGCTCCTGTGCATTCCCTCAACATTGCAGTCTCCAATGGACCTGTGAAGGAACCAAGAGCAGCCTTAGAGTGGACTGTAGGTATTTGGTTTTTTGGCAGTTACTCTGAGCAGTATCTCTAGTTAGTGCTCACCCCATCCTTGCATCAACATAAGACATTGTGTTGCTATCTGAATTAACACTAGTCATTAGGAACATGTTTCTATTATGAACTGAAGCACAAGGCAGCGACATGAAAACTTGTGGGGACTTGAGCAACACAGGACAGAGCTGTTCAGATTTTCCAGCTTGGAAGCTGTCTGACTACATTTGCTCACTTCCCTCTTGACAAAATCTGCCATTAAAGGTTGATCTAATTTTAGCACAGTAGTATTTTGTAGCTCTGCTCGATGGGCCAAAATTTAAGGCTGAAGACACATGTCAAGGTGGCTCCATCTGCAGAGTAGGTACTTGAAATCTTTGGCCACATTTCTTTATAGGTATGGCTACATTTCTTCTGGGCCCAAGCTGATGTATAGACACAGAGAGCATATTTCCATCTCTCCGATCTTGCTTTGTTGTTTCTGGACTGACCACTTTAGGGCTGGCCAAAAGTTAAAGCAGGTTATTAAGGAAATTGTCTAGATGTCATTTAAACACTGGCAAGCATGGGGAATCAATGACTCCTCTAGGAAGCCTGTTCCAGGGTCTGACTATGCTCTCTGTTTCCTAATGTCAAGTCTGTACCTCCCCAGCACAGCTTTGACCTACCCAACACACCTTCCATGTGATTATGCACAGGTATGAGCTAAGAAGGTGAGCTGTAAGCCAACAGGTCACTCAAGTGTCCTATTTAAAGCAAAGCGTACATTAGGTTTTACACTCAGCTATTGGTGAAGGACTTGATATATTGCAGTAGCAGGCCACCAGCCACCCAAGTGGCTTTTAGGCCAAGATAACTTTTATTTTGATGAATATGGATTATGTTTATTTTTGTTCTCTATAACAAAACTGAATGACTTTCTAGACTGCTTGTTCTCCTTCAATCCCAACTATTGCACTCAAAGTTTGAGGATGAAATTTTACAGGTTATGTTGCAGGATGTTGGATTAGATTCACTATGATGTTCTGCAGTTTGAAAGCTTGTACAGAATCCTCTTGGAAGTGCTTTGGAGAATACCTTGAGCTTTCATTCCTGGAAACCCAGGTGCTGATTCAGCAAGGTAGTAAAAAATGCCTATTTTGAGTCATCACTGCTGTTTATTAACATTCTGAAGGATCAGTCACATGAGTGAAGGGTTAGGCACATTAGGCTAAATTAAACACCTTCAAAATTGTACTCAGAAAAAAACAACAGCAACAAAATCCCCAAACAAAAAACCCTGAACCCCACGTCCAGCAATTATGGCTTGCCCTTTGTCAAAGTCAATAGTCTGCTATTCCTTTTAGCAAGTGGTTCATCTTGTGGCCCCAATAGATAAATACTGTGGGAGTTGCTATAAGCTGGTAAATATTGATTAAATATTGTGGGGTTTAATTGTGTTTGTGTGGTGTTTTTGCACTTCCTGCATTATAGCTTAGATTTTTGATCAGTTCTATTTCTTAGCTGTTTACAGCCTCTCAGATTGGTGTCGCTGCTTTTTTTGACACTTTAATTGGAGAAGGGAGGCAAACCTGTGCTTATGGGGAAAAGGCACAGCATAGTGAGTGGCAGACATCTGTGGCTGGGAGCAGCCTGAACTGACCAGCTGTAGTAACTGGAGAGAAATGTATTTCTCTGATCTGAGGGACACTAAAAGCAAAAGAGATAGTAGGCAAGTTGTTTGGAGATGTGGCTAAGTTGAAATGGACCAAAATTTTGTAATAGGTAATGAATTTCAATGAAGGAAAAAAACACTAAGTTCTACATTATTTGAAGTCCAAAGGTGTATGTGGTAGAATGAAAAGATAATTCAATGAAGATGTGTTAGAGCCAGACAAGAAGTCTTTTTATTCAGTCACTGGAAGGCAGCATTGGTCAGTGTTTGTTGCATCCCCATCTCTACTATCCTCCTCTTCAGTATTTCTCCAAGGACCCATGATTGGAGATCTAACTAAAGTCTGAGTGACATGAACGTAAATTGTCACTTGACTTAACGGGGAGAAAACATTTTCCTACTGCAGCCTTCACAGTAATAACTGGAAAGAATTCCCTGGCCGTTACCTCAGTTTTTGAGAACTCCTGACAGGTGATCTGTCATTATCACATGGTCTTGTGAACAGGACACTGATTCAGAGAGTGGGGTTTCCATTCTCTGCTCTGTCAGTTACCTCGTGAGCAGGCTCAGATGAATTGTTTTGCCTCTCAGTACATCAGCCACTCCAGCTGAAAACAGGTGATGATTCTCTTGTCCCTTAAGACCTTTTACAGAAAAACCGGCATTCTTTATTATTGTTGTTGCTACTGTCTGTCTTCCCTGAGGTTTCTTTTCTCTAACATACTTGGAGATAGCCAGTTCATCACATTTGTTACAGCTAATTCATGTTAACTTGTAGCTTTACTGTATAATGTAATGTTAACTTTTCACACCAGGGGGGATACAGAATATATTGTCTGCAGCGGGTGATACTATAGCCAGAGGGGAGTGCAGAGTATGCCTTGCCACAAAAGGAACTAACCTATAAGGCTGGCCCTGTGATATGTTTATGCATATTCCCTTCTCCCACTCTCCCTCATGTGTTAAATAAGAGAGTAAGTAATTCTAGACCAGATTCTCAAATACGTACAGAGTGAGCCACCTCATACAGTGTCTGTGTACCCCTGAGGACCGAGGTCTTTGTGTAATTTTTCTACTGCCATTTGCTACCGAGTAACATTACCATAAGTTAGTACACAAAGTCCTTCTGTAATTTCCTTTTAAGTACTGCCTTCTAGCTCTTACTTTGTTTGGTGCCTACTAAAATATTGACAGCCACTAGGATACTAGTGTATTGAACTTCCCACTAGCCAAAAATATCTATTTTGTTCCTTTTTTTCTTATTCATCGTGCATTTTTTTCTGTTGATGCCCATTTCTTGCTTTCTCCAATGACAAGATGACTTAGAACCCTAGTTATGTCCCATAAGAGGCATTTGAAGATATGCAGTTTGCATTCTTGGAGGTCAATGAAAAAAAACTCGACTGATCCATGCTCTGTGTTCTGTGACTGCACAGTCAGAGTTCTCTGGGTACAAGCTGAATATTTATTATAACCTTGTACCATACATTACATATATAAAAGACAAAACAAAAAAGTCTTATCAATCTTAATGAGAACAGGAAACTATGAGTTGGAGTAGAAATTGAAAGGTGGTATTTGGCAATATATGGAAGCCGGCTTAGCTCAGGTGGAGTGTAGAAGGCACCACCTGATTCCACGCAGATGGATTAAGGAAAGCCAGACCTCATCTGGAGTAGAATCTAACAGGAACGGGAAGGGTGACAAGAATGGTTTCTGTAGGCATATCAACAGTGGTAGAAACAACAGGAAAAATGTTGGGTCACTGCTGACTGTGTCAGGGAGCACGGTGACAAAGGACATGGAAAACACAAGTTGCTCAATCCTTTTTTTTAACCTCCATTTTTACCGGTAAGACCTGCCTTTAGGAATCCCAGGTCACTGAAACCAGTGTCTGAAAGAGGGAAAGCTAACTTTTGGGGAGGATGATCAGATTAGGGAATACTTAGACCAAATATACAGAAGTCCGTGCGACCTGGTGAGATGCACACAAATGAGCTGAGGGAGCTGGTTGGTATCACCGCAAGGACAGTCTGTTGTCTTTGAAAAGTCACAATGGTCAGAGGATGTTCCTGAGGACTGCAACAAAGCACATGTCAATCCTGTCTTCGACAAGGACAAGGAGGGTCCAGGGAGCTCCAGACTGATCAACCTTACCCTGATTCCTGGGGAAGGTGATGAAGCAAATCTTACTGGAACTGATTTCCAAAACCAGTGAGAGTACGAAATGATTGAGAGTAGTCAGCATTCATTTATACAGGGGAGATCAGGCCTGACCAGCCTCACAGACCTCTATAATTAAATGACTGACCTGGTAGATAAGGGGAGAGCAATGGCTGTTATGTTGACGTTTGCAAGGCTTTTAACACTATTTTCCATAACATCCTTGTAGAAAAACTGATGAGATATGGGATAGATAAATAGGCAGTGAGGTGACCTATACCAATGGGGTATTTATAATAAGTGAATGTGACTTTGCAACGAGTCTGTTACATTATATTCTGCATTATTTTTTTTTTTTTTTTTTTTTTTTTTTTTACTTTTTTTTTTTTTTTTACATTAGTCAGTTGTTCTGTCCGCTTTCAGGGACAGTAGGTATTTGAAAGTACCTAGGGATGTACAACACTTTGGATAATCAACATGTCTGTTAATACAGTAATACATGTTTTACATATGATAAAACAGTTCTCTCAAGTTAGATAAATTTGTTTATTTCCCTCATGAATAATTTGGCTTCTGTATTATAAGTTCCTAAAAGCTATACTAACTTTTACAGTGAAGAATACTTCCCTTCCATTAGAGTGCCTGCAAAACTAAGTTTTGTAATTAGCAACTGAGTATTCAGTTGAAAAGAGATGTACATTATTTTTCAGGGGAAAAGGAGAACCCTGAAGTATGGGTGTTCCATTAGTCACATAAAAACATGTAGAGGCAATAAGAACTCTAGTGTCACTTAAGCTGTGATGAGTGCAAGCTCCATGCATACTTTAAAATTGCTGAAATTTTTTGTGTGGATAACACTCACTGTGTTCTTGATAAGTAGTTCTACTTTGCTGTTTCTTTTTCATGAACATTTGAAAAGTAATATTCTTTCCAGAGAGATCTAAAGAGAAAAAAGGTCTGTCATATTTCAAAATGGTGGCCATAGCTTTTTATTTTTCAATGGTATTGAGGATGCGGTGATATTGCAGAAGGTGCCCTTCTTGAAAATATATATTTTTTTCCCCCATTGCTGAAGTGAAGCTGTTATCAGCCAAAGTAATGGTTCATGAGAACACAGAGAATCATCATGTCACTTGATAGCATCTGGACATTGCTCTCCCATGAAGACAAATGTTGTTGTCCTGCTTCTGTATACAGATGATCTCTCAGATGACGGTTATGGGGATCTCAAAAGCTCAGAAGAGAATACAGGGCAATTGATGGAGAGATGTTGGGAAGCATGGTGGGGGAAAGGAGAATGGCTGAAAAAGGGTAAACCTAAAAACTGAACACCCAAAAACAGTTCTGAAAGTTGCAGCCTACGTATTTTCATGTTTTTTTAAGCAACATTGTGGTACCATAACTCTGTGCTATTTTATTTTGTTCTACATCCACATGTAACCTTTGTAATACATAAAGAATAGCTGACTTATACATGAAAAATATTCCCAAATTAATGTATGTTAAGGTGGAATTAAAATTGAGAATATTTATCAGCAGAAAAACATTGGAGAAATTACTGATATTTGCAACATGAGTATTACAAAGTCTGGAGTTGCAGACTTAAGGTTAAAACACAAGCCAAACATGACAAAAAGATATTTTGGAAAAAGACATCCAAACAAACTTGTTTCTGCTTGATAGTCACTTCATAAAGAAAAGGCCTAAGCTAGTAATTTTTGCTTAAAAAGATATTTAATTAGGTTTAGATTGATGGGCATTAATTTTATACTAATCATAAGAATCACCCTATTTACAAGCAGATTCGTCTCTTTTGCTGGAGTGTTAACAAAGGGAAAATTTTCTTAGTGGCTTATTTTAGAAATCTCTCTCATATTTTTTTGCAGAATGTCAGTCATGGCAGGAGTGGGGGAGAGCTCCATTCTTCCTGTTATAATTGGAGTTACAACTCTTTTGAACCAGAAGTTTGGGCTGACTGGTTTATTTGTGTGGCTGAATAACTATAGCTGCCTGACATGGCAAATTAAAACAGTCAGGTCTATCTGCATTGCTTTTGAAACCATGCTGACTGCAGCCTGAAGAGCAGTGAGGTAGGAGATACTTGAGGGTTTTAGAAAAATAGCAACTCTTGCTCTGTCATTTAACTATGCTGGAGCACTTGAAGAAACCTTAGTTGAATTAGTGAAATGTGCACAGCAAGTTATGAGCATGTGCATGTAATTACCTTGTTCCCAAACTCCTAGTCCTTGAATTCTTATTTCCACTTCAGGAAGGATTGTGGGTGGGTTTTGTTTCATATGCAAGGAATGTTCGCTATACTGAAATGATTTTTGTTCACTATTAAGGTGGTAATGGATCAGGAGCAATCAAATGGGAGGTTTCCATCTGGGGGAGCATATTGAGTCCGTGTGTCCCCTGTGAGGCGGGCTGCATCTGCCAGGAAAGCACTGCTGCCTCCGCTTCACTGAGCAGGGGCTTTTTCTTCCCAGGACACTGAGTTCACACACTTGTGAAGGCTGGGAAGCCAGGAGAGGAAAGAGAGCTTCCACTTTTCTTTTTAACAACAGAATGTTAGTCCACAGTCGTTGCTGTTTTATCCACAACGATGGATAAAATACATTCTCCACATAGCAAGTCAAAGCAAAACACATCAGCCTAAAAGCATGATTTGACAGGGTGTAACACTAAGCTGGTACCAAAGGCATCAGTCCCACTGAACTCATCTTTAACCCGCTCCTTGGCAGATCCAACAGTTGTGTGGTCACAGGGTGAGTCATTTTGTCTAGCTGATTTGGTAGATAATATATCTGTTTCTTTCTGTCAGTTGAACTGATTCTGTGTGTAAATTTACAGCCACTAGATTTGGCATGAGGAAAACAGTAAGAGCATGAGACTGAGGTCTGTGGGTTCAGGGACAGAAAGAGAACAACTGCCTCTTTAGAAGCCATTAGATCTTAAAGCCAAAATAGAGACATCAAGTGAAAAATAAACCAACTTGACAAACTTTGTAAGGGGGGGGGGAATCTGTGTCAAAATATACAAGTGATGCCAAAGTCATTACTGTGGTTTATCTTTGTGTTAAACAGGAGCTCATACTAGATGTGATTCCAGGGACCTCTGTCAGCTTTTGTGCTGGTAGATGGAGAAGAGCACCCTTTTATCCAGTATGTTGTGGAATAATGCCTGTAAATTTTGGAGAGGAAAATACTATTTTGCTGAAGTCAACATAGAAATGTATTGATTTTTGTCAGAATTTTCCATCAGAATTGAATGAAAAAATTTGGCCTAGGAAAGGTCAAAGCACTTTCTTTTGACTATATCATCTTCATTTTCATAAGACAATAGAATGTCTTGTTGTATAAATGACAGAGCCCTGTAAAATTAAAAACACTGAAGTTCAAATAATTCTCTTTGATCTTACTGAGACAAATTAATAGACAGGAAAAGATTTTTGAGGGAGGGTATTTCATCTTGAGAAGTCGTAGCTCTTTGATTCAGGATGAAAGATTTTTTCAAATGTCAGTTTGCAGGAATTGACATTACAAGTTTTCACACCCAGTGCTGTGAAACTGTCTGTGGCAGTGGGTATCTGAAGGTGTGCCCCTTACAACAGATCAGGTTATTTAGGTTTTTATTACCTAATTGTGTCAAAACTCTATCACAGCATGAACTACAAAGTTCATCCTTGTAGACTACTCACTTATTTTATTTACATGGTGGTATAAAGTTTGACATGTAAATCTATGATACAGTCTGGAAGAACAGAGAACAAACTCAATCAGTCTAAACTAGGTTATGGAAATAGGCCACTTTATCTTTAGAAATTCTGATGGCAAGTTATGTGGATGTGGTCCGAATGAAGGGCTGTTTAATCTATTTTTTAATGTAATTTTTATTCTTCATTTTAAATTATGTCCCAAGAGCTCTGTGCTTTCTTACTTAGCTTTCATCGTTCATCTTTCCTAAAAATCTTTTATAATCTAAAAAATTTACCTCTGGGTTATAATGTTGATTTTGCACTGTTTTGTCTGCAGGGAGGATGCTCAGGTCAGACACTCTGATGAGCTCATAGTCCTGCTGGTTTGGTCCTCTTGTCTCACTCCTCAAGAACTAGAGACAATGCTAATATGTTGGGCAGTGCTGTGGACATAGTAATTTTAGCAGTGTGATGTGACTAGGGCTTCATGACACGCTGTAAAATGGATACAGTTCTTGCCAGAGAAAATAGCTGTAATATAAGGATAAAGCTGAGCAAAAGAGTAATTTACCCTCTAAGAAGGGCTTGAAGAATTTCTTAAGCCAGTGCAAGTTCTTAGAAGCTATTTTGCATCATTAGTGTTGAAAAGTTTCACCTAAACTACCGTGCACTGAACTGTATAGTTTAGGAAACTCTTTGTCCCAGGAAGTCTACAGTTCAAGTGGATAGGCAGATAAAAGGATGAGAAGAAATGGAGATGTAGAATATTGTGCCACCAAATGAAAACTAATCAGGATGCAATGGCAGTATATTGGAATCCCAGTCTGACTCTCACCCGGGATCTTGTGCTGAGGGGTAATAGAGTCTGACACCAATGGGAACATTTCTGATGAAGTTAGAAGACCTGCATATAGCTGAGGGTAGAACTCTCACCAGAAAAAACCCCAATGTTGGTCTTGACTGTTTGGTTTATGTGAAGTGAACACCATAGTAGTGGTAGGAACCATGTGCAGGTCCTGGCTATTGTGGATGTGCTCATGCTCTAGAAAACAAAGGATTTTGCCAGTTCTGCTTTTCTGCATTATCTAAGAAATCCACATGGTAAGAGAAGCTTTCTCATTTTATCACTTTGAGACTGTCAGTGGTATTTTAAATAAATTATTTTATCCAAGATGGCTATTTCAGAGCATCCTGCTGTCGGACGCCATCTGTTTGGTGAGCGTCATCATTTGTGACTTCTGCAGTGTGGGAACCAAATGTCAGACTGTCAAAGCATTTTCCATCATGCTCTAATTCTGGCTGAACAGAAATCCTATTTATTCACTTTGCTCAAGTAATGTACAGTAGATTTTTAGACTTTATAGTCATGCCAAGATTACAGTCAAGTGAAAACCATAGTATATCTACAACCAAATTTCCTTAGAAATTTTTATAGCTTTAAGGTACAAATTTGGTCAAATGAATCTGTCAAGGCAAAGTCAGATGTTACTCAGGTGATCACTCCTAGTTGTCAGTGTTCTAGGCAGATTATTTTTTTGAGAGTGTTTTCAGTTGAATTAATTATTCTTTCACATACCAAGTTAAAGTCTGGTCTCTCCAGTTTTGTTGATGTACTCACAAACATAGTGTGTTGATCCAGCCATTTTAAAGAAAGTGTTTTCCCTTGTCTAAATTATCCCATCATCCTAAAGCTTTAGTCAGTATGTTATTTTCCACTCCTAGGCCCAGTTCTCAAAGTTTTGGGCTTCTCCTGTAGAAAGTTCAGTAGTAGAGCTTTTGTTTCATCTCTCTTGATTTTCTTTTTCTTTAAAATTCTGTGTACATCTCAGCTTATGAAATCTAAATTACCAGCTAAACTATGCAGCATGTGGGAAGAACATCAGCAAAGTTTCACTGAACTGTCAGCAAAAATACTTTGGTTTTGATTGGTGACAGATCATTGTATTGTCAGCATCCTTTAAGCAGGGGTGGGCAGTCAGGGTAATATTGTGGTCTGCTATGGCTTTGCATTGTAGAAAACTAAGCCTAATGGTGTGGTTTGGTTGTTTTTAGTTTATTTGAGTTTTCTAAATTTGTGCTGAAAATCAAATTCCCCCCCTCCTTCTCTACTTACTGGGCTGAATTTCACAAAACAGATTAACCATCATCTTTTCTCAGGAAAATGCTGTGAATGGAGAGCATCTGTGGCTAGAGACAAATGTTTCTGGGGACCTCTGCTACCTGGGGGAGGAAAGCTGCCAAGTCAAATTCTCAGTGAGTTATTTTCAGATTTCTTTTTTTCTTTCTGAGGTAACAAGCCTCACTTCAGACTGATGCAGTGCTTAGTTGCTTGGGAGCTTGAATGGTTTGCCTGTGTTCCAGAAGGAATGCAAAAGGGGCAAAAGGCTGCTGGTAAAGATTTTCTTGCTTGGGGAAAAAAGCCCAAAAAAATTTTGAGTGACCCAGATTATTTACACAGTGAGAATGTATGTAATGAGCAGCTTTACAAATGTGGTAAGGGAAAAAAGGTTAGAATATCAAAGTGTTTCAGAAATGTTCAAAGAAACTAGTCTATTTTACATGAGCATATACCCAAATGTATCACTTATTGCAGTCCCTGAGTGTAGAGTCTGATCAAAATTTTGTGATTTTAGTCACTGCAGAGATTTGAACTGAATTTTCCATACTCCTGAATGCACTCACCAGGAATGAGTGCACTCATATTTGAGTGTTTACCTCCTCCTATTTGAGAATATACAGGGTAAGCCTTCTCCCGTTTAAGCTGTTCTGCTGTGTATGCAAAAGTTTCATTGGATTGATCTCAAACCCCCATGTGTGTCTCTTCTTTGACTGGAGAGTCACTGTTACACTTTCAGTCTGCCTCAAGGGCTCTTCCCCTAGTGTTTCAGTTAAATTACTCCTGGAAAAGAGAAGAAAAAACTCAAAGCTCCTCTTAGTTTGGTCTTTAGGAAGCTTGGGGAGAGAGTGGTGATTCTTTGTTCAAGCCCTTTATTTGAAACAATGCTCAAAGGAGCATCCTGGCCCTTGGACTGCAAAGATTAGGGGTAGTTCCTCTTCTCTGGGGTGTTTGTGGTTACTCTGACTCTTCAGGATACCATCTTTTTGCTTTTATTTAAAATAAATCCATACTTCAGAGCATTTAACACAAATCAAAACATTTTGATTCACTAATCACCCCCAATTTTGGGGCACTTTGATCCAAAATATCAGTGTTTTCCATAGCACAAATTGAATACCTGTCTCCCAAAACTTCTTAAGCAAATTGATCAATTCATGGTATATAGCATTAAAGCCAAGCCTGAGAAGTCTATGCCTCCTTCAGAGTAATGAAGTGATGTCCCAACGAACTGCTGACTGTGTGGTAGTATTCAAGGGAAGTGGCACTGTGTGTTTGCCTTGCATTTGCATTGGTCCTGAGGCACTGAGTTTTGGTGAAAGCCGGAGACACATTTGTTTGGTTGAGTGGACCTTTGGTTCTTATTTTCTTAGTAGAAGTTTGCCTTCCTAAAACTGAGGAAATACTTCCTCATGATTTAGCTCATTGAAAGTAGTGTGGAAATTTAGTAATATGTTTCATGTGATTTGCCAGGTTGTGTCTCTGTAAACACAGAGAAAAAAACAAACATACTTCAAGTTATCAAGTCACAAAACATGTGAAAGCTTAGTCTGCTGTACGATATCATGATTCTACAGTTGGAACTTCAGAACACCACTCCACGTACATGTGACCATGTACAGTTAGGGTGTTACCTGGATAATTACGAGAATCAGTAAAATTATTATTTCATAATGTGAGCTAAAGCCGTGTTCTATGTTTCTTCTTGAGTTTATTTAAAATATGTTGAAAATTCTAAAGGAATAATTTATTAGAGACCTTAATGGACACGAATAAATTGAATGTAATAATCTGAAGTAAAGAAATCTCAGCTTACTGTGTATTTATAAATCTCCTGTCCCTAAAGCACAAGTCTGTAAGTTAAATTCCTATGAAAATTAATTCCATCTGGTTAATTACATTGAGTTAATGGAAGTAAAATAAATCAATATATTCTCTCCTCTGCATGCATTCTTTTGCCTTTGATATGCCTTGGCCCAGGGGATTAAATGGAAATTATTTTAAAAGGCCTACTGAAATTAATAAAACTAACCAGCATAATTGAGAATTTTGTCCCTGTTGTAACATATCCTAGGCCTTTAACAGTATTCTCTGAGAATTTTATCATTCTTTGCTAAATGACCCAAGTACCCAAGTATTTTTCTGAAAGTCAGTGGTCAGTCACATGAAATTCAATACTGTATGATAAACATGAGATTACCTGCTCTTGTGAACTGAGTTCTCTGACTTGCATGTGTAATTTTTCTCCTCTTTGCACTGGCTCTGCTCATCATCTTCATAGGATGCTCCCTTTTATAGTGATGCTCTGCAGTGTTAACCTGATCTGCCACCTAAAGGAAGGCTTTTAACTTCTAGTTCACCAGCTGGCGTACTGTGGCTGTCCCTTTCACAAAGTTCAGTTTTAAACTGGAAGAGCTTCAGACCTATTTATTTATTTATTTATTTATTGACACACAGTGGAGAGCACCAAGAGAGGAAAAAGAAGGAAGTTTGTTGCATAAGAAGCAAAACATCTCTTGTTTCACAGCTAAGTTTTTTTTTTCCTCCTGGGCACACACCTCTCCCTTTCTCTTGCAGAAGTCTGCTCTGCGCAGGAAGTGTGCTGCCTGCAAGATTGTGGTCCACAACGCGTGCATGGAGCAGTTAGAGAAGGTAAGACATTGCCATCTTCTGGAGCCTGCTGTAGTCAACACTCTTAATTCTTTGGCTGAGGTTTCAGTGCGGAAAACACTGTAGCCAAATTAAGTTTTCATAACTCTTTTGACAATGTACTGGTTGAAAAAAAGTTGACTTAAAATCCCAGTCTTTTTTTTTTTTTTTTTTTAAAGCATATTTATTTGAATCTTGCAAACCATAAAAAAAGCCCAGAACAACAGAACCCAAAACCAAACCAAGAACAAAAGCTACAGAATGCTTTCACAGTTTTAATGTTTAAAAAATAAATTCTTTCTACTCCTAGTTTAAAGACTGAAGCTAGAAAATGGAGTATCCTGTCATGTACAAAATTGGCCTTTCAAAATTCCCCAACTAAAGCTAGCATAATTCTTTGTATGACAGTTATATTTATTATGAGAAATGCAGCATGAGATGCTACTGTGAACATTTCCCCCTGTATTTACTAGTTTATACTATTTTCAAATCTTCAGAAATTAAGTTCTTGTCTGTTAAATGGAAAACATCAAACCTTTCCTTTATAGTACCATTATTTCTGTTAACATCTCTTCTGCTTGTCATTTCCTTCAAGGATCCCTCATCACACCCAAGCACCTACAGAATATGTATCACTGACTTCCCATCAATGATTTGTCTTCATTATGACTATTTGGAAATGTGCTAAAGAAATCTCCCCCCACCATTTTCATTCCTGGTGTTACATGCGTTAAGAAATATGTGTGGGATTTCCCTCATCAATTTCATTAGCGCTTCATTTTTCGCTCCTATATGTTTAGTAATGTTGGTATTCATAAAAGAAACTGATGCATAACAAATTTATAGCAGCAATTCCTTGAAAAGGGTTTTTTTCCTTTCCAAGTGCTTGGACTCATGTTGACAAATGCCACTGTGATTGCCATAATACCAAGTTGGAGAGGTACCATTTCCACCCCCGATGCTTTTATCCACAGTGAAATTAGCATTAGCACATGCTTTCAGCACAAAATGTTACCAGTGAATTTTTCATGACTTCCTCCATCAGCAGCAGTGCTGACTTTTCACAGCCCAGCGAGCTGGTGGCACTGCCAGCAGGAGCAAATGAGCACTTAGATAAAACCTGTTCTGTTGTGCTTGTTTATGGTGTTTTGGAGACCATGAAATCTATTTCTTGGCAGAGGGTTGTTATAAAATCTGCATCCCTCTTTAACTCCGTGGAGTTTAAAACTGGTACATAAGTCTTCTTCTTGGCCCTTTCTGCAAAGCGCAAGTTGTAAGCAAAATAAATATAAGCTGGGTGTCTTTCCAGCCTGCCATGACTGAGCAATGAAACACCAAATTGCAATTCCAGGTGATGAGCAGTAGAAGACGACTCATGTTAGTGTCTTTCATTTCTTCTTATGTAATAGGTATTTTGTTTGCTTCTTTTTTTGGATGCCTTTGATGGTTGTATCTTCTCCCCCCACCCCTAGAGCTATTATTTTGAAAGCCATTATTAAACAAGGGAAGAACTTATTTATTTGGGGAGAGTTGTATTTAAATTTGAAGAAACTTGATCCTTCTACCTTCATAACACAAGCATAGCTGTGCACTGTTCTTAAATGTTTTATTCTTTGAAGGATAGTCAACTTAAGCTTGAATCTATTTCATCTAGTGCATCCTTATTTCATGCATCCTTTGGTCTTTTCCCAGGCCTCTCTCTTCTACAGTATATATTTTTTTCTTTCTATATCCCCTCTACTTATTTCTACTGATTTACCTCTCTCAAAACTTTTTTTTTCTTTCTAATAGGACTCCCTTCTCGTTTATTAAATACTTTTTTCTCTTCATCTTTCTGAAAGTATTTGCCACTCATGGAAGCTCCTCTTGCCCTGCTTTGTCTTTCCCATCCAAAGGTGGCAACACTACTGTGTGTGGCAGTACAATACTCCCCAAATGTTTTGTGGTTGGGGAGGTGGATGGAACCATCCTGATCTAATGAAAAAGAGAAATTTATGGTAATTTGCATGGTTCTTTATCTCAAAGATGATTTCTCTACAGATTTTAATAGACAATGAATATTTTGGAAGTCTGGCCTAGATCAAAATACTGGAATAAATTGTCTCTCAGCTCACTTAAGTTCTAACAGTTTTATTTCAATGCCAGATTAATTTTCGCTGCAAACCAACTTTCCGAGAAGGAGGATCCAGATCTCCGAGAGAAGTAAGTAGTGGACAAAAGGTGATCACTTTTCAGTTAACATGTGTGCTGATCCACCTGGTGTGATGCTGCTGAAATGCTTTTAGATTCAGAGGAGTTTTACACACTGGTTCCCAGTGGAACCTGTTCTACTCTCCAGAATGAATGTGAAATGAATTCTAGCTGAAGCACGGAATTTCTTACACTGACAGAAACAATTTCATCTTTCTGTTTTCTTCTTTGTATTTATTCAGCTAGTCTGATTTTTTTTTTCCTTTTCTTTGTAACTTTGTTTTTTCTTCCTGGTATTTTAATTTCCCCCTCCTCTGTTTCCCTCTCCTTTCTCTTGCTCTCCCTTTGTTTTTTTGTTTGTTTTTGTTTTTTGTTTTATTTTGATTGGGTTTTTGTTGTTGTTTTGGACGGTTTTTTTGTTTGTTTTTGTTTCCTTCTAGAAGTGTCTCAAACATAAAATCAGATATTCAAAATCCTTATGGTTTGCATCCACTTTCTATATGAATTCAACTACCTTGAAGGTGTTGAAGCTGTTTATAATTCCTGATACATTTTTAGATCTGTCTTACATAGAACCCAGTGTTTCAAAAACACTTAACTTGGAGTTGATTTGGTGGCCAGCTTGTTCTAGCAGGGATAGCTAAATTCCCAGTCACACTGGCAGTTCAGTGTTGGCTGGAATAACAGTGTGGTGCAGGCAGACCCCCTTCTAGCCCTTGCCTGTACAGAAACGGTGCCACAGCCCTGCTCACCCAACCATCTCTTGCTCCCTTCTTGCTGCAATGCAGCATGGAAATAGTCTAAACAGGGAGAAAAGACTGCTTCAAGGGCTGCTACATCCTCACCTCCTTCCTTTCTCTTGCATTGCCTTATGATATTTCATGCATTATATGGCTGTATTTCCAAACAGAATAGTGTGGGGCCCTGCATTGTAGCTGAACACAGCAGTGTTTGGGCACTTCTGTGCTCTGTGTTCAGGTGGTGATTATCTCTGTGTCATGCAATGAACTTTCTTCTTTTCTGTTGAAGAATACTGAGAAAGTAATTCTGGCTTCATTTCAACGTGCATAAGGAAAACACCATCTTGTCCTATTCCTCCTACAGTTTTGGTGTTTTTTGAGGTTTCCTGAAGTGATTGCTGCATTTTGCTCCAAGATTTACTGTGTTGGCTGAAGGGATTTTTTCTTTGGTGTCTGCAAATCTATTTCACACACATGGTACTCTTGAGTGCAAGGTGCCAATGCTTCCTATAAAAGGTCTTTCTGTCCTTCTTGTGCAGAACTTTGTCCGACATCACTGGGTGCACAGGCGGAGGCAGGACGGAAAATGTAAGCAGTGTGGAAAGGTAAGATTTCCAGCACAGCCCAAGTACACACAGAGCACTTAGAAATTCAGGGCTGCCAGGTCCTTCTAGTCACAGAATTTTTTCTATCATAAACACTTAGCCTCTTAGTGGCTAACGACAAGCCTGAGATAACAGGCAATAACAGCCCTGATTCCCATGTGGAAAGAGAAAGGCAGCTGCATCTGTGGGAATGAGCACATCATGTGTCCTGGGAGATTGTGCTGCACTGGCTGCTGAAAATGAGGAGGAAGAAAGCTGTGGCTCCTTGAGCTTCTTTCTTTGTTAAGCTAACCTGGCACTAACATGATGTGCTTTCAGTGCTGTCCTCTGTGCCGAAATTGTGACAGCCTGTTTTTTAGGCTTCTGGAAAAAGAAAGGCTGTTGCTTTGTTTCTACCCCGGCAGACTCCAAGATTTGTGAGACTGTTTTGTGTTTACTCTGCTGCATAGATTGTAAAAGTTTATTTCTAAAAAGCTATAAAAAGGGGGAAGTACATCAGTTACTGAAGATCCTTCTTCTGAAATATTATGAATCCCGGAAATATATTGAGAGATGTGTAAAAATTAAATTAATGCAGGGATTTATTTTCTTTTCTCTATCACTATATTACACTTTTGCGTTCCTCTTAACAACTAGTAAGGAAGTCTGTGTCTCATCTCCATGGCACAGCACTTAAGTCAGAGGCAAAGATTTGTATCTAGATATTCATGCAGAGACTGTCAGCTACCAGATGCAATAAGATATGCAATAAAAATGTCATGCACTTTTCTAGAAACTATCATGGGAACAGTGCAGTTTGCAGACAGCATTCCTATGGTATGACTTTGCCTTCCTTCTCTGCCTTTTTGGCCTGGATCCCCCCTACAGGCATTAGGAATTGATTTTGCAATGAGAGTACTGGCTATCATATAAAAACCCGTGCTGGGTTTGTTCCCATGGGCAATTTTGACAGTCCCCACCAAATCTCATTGTGACAGTGCACTGTTTATTTTATCAGCTCCTTTATTTGTAAAACTCTTTCAAATATATGCTATGTTACCTGAAGCACACATCCTTAGGAAGAACTAGCACACATTGCTACAGCAATTTGAAGAAGGATCGTGGTGTTTTATTGCTACTTATCATTAATATGTTTTTATTGCTGTATCATTTTCTCTAATTACTCCCTAAAAGCCAAATGGCTTACTAAATAAATGAAAAAACGGTCCATCCATAACCAGACAAGCTGCTTAGGCCATATGTTTAAAATACACAACCGATGGGCTGTGGAATTAATGTACTGAATTTGGGTTTTTATTAGTGGAGGGTTTGAGAGAGAAGGGTTTTTCCACCGGTTGTTACAAAGCAGAACAAAACAAAACAATTCATACCCATGAGGGACTGAAGTATTTTCTTTTTCAATGCACTTTGAGACAAGAAAGAATGGGATTTGTGGGAAACATTATGAAGCATCAATGTAAGTGAATGAGAACAGTGTTTTGTCCGGTGTCAGACCTCTGTACCAACACTTGGATCACAGTTACTGTCACTCTGTTCTTGTGCCCACACTGAATGGCAGATGAGATGTGCCCAGCCAGAAGCAGCTGGCCAGCTTGTCTTTGTTGAGCCATTTGACTACACACCATTACTAAACCTGAATATGCCAAATCACCATCATTATGAAGAATCTAGTTTTTGAATTTCTCTGAATGTAAACTCTGAGGAATTAGGGTGATGATTAGGGAAAAAAAAAAAAAAACCAAACAAAAAAACCACCCAAGAAAATCTAGGCAGAGGTGACACAAACCTTTTTAGGAGTCAATCTTGGCAAGCTGGGTTGAGCACATGATGGGGGCACCTGTAGAAGAAGCTGCAAAGTGCTCCTCTGCATGGTGGCCAGGCAGGTAGAGTCTCCTCCTCTTCGGAGTATCAATAGGACTGTCCTCAACTAACTTATATAGACAAATTGTAGCTCAGTCTCTCAGTTAAAAAGACCAGTGCATCTCTGCATGTGTTTTGGTTGTTTATTTAATTCTCCTTCTTTGTGTGCTTGACCTTGTCATTGCACTGAGCACTGATAGGCTCGTTTTTCCTGCAGGATAAGAAGGACCTTAACGACAGAAGCAGTATAGATGTAACTACATCAGACTGTAAATTTTTTTTGCATTGGGTCTTGGGCATTGTCCAGCATGTAGCAGATTTAGGTATTACTCAGCTTGTCAAAAAGAAAGCTGGCTCACAAATTCATCACTTGGTAGAGAGACTGAATTAGAAAATTCAGGGTTGTGATGGTCTACTTAATGTGGCAGAGAGAGGCTTGATGGAAACCCATGAATAAAGGATCCACACAACTGCAAATCTGAAATCTAAGCAAAGATCACCATGACAAACTGCTCAGTGAAGTTCTGGACTTTCCACCTCTCCTGCCATCAACACAAGTCAGGTTTTTTCTCTGATTAAAATTAACTCAACACAAAATTTCAGGCTATGTCTTACCATTTGTTGCCTGTGTTAGATATAAGAAGGATTTGTATGACCCACTGCTCTTTTTCAGCCATGGCATTTAAAGCAAAAGTAGCATTTTAATCTATGGAATTAAGCTCTTCTGTAGGGGAATAAAATTTCATATTTGCAGGTAATGGTGGGCTTTTTTCTCTTTAGAACTGTATGAAACATTTTCTTTTTAATCTGTTTAATCTGAATCAGACAGTCTTCATTTTTTGGAACTTACTGGAAAGGTTTTAATCTTAGTCAGCTTAATAAAACTATAACTTAATTTCCCTACAAGAATGTTCCCAGACAGACATTGCAGTTGATTCCACTCTGCAGTGAAGAGGGGAAAAAAAAAAAAAAAAAAAAAAAAAATCAAGGAAAATTCAAATTCTTATTCATATTTAGAGCAAAAAAACCTGCAATGTTCAACAGAAAATCTAAAACTGTCCAGGTCTGTAAAAATCCATTAAAATAAGCATTCCTTCTCTATATTCTTCCAGTCTTCTTAACTACCAAAAAAAAAATCTAAGCAAAAGCATAACATTTTGCAGACATGCTATTAATTGTGTACAAAAATGCCACGGTTGAAGAATCTTCTCTGTGACTTCTGTTTTATCCTCAGAAATCTGCTTGGTGTCTAAGAGTTTTGAGGCTGAGCTAATGTATTTGGCTTCAGTGAACTCATTTAGACTAGCACAGTGATGGGGTAAGAATTAAAGGTGCATATGCTCTTGTAGTCAGAAGGAATTTAATATTTTTTTTTTCCTGATTATTCCAGGGCTTTCAGCAGAAATTCTCCTTCCATAGTAAGGAGATAGTGGCCATCAGTTGTTCCTGGTGCAAGCTGGCGGTAAGTGAATACTCTAGGAGACTCTGATCTGTGTTGAAGTAGGAGTGATTGTGGGGTTTTTTTGTTTATTTGTTTTTGTTGTTGGTTTTGTTTTTGCTGGTTTTGGTGTTTTTGTTTGGTTGGGTTGGGGTTTTTTTGGGCTTGTTTGTTTCTTTGTAAGAAGGAATGATTTTGGAAAATAATATTTAGTTACACATTCCTAAAACTCCATGGTTTGAATGACTTGAAGATGGTGGAGTTGGGAATATTGCTCCAGTTTTTGTACTGTCACCCTCTTCTTCCTCCCTTTTGTCTTCCGTTTAGTCCCTTTCTCCCTTTGCTTCCTTTTTGTCTTTCTTGGCCTCCTTATTGACTCTACTCTCTCCCTGTCTTCCAGTTTCATAACAAAGTCACCTGTTTCATGCTACACCACATCGAGGAGCCATGTTCCCTGGGGGCTCATGCAGCTGTCATTGTGCCTCCCACTTGGATCATTAAGGTGAAGAAACCTCAGGTAACTGCATGCTGATGTCTGTTTCTGAAGCTCTATGGCTGTGCAGGGCCAACCTGGCTTCGCTGCTCGGTTCTCCTTCACAAAGGCATGCTTGTTCAACCCTGTCTCTATCCCTGAAACCCAGCATACCTCCATGGTGATTATGAACCTGTATCCTCCTGCTCCTCCATCCAGTCCTTCAGTGGATTTCCTGGTTTGGGATGATAAGCAACAAACATCACTTGTTCTGAGCTAATCCAGCTCAAATTTATTCTTGTAACTGAGTTCAGCAAGCATACTGCAAGAAATCCCCTGGGTGGTAGGCAGTCAAGCATGTTTCATTAAATAGAGCTGAGCAAATACAGGGAAAAACTGTTCACAAACACTCACTTGAACCACGGTAAGAATTGGCTGTGGCTAGACTGGCACCCCTCTGAATTTGCCACTAATGGACCTGTAAAGAATCATGTCTTATTTTCATCAGTGCTTGCTCAATGTCAGCAGTAAGCACACATGCTCATTTAGTTGAAGGTAACAAGGATTAGACTTTAAAGCTTTTGTGATGGATGTGATAGGTCCTGGAGAGGACAGTTCACTGGTGAACACAATAGGTAGAAAAGATACCCAAAAGAGAGCTGGCCAAAAATTAAAAGGGGGTTCACATCATGCAGGAAGTATTTTTAATTTGGAAGTCTCTTTTAACTGTAAGTTGAACTAAGAGAAGCAAACACTGAACATATCAGGGAGCCAGAAATGCTGGTTAAATTTTTATTTCAGAATAATATTTATTTCAGTCCATCTTTGGGAAGTAACCTGGGCTTTTTGACTGTGTTTCTTCACTGTCAATAAGCAACCCCAAATTTCAGGCTGTAGGCAAGGCTGAGAGAGCTGAGACAAAGGTAATCCTATGAAACTGGAAAAAGGACTAAGACCTAAGTTGTGACACTTCTTAGTCTTTAGTTCCAGTGTAGGAATATGACCAGCAGATTTGGACATGAGTAGGATTTCTAACAAGCTGGCTATTGAAGACAAGGGGCAGAGGAAAGGAGAAATATATGTACAGAGCTACCAAAAATTGACCACAGAGGTTGCTATTGTTCCTTTAGGACAAGAGAGAGTGTGTAGGCAAAATTCCTAGTCACCTCCACTCAGAGAAAAAAGTGGAGCTTTTTCTATCTGTCACTTTCCCCCACACTCTTCTTTCTCTGTTTGTTTTACACAGGTCTCCTTCAGAGAAATCTTTTTTTTTGTCTCTTTTTGAGGAATGTTTAAGTCTTTGGGAAGGTTTTTAAAATCCTTGGCTGATTTTCAGCACCATACTTGACAGATGTATTCATGTCTGACCTTACTAACAGAAGCTTCTCTTCAATCTTTTTTTTTTTTTTAATTTTTATTGCATTTAATTTTTAGTTAAAAAAACCCCAAAACCTTAAAAAATCTGCCACTTGTAATTTTCTTTTGATTTGGCTTTTAGCCAAAGCAGAGTACCTTCCTTATAGTATTTTTAGAGAATTTGCTTTCTTGTCCATTATTTTTTCGGGCGAGTTCAAATTGAAAAATAAATCTGATCTAGCTAATTATGAATTATGGGAAAATATCTTTTAAATAAAGTTTTAAAATGTTAAACTAAAAGAAAATATCTATTAGCTGTATGTGCCTGAGTTGTGAGTGGAAAGAAAATACTTCAATCCATTATTGCACCTCCATTGCATCTTGGGTCCTTGAAACTCATGGTCAGTAGCTTGCAAAAACCTTATCTTGAGTACCTGAAACATAAGATAGATGAAAATTACATTTAACACAGACAATATGTGTATTTTCATGCAACTTCATAACAACACCCATTGCAGTTACGGGGAGTGCATCCTTATTGCTTTAGAAAATACTGATGCATCTTTTGGATGTGTTTTCATATTTTTGGCAGAAGTCTTGGTTTTTTATTTATTATTTTCTTAGGAAATATTTTTCTTCTCCTGCTGTATCTGGCCAGCTCTACTTCTATGTATTATGACCCTCTTCACCCTCTAGGAGTGTTTGGTAAACACTATAAAATATTAACTGCATTCAATCCACAGAATACAAACACAATATTCACAAATTTTTGTAGATTTGTATAATAAATGAATGTGTAATCAACAATCTGTTTTTCACATATTCCACAGTTGTAATAAATTTGGCTAGAAGCCTTTTTTGTTATAAAGTATTTCCTCAGCTCTAATTAAACTACTTATGTTGATCATAGACAACTCCTGAATTCCTTACTCATATAAAATTGATTTTAGTGGTGCCTGCATCCTGTTTGTTTGTTATTTCCTTTAAGCAAATAAGTTGGCTTTTTGTAGCAAAACTTTGCCCTGTTTTATAATTATTTTTTTTCTTCTTATTGCCTCAAAAATGGTTTTCCATGCTTATTTTATATAAAGTGGGTCACCACCTTTCAGATATTGGTCTTGCATAAAGACCACACTCCCCATCTCATTACCAGTAATGTTGTGGTAGTGAAGTATTGTATGTAATTGGCTAAGGACAAATTTATGCTGACAACCTATATTCTAAATGGGGAGCTTTTGCTTCTTGAAAGCAATTGATTGCAAGATGAAGAATATTCAGAACGGTTCAAACGGCTTTGGAATCGGTGGTAGCTCTATATGTAATGACCCACACATGAATGGAAAACTCTCAGTACCTATTCCATGTTATCCATAATGTGATCCACTTCTGTAACTTCTTTTACTGATTTCCAGTGTTTCTGTACTGTTAGCAGTGATTTGAGACCAGCTCTGTTTTCCTGGGATTCAAATCAATTCCATCTCCTAGTTTGTGAAGCAGGTCACCCTTGCTGACTGGTGGTATTTTTTTATAGGTGATGTTTAGCAGTCAAAGTGATATTAGCTTTAGCAGTGAACTTGCTTGTGCTGTGGGAGAAAAGTAGATAATAAGGAGGATCTGGCTGATATGTTTACTGATTCAGTCTGTCTTCTGTTTGGGAAGATAAAGGCAGTAACTAAAATTTCAAGGTTTTTGTGTTCAAGGTGAGTGAACACGGTGTTTCCTTCTCCTCCTTTGAGGACCTTGAAAAATTCTAGTGAATGCTTACATCTGGGTTTATTTCTTTATTTCCTCAATTGCTGAGTGCAGCTGGCTTGTCTGATGGTGGTTTGTGAACAGCCCGAAGATGGTCAAGACTGACCTTCCCAGACACTGTTCATTATTTAAATAATTTGAAGATCAGTGTGCTAAAAGCCTTTGGAAATGAAGGCTGAAATGTAAAGGAAAAAGTTGAAAGGTTTCATTGGATTTGTTGAGGTAGCCTATGGCCTTCACACCATCCAACACCATACAAGGAGGACTCCAATTCTTCTGTTCATCTAACTAAGCTTGCTGAGAACTACACAGACCATTCAATAATATTAAGAAAATCTCTTTTTGAAGATGGACAAACTGACATCCACAAAGGAGAGGTTTCCTCTCTAGAGGCAAGTTAGAATTTACTTACGGTGTCCATTTAAAGGTATGCTTTGCTGTCAGGTACCTTGCTGAATAACATTGTATGTTTACAAAATACTCATTACCTTGTTGTGTGAACAAGGTAGTATGTATCCATTTCTTCACTTCAGTGTGCAAATACTGCTGATACTCTTGGCTGTTACTCTTCTGCATGCTTGCAAAAAGAACCTGCATATGTTTAAGCAGCTTTTTTGCCTTTCAACACGCGGTTGCAATTGCAAAGCTTTAGGTTCTGTTAACACTATAGGTGTAGGCATGTTAAAAAAAAAAAAAAGGTGAAATAACATTGTTGTGATGTGGCATATTTAATGCCTTTTTGAATATGGAAATTAAAATGTTTATAATCATGAATGGAGGCTTAGACTAAAACTGTTTCTTTAATATAACTGTGTGCCTTTTCCCACCCCACTGATAGGCAAGAAAAAAGATACATTTTATGGGATTTAATGACAGCTATGTTTAAACATTCTCTAAATTATTCCTTTAAAATTAGTGAGGGTTTCACTGAACTGTGTTTGCCCTTTGCAGAAGAACTTCATTGTACTTAAGTCTGTCTCTTTTGAATATAGAATAACAAGTACAGTCCTGATTCTAGAGGTACAGTTAAGTACTTGCCTAGTATTTTACCTAACTTTAGTTATAGACTAATATTTGCCAGCAGAATTCATGGCACCTAACCAACAGGATAAGCCTTTTGAATTTTGCACCTGGACAGACTGCTGCACAGGGAAAAGGCTTGGTATGTGTGTGAGCTATCAGCAGACAGCTTGCAAGCCTATGGATAGGCTAGATCTCCTCTCTCTGTCATATATTTTGCCTCAGAGAATGGCTGAGGATTTATGTTAAGGCCCCCATGGGAGGCAGCTTTGAATGTAATGTCTCCATATCCTTCTAGTGTCATCAAGACTGTTATCTACAGTTGGTCTGATTACTGAGGTAGGGCAATGAAAGACCACGCAGATGGGATTGCTGATGCATTTGCATAGTCAGCGCAGTCTTTGTGGTTTGCCATGCTTTCAAAGTCACTTTATATCAGCATAGGGAAAAATATGAACACTTCTTTAGGTTGTTTCACAAAATATGGTCTAAAAGGGCAAATGTTCTGAAACTGCTCTTCAGACCTGTCTTATCTACAGTATTTTTGGTAACCGATAAAGCATGACTGTAGCCTGGTCCACAAGTAATGTTGAGAGGTGATAAAAAGCTTGGGACCTTGGGCTCTACAGCAGACTTCTCTTGGTCTCAGTGATTTGGGACAGTGCCTTTAGGTATTTGAGTTAGACAGTTATTATTTTTCTTCTAAGAGATATGGAAACATTAACTTACGTATCTGATGTGTCATACTGAAGTCGTGAAATTCTGAAAGTGGTTGATGTGTATTAAACAAAACTTAGCAGTTGTTTCATTTCATATTGCTGTTGATTAGCAAGAAGGATGAAGAACAGATGTCACTGTTTACAGCTTTGATGATCTCTGTTTGTTGACTTTTGTTAGTGGTACGCTTTTGATTAGGGTCAGGACAGAAATGAACTTTCAGATGGCTGAGTGAATCTTGCTTTCCCTCTTGAAGCCAGGAAAAAAAAAAAACAACTTTCTTCTAATTGTTTTGGTTACTTTATTTCCTGGTGACAGCTAGACTAGAAGTTGAAATACTGTAAAAAAATTTGGAGTATTTTTCATAATAGAAAATTTCAGTCATATGGAAATGATTAGGGTTTCCTGCAGGTATGACTTCAATTACTGCATTAAAATAATAATAAAAAAATAAAATTCCCCTTTTTGGATGGTTCTTATTGCACCACAACACCTTTTTGCTCAGTATCACTGAGCAGACTATTGCCAGCCTGGAGAACGGCCTTGACATAAGTTCTATTTTAATGAGTTCTGAAAAAATACAGGCATTTGTATGTTTTTCCCCATGTAGTTAAGTGACACTGTTATTTAAAACCAAAACGAACAACAACTACACAACCACCTCCTTAACTCAAATCCTTAAAAATTAACAATTCAGTTTGTTCCTTAGTAGACACAAGTTTCTTGATAAACTGAAACTGACTCTACAGTGCCAGCATCATATGCCATGGTGGCCTATGTTATGTTGAGTCATAATGGTTTCCAGAGCTAAAACTTGTTGTTTTCTTTCCTAAAAAAAAGAAAAAAAAACATGAAAAATATCTCATTTATCATGTTTTTTATTACATCTTTATGCAGGTGGTCTCCATACCAGGAGACGAGCCTGATTGGGCAGGAGACTGGAGCCCCGAAGGGGAAACGGGCGTCTCCTACCCCTATTGGGAGGGTTGGCAGGTACAACATGTGGTGTTATGTGAGTCTATGGGAGCATCTGATCTTTTTTTCCCCCTCACAGCGTGGGAAAGTTTCCAGCTCCAAAGCACCAGTCTGGTCTCCGTGTGTGGCTTTCTCCATAAACGGTGGTGTGGAAGTGTAAAGCATGCAGCGCATGTAATTTAAATCTCAAGCATGTGCCAGATACTCTTACCATTCTCCAAGTGGACATGCATGGAAGAGCTTCGTAACGGGGCTCTGTCTGGGCCTGTCTTCTAAATTTTGTTTTGCTTTTCATGTATTCTTTTTCCTTTTGATGTAGAACTCCTTAAAGACTTCAACACGGCGAAAGAAGAGGACATCTTTTAAAAGAAAAGCCAGCAAAAGAGGAAATGAAGTAGGTATTCAAGTGCTTTGGAAATCAGGCTCCTTTTGTTTAAATGTCTAGCAGAGACTCAAGTTTGTAGGTTTTTGGTTTTATTTTTTGTTTGTTTGTTTTTGGGTTTTTTTAGTGCATTGTTTAATATATTTTTTCCCCTGCAAATTTCCATGCTATTGAATTTGTTGTTAGAATAGATAAATCTTGTATGAGAGGTTTTATTTTTCTGAGTTGATTTCTTTTCAAGAATCAAAGTAACAGACTCCAGAAGGACCAGAACCCTAATGAAAGAGTTTTCCATTGGGATGTAAAAGAGTCAGTTCACATCCTTGCTTTCCACTAGGCAGAGCAGGGGTGTGAAACTGAGGTAGTGAAATCCATGGTGAGTGCACTGATGCAAGGCTCTGGTCCAGTCAGAGGATGTCTCCTTCGGAGGATCTCACATTGGAAATATTCTGTTTGTGTGAAAACTGAAATTTCAGCACAGAAAACAGATTATTGATCTGATGGTTTGATTAACAGTGTATCTTACAGAAGACCTTACTTCCATACCCTTCTTCGTGGATGGTTATATGGGCAAACAGCCTCATGGGAGAGGTGGAGGGAGACTCTCCTCCGCATAGCCAGGGCTCTCTGGTTCAAAGCCTCGCTTGGGTGGTGGGGCAACTGCTGACCAGAAACTGGAACCTGTGTCTGTAAGAGCCCAGGACAGTGCCCTCATTGCTGGGCTTTCTGGTGTCCTGCAGGCGTAGGGAGTAGGGAGGCAAATAGTTCTGTCATTGACAGTCATGTTTGATCTGTGGCATTTGTTCAAAGGTGGAAAGGCAACAAGACCAAGAATTCAAGAATAGATTATTTGCAAATAAGGGCTGATACAACTTGTCTGTTAGATGGAATTAATGGAATAAGTAGTTTATTCTATTTTTCTTTGGAAAATCTGTCCGTTAGAAATAGCACTGTATCTGACACATTATTAGTGCTGTGTGAATAATTGGGAGTGGGGGGCTGGAAATAATATTGAGTGAAATTTTAAAATAGTTATGCACTACCCTGAAGTGATGTTTTCCCTCTCTTATTTTCTTATTCTGTTGTCTCATCTAAATAAATAAGTCCCAGCTGAGCACCACATTGATATGGTAGTACCTGAGGTGGTTCTGTCAGGTTGGGTCTCCCATGTGTGTTATGCCAGGAGAACATACATAGCTTGTCCTAAAGTTATTTGTTGCTTCTGCTTCTCAGGAGAACAAAGGCCGGCCGTTTGTGATAAAGCCTATCTCCTCTCCACTCATGAAGCCACTGCTGGTTTTTGTCAATCCAAAAAGTGGAGGGAATCAGGTAAGACCATTAGCTGGATCTAGGTCACAAAGTTTTAGTTGAACAGCAGAGTTTCTGCAAATGAGACCAGTTCTTGATCAGTTAGATAGAAAGGACTCTATGCCTGAACTGCAGTCCTCAGAAGAGGTCTTTGCTGTTGAATAACCTTTCTACTTCAGTGGAGTTGGATTGCCAGGATGGATAATTGAGTATTTGAGTGGTTGCATTATATTGTCCGATTTGTGAAAGGAGTCTAAAATGACAGTTTGGAAGTTTTCAGAAGACTTCGTCTTTCCACAGAAAATTTAGGTTACCAATAAAATTTTAGACTTACCTTTTTCTAAATAGTGGTTTAATTTCACTAGGAAAACCTAATGAAATTAGTAAATTTAAAATAGCATATTCCTATGACATTTTAAAAAATCATTAGTGATCTTGTACTGTAGCATAGATAACTAAGTTTCAGTGACTAACATGCAGCAGACTTTTTCCTTAGGATTCTTGGAATGAATGCTTATCCAAGTGAATGTTTTCCAGGTTAGTTCTGCTACTTTTTGAACATCAAAGAATCTGAGTGCCTTTTGATAAACAGGTCCTTGCATTAGAAAAGATTCATGTAAGATACAACAGAGGCCTATAGAGCATGGAGAACAACATAGCCACTGTTCACGCTCTCCTCTATTAGAAGAATTAAAGAGGATATCAAATGAAACCGCTAAGACCAATTCAAAATGAGGGAAAAAGCTGGTCCTTCTCTCATTGTGTAGTTCAGCTGCAAAACTTGCCACGGGATGTTTGGGATACTAAAAGTTCACACAGGCTGAAGGTAAGATTTGGAAGAGAAAAACCCGAAGATTACTGAAGTCCTGCACTTCCCCATGCCTCAAGAGTTCTATGAACTGCATACAGCTGAGACTGGGAGAATACCTATGGCAAACATCACATTTATTTTTTCTCTTCTTATACCTTTTCCTAGGTACTATGACTGCTATTCTTGGTTCTCCACTTAAGGGAAGGTGTCAGGCAGAAGAGAGCCATCCCTCAGAAGGGGGAGCTGTGGAAAATTCCTCATGTGTATCCCCAGGCCGTGTCTGAAAGGCATTCTTGAATTACTTTGGAGTACAAGCTCACCCCATAGAGTTCTTAGCTCTCTGCTGCTAGTAAGAGATCCTGCCACTTTGTGTCTGGGCAGATCATGAAGGAAGGAAATTGAGTGTCTGAAATATGAATCCAAGAGTTTGAGAAAACAGAAACTATACTTTTAGGTGATGGGCTGGCCACACCGCAGTAAGTGAACTGCATTGGGGCATCTGTAGCCCTCAGAGTCCTTGACTCCTGCTTCATTAGATGGTAGAGGGTTACAATTCTGAGTGCTTACGGTGATGATGGTGGAGGTGAAAGCACTGTCATTGATTGGATGTTGGGAAGGACAATTTTCAGTGCGATGGTGACTTTGCCTATAAGCTTGTTCAGCTTCTTGGTATCATGGATGCTTGAGGGTGGTGTGGGATAACAGAGGTTTCTTCTTGTTGCAGGTGGTGAAAGGCAGGAGAACAGGTTGCTGTGGGCAATGAGTCTTTGTTCTGCCCCCAAATACCTGTTCTTATGAACCATTAATTATCTATGTTGTTGAAATTTGTCCATATTCCTGTATGTGCACCTTGTCCAAATTGGTGGGTTGCTATTCTACAGAGCAGTCATTTGCTATGCCACTTTCAAGTCTGTCTTTTTNTATAGTGAACAATACACACTATTATTTCTAATAATCATTAAACTAGTCCTAATTTCCCTTCCTTCAATATTTCCCTCTTCCCAGGGCACCAAGGTTCTCCAAACATTTATGTGGTATTTGAATCCACGCCAGGTCTTTGATCTCTCTCAGGAGGGGCCAAGAGATGCGTAAGTTTTCAAGCCTTCATCGCTGCATACTCTGTTTCTTTTCTGATGAGGAAAGCAGAAAAAGGTCTAGCTTGGCTAGGTTAGTAGACTGTGTGTGAGGTTTATGTATCCAGGTTTTGGTAGCAAGGGGGAGGGCTGCTTTGGTGGCTTTTGTGAGAAGAGATCAGGAGCTGCCCCTGTGTCAGAACCAGGTCCAGAAGCCTTCAAGACAGACTGGCTTCTGATCCCAATGTCTGACCCTTCCCTAATGGGTGGGAATGACAGCAGGGCGAGGCTGCCTCCACATTGCCATACATGGCAGCACTATGCAACTGTCTGTGCTTGCTGAGTACCTAACTCAGTTTATCTGGACTGTTGTAGTGTGAGCTTTGCCCAGGGGAAAGAGAACCCATCTTGAAAGGGCTGATTCTTGCTGCCAAGGGTTAAGAAACCCTACTTCTGTGGTATTTGAGATGGGGATACTTACTCTATTAACTATCTGTTCAGCACTACTTTCACAATTCGAGCAGCACAAAAAGACAGTAATATGTAAAGTAAAATATTTACCTGTATAAGAACAGTCCACATATTTCATATTTAAGGAACCCAAGTTTTTTTATTTCTGCAGAATAAAATTATTCTTCCACTATTGTTCTCTCATGATATTTAGAAACTTTAAGGTAGACATACATTTTTTTCAGAGCTGCATAATGGGCTTAAAGGAGGATTAGGTCCTCTGGTCACTCAGCTCTCCACACATGAATGTACCCACTCAATTACAAGATATTTCATTATGCCTTTCTTTGATGCAACTGAAGGAGCAGGACTTCAGTGGGTGCTTTTTTTGTCTCTTCTATTGGTATCTTAGATCAGATACCCAGGGAAAGAACTCTTAGATGTTCTTGCATTCTGTGATGTTAAAATATAGTTACCAGCTGAAGAAGCTGTTATATTCTACAAGCCTGAGAAATGGTAGCTGATCAAATTGTGATGACAAACAGTAAATTCTGTTTTAAAACCTTGATGTTTAAATTTTTTGCTTTAGGGCAAGAGAAAAGTGAAAGATTCTCCTCTTCAGAGAGAATGTGGGAACCTGGCCTTTCAGATTTAGCATGTGAACGTGCTAAACTGATCAAACACTTGCCAGGAGGTGCTGCCTAAATGTGGAGGAAGGTCTCATATCACATCCTAGTGGTTTTGCATGTGTGTGTCTGAAGACATGAAGTGAGCCACAGGGCTTTGGGTGGATTTGTTACCTGTGGCTGCCAGGGCCAAAGCCTCCCCACTGCTGAGGCTTTTAGCAACACTGAGATTAATTTATTTATTTAGTGTCTGCATTATTGTTCTGACTTTCCTCCCCCTTTTTTCCCTTTCCCTTCCTGGCCAGGCTGGAGCTGTACAGAAAAGTGCCAAATCTGAGGATCCTGGCCTGTGGTGGGGATGGGACGGTAGGTGGCCAGCACCTGGCAGCCCTGTGGTCTTTGGCCAAGTGATTAAATTCCTCACAGTGATGGGTTTTCTGCCTCACAACACCTGCAGAGTCAGATAACATACCTTACACTTGTAAAATCTAATATTTGTTTTTCAGTTTTATTTGTGGCCTGGCCTGTGTAGATATGGGGCCAGATCCTAATGTCCATGTCCAAAGTCCTTTTTACTTTATGTGTAAAGATTTGGTACAGCTTAAAAAACGGTAAAAACTAACTTTGCTGGTCTCCTCTCACTATGAACATAGATCTGAGGGTCCAGCAGGTTAAGTCAGTGGCTGGGAGCCATTCTGCTCCTTCCTGCTATTGTCTCCATAATATCTGTCTACATTCAAATAGAGTCTTCTCTGTGCCTAAAGAAAGCTAATTGCCCCATTTCCTTTACAAAACATCTGTGAGGAAAGATATTGCATGGGTCATACAACTAAGCTGAGATCTGGCAGATCGCAGATCCAGGTTCAGTACTGGTCCTTGCCACAGAACTTCTGTGTTCTTGGATGAATGAATAGGATCAGATCTTTAGAGGATTTGGGCACCTTCAGTTGGAGACAGACTGTGCAGTTCAGGGTCTTGAGGCCATGAGTGGTAATGGAGTTATTACAACTGCATTACCCTTTCCAGTACTTAGAATATTCCTAAGTTTCAGTTTGTGCCACTGAGTGCTTAACCATAGTTGAAAAACTGACCTTTAATCTTCAGTAGACTCAGTTCCCCAACATGCATTTGACAGTAATTTTAACAGTAAGGATGGTAAGGAAAACTTGCAAGATGCAATGGTTGGCCAAAATAGATATATGTAGATGTTTAGGGCATGGAGAGGTGGTTGATTTATTTTGTAGTGAGCTGAACCCCCACTCTTAGCTCATCTCTGCTGGATTTTCCAAGGGAATTTTTTTGTTCAGCTTCTGTGGGTTCCTTTAAACCCCAGCAGTAGGGTTATTAATATAATGCTTCCCCTGCAAGTGTGAAAAAAACATAAGTGATAAGACTATTGTCTTGCTGGTACATGGAAAAATAAGGCAATACTGGATTATGAACTTTCCTTAAGAAATGTGCAAGGCATTGCTTTTGCAGAAGACATAATCTGCAAAAAAGTGATTCAGTCTGTTGCTGGAATTCTTTCTTTTCATCTGAGGAAGACAGTGTTTTCATAGGGAAAAAAAAAATCCATAAAAGTATTAAAATAGAAAAGAATGCAACTACATTGAGTTGGACCATCCTTTGTTTTCCTTTTGCTGAACAGTGCAAGCGAGAGGTGGCAGCACCTTCTCATTAGTATGAGCAGCACTTCACTACTGCCTTTGCTGCTCCTCAGTTTGAAACAAATTAATATCTAGTTATTCCCAAAGCCATTACATTTAGAAATGAAAAATCTGGCTCAAATGGACTTAATGAATATGCAATGAGAACAGATGTTGCCTTGCATTATTGAGGTGAATCAGAACTTATTGTAACTTTTGCATCGTCACTGCTTGCTGTTACTTTCAGGGCAGAAGGGGAAAGCTGCTCTTTCAAAGCAGTCAGGAGCTTTCTGCTTACAGGGACGTGTTACTCTGCATCATCCTTGATTGTACTAGGTTTAGAAGTGACCTCAAGTTAAACAGCAATGTTGTACTTACAGATTAGTAATTTGAAGTTACTGTTTATCAGTTAAAAACATTTGCAAAAGTGGTAGGCATTGTAATATTACCTGTAGCAGTGGGAGGCTGAGGCACAGATATGTGGAATAAGTCAGTGGTAATGAAACAGGACCTTTAAGATTTCCTGAAGTTATTTGGACTGTTTATTCTGTTTCCTGTTAGCAATGATGAAGGAGAGAGATTTTGAAAGATAGAGGGTTACTTACCTCTGAAAATCCTTCTAAAAGACCTAAGTACTTTTGGTGACATCCAAGGTCATGAGAGCTGTAAGTGCTTGAGATGGCTGTTGCCAGCCAATGAACTCCAATATGGGATCACATCCCAGATGAATGCTTTAATAATTGGACAATTGGTTATGATAAATAGCTGTCTGATAAATGCCATTTGTGCAAAATTAAATTTATCTGTTAAGAGACCTGGGGAAAGAAATACCCCATAATACTGAATAGCCTGGTGGTTGCTATATTTATCAGGCCATCCTCTCTGCAGTCCTTCAAATTCCAGCTATTGTGCCTGATGCCCATGTTATGCTGGGTGTCTTTCATGAAGCTCCAGTGTTAACCCAGTTTTGAGTTAAGAATCTATTTCAAACCACAGTAATAGTAGTTGGGGGAAGAAAAATTCTGTCCAGCTCTGCAGTAAGGATTTCTGTTTTCTGTCTTATTTAAAAGTTCACATTTCCAGTAGAGGACTTATCTTTGAAAATTGTGAGAGGGGGAAAAATTATCTTATGTTTGTTTTTTACTAATGTTTTATTTAAAAATGCTTAACAGGTTCTTTGCAAATTATTACTTTATTTTTTTTTAAGTAAGAAGTAGTTTAAGAAAGAGTCCTCTGTTTTTGTAGCAAGATTTCCAGTCATAAAAAGTTTGATAACATCTCTAGCAACAATTCTCTCTCCCCCTTGGAAATTACCATGCAATGAAAGCAGAACAGTTTACAGTAATTTGTTCCTTCTGGATAGGTTTCTATTTGAAAATTTTATGTAGTCCAGAATAAAGATATGAGAAAGAAATAGCTCTCTAAAATAACTAATAGCTTAGGATACAAAAGAGAAAATTTCATCGTCCAAATCCAAGGCCTTCAACCTTGAGCATTAAAGTCTGTCTTTTATTCTAGTCTTTTAGTCTTTTATTTGATAGATGTATGTGTATCTCTCTATATTCTATATATAGATATAATGCTTTGTACTGAGTGAAATAATTTAACACTGAGGTCTCTTGTCAGGGAAATGGGAGACCTGTGAGCAAGTTCATGTTTGACATTACAAGTTCTCAGACATCATGCCATTTTAATGTGTCTCTCACATTTTCTTTCATAACTGTTGTCAAAGATTCTTTTGGCATAATGGTAATTTTAAAGAAATTATCTGAAATTGTCCATTATTATTCTTCATTCATTTTTGCATTTCTTTTACTTGATCTTTGCTGTGAAGAGGAATATTATATGATCAAAATATGCCTTTTTCCTTTTAATCTTCCTGACTAACAGTTTCCCTTTCTGTAGGTGGGCTGGATCCTCTCCATCCTTGATGAGCTGCAACTCAGCCCCCCGCCTCCTGTGGCTGTTCTTCCACTTGGCACCGGGAATGACCTTGCCCGCACCCTCAACTGGGGTGGGGTAAGGCCTGGCTGTGGTACCCTTATTGTGGACATTCTCAACTTGCTGCTCAGATTTAGTTGTGTGTGGTGGACCTTCCTTTGGGCTAAAATAACAGGCAGGGCTGTGTCCAAGGTCTGCTTCACTTAGGCATAGTGATTTATTTCAATTTCCAGGCCGGTGTTTTTAGTTACTGATGATGTAGTTGTAATAAACATGTACTTAGATGTATCTGGTATTTCAGGCCAAGTAACGAGGATGATGTGCAGGCTTCTAATTTAAGCATAGTTTAAACTTTATTCCTCTTTGTTTATTCTTGACTACAGTACTGGAGTTATTCTAGGCAATGCAAATATACTCTCCTTATGGCCTTACTTTTCCTGCCCTAGATTTGTGCACCTCAGTAATAGCTTGTTATTGATATATCAAAATTTAGCAAGGGTCCTAGGAATATTTGGGCTGGTGTTTTAGGCCTCTGTGAAATGAGGGAGATTGGCCAGGTAGTTGGAAAGTTTTCGCTATCCGTGGCTGATACTCTTGTCACATTCTGCTGTCAGGGTTACACAGATGAGCCAGTGTCCAAGATCCTCTGCCATGTAGAAGATGGGACCATTGTCCAGCTGGACCGCTGGAATCTTCAGGTTGAGCGCAATCCTGATTTGCCCCAGGATGAGCTGGAGGATGGGGCACGTAAGGTTAGAGCCTACTTTTTCCATGGAAACTATAGGATGCTTATGAACACCTTTGTCTTACACCGTAAGCTGTATGGGTGGGGAGTTCTAAACCTTTTTAATTTTCTGTTTACATCTCTTCCTTTGGCTCTCTTCATGTCAGTGATTCCAGAGTTGTGTGAAATGTAATGCATTTATTTGTTGTTTTTAACTCCCAGGCATTGAACATTTATGTCAAGGACTAAATCCTGGAAAAAAAATCCCTAGCGTTTTATCAGAAAGGTCATTGTTGTTTTTCTCTAATTGCAGGAGAAGCAACCCTGTGACTACCATCCATTCCCAATTAGACAAAACTTAAAACAGGATGTAAAATTTTATTCCTTAGGATTTTCCTAATGGATACCAACTGTTTCCTACTTTACAGCAAAGTGTAATGTAGTTTTGTATTTAACTTCTTTCTGTGTGGGTCTCCATGTAATCTCCATTAGTGTACCTTGATAGTTGAAGAGTGAGAAAATTTTTGTGAGGGAATCTCATAGTAATATATCATTTGGACTGGAGATGTTGAAAGTGCTACAATAATAAATCCCAACTGATTCTGTGAGCCATTTTTCTCCCCTCAGTTACAATTTCCAGCTTCTCGGTTAGATTGTACTGTTGCCTCTCTACACCCCTGCTGGGTGTGTGTAACAATGAAGAGGCCAGATGAGTGCTTCCCTGCCTCATGCATCCTCAATAGAATTAGGGCTTCCTCTGTGGCACTTGAGTTGCTCCTGGTTATATTGTGAGAAGAACACAGCTTGAGTTTCATTTGCCGTGCTGAGCTTGAAGAGCCAGCAATTGCGAAAACCTTTGTATTGGTGATATGTTAACTGGAGCAGCCTTATGGGAAATCTCAATGGCAACATAAGGAACCCTTTGATGTCTTTACAAAGATACATATATGATCATAAAATACTGTAGCTGTGTGTATGTTCTTTGGGTTCTTGTGTCTGATCATCTTCCACAAGTCATTACTAACATTCAGAGCAATATTCTACTTACATTTCCCTGATCCATCCTACTTTCTTCTTAGTAGGTTTTCATGACATGCTGGGTTTAAAGTAGTTAAACCCTGGTGTGTTGAGAAATATTTCATTCATAGTATTTTTACATCTCCTTTTGTTATGTAATTACAGCTTCCCCTCAATGTCTTCAATAATTACTTCAGTCTTGGATTTGATGCTCATGTTACGCTGGAGTTCCATGAATCTAGAGGTAATGGGAACTTTTTATTTTCTTAGCCTTGTGCATGGGCAATTAATTTATGAATTAGAAATAGAGTTGGATTTAGCATCTATTTGTATAATTCAGAAGGAAAGCTGGAACACAAAAACACAAGATACAATCACTGTCTTTCTTCTTGTATGTATCATGTGTTTCCAAGGGGTTTGTAATTAAAAAACTGAAAAAAGTACAGGGAAGACTGACATTTACTGGAGGAAAAGGGCTAAAAGGGAAGCTTTCCAAAGTTGTAGGTCTTGTAAAGGAGATAGCAAGTACAAACATAAAGGAAATTAATGATGATGCAGAGGTGTCAGAATAAGAGAAAGAAAAACAAATATTTTAGTTGCAAGCGTGGAGGTGGAATAAGGAGAAGAGTTTTAAGACTGGAAGTAGCAGGAGTATAATTGTATTCTCAAACTGGAGAGCTGTTGTCAATGGATGAGAATAGCACAGTGTCTTTGCACTTGGGACAGACTCAGAGCATCTCTATGCAAGTTAAACGTTTTAATGTCCATAGAAGTGTCAGGAATTTGAGCAGTTGTAGCATCTTGTCTGTCTTGGTGCCAATGGCAGTTTTGTCACCCCATATAGAATGAAATGTGACTTAACAGGTGGGTTTTGGACCGATGTGAACTGCTCTATTTATATGGTTTAGGCAGGAGTGCTTGTAAAAGTAAACCTTGTTCAGTTGTCTGTGTTCATCTTTTGGTCATTCCAGCTTCATATGCAGGTATTTTTTTTGAAACAGTCTCCCTTATCTTCACTGTCATACTTATCAGTGTGTCATTTCAAGATGAAAAGATAGCACTCTAATGCCAGGCTAAATAAAGAGCAGGATACATGATGGAATGAACCAATGCATATTTTATAATGTTTAAGACTGCTTCAAGCTTTAGGAATAATAATGAGAGGCCGCAAAAGGGCAGAGGAATGAAATGATGACAGCTGTATGCATTTTTTTTATGAGTGCATATCACTGTGCATTGCTAATGTGACTGTGAATATACAGTATGGATTAAATGCATGGCTACTTTCTCATTTAATGGAGGCATTATTTAATAATGAAGTTATGGAGGCCTGTAAAGAATGAGTGTTATTCCAGACATGCCAATGTTTTAAAAATTTACACGGGTGAAAAACTACTTGGCAGAGCAAGCTGCATGTCTGAGTATGTGTGGCCAGGAGAGCTTCTTGTAGCACAAGTTTGTACTGTTGGTGTCTTCCTTACCTTCTCAAATGCTAAAATATACAAAGTCAATCCTATGCATTTTAGGAGAGGAAAGCTTATAGCTTTGGAGGTGTTGCTGGTTTGTGTGTTATATTGTTTTTCATGTGGAATTGGGGTCCCTCTGCCTGGAGAAGAGAAGGCTCCTGGGAGACCTAATTACAGCCTTTTGATACTTAAAGGGGGCTTATAAGAAAGATAGGGCCAGATTTTTAACAGGGCCTCTTGCAATAGGATGAGGAGTAATGGCTTTGAACAAAAAAGAGAGTAAATTTAGACTAGATATAAGGAAGACGTTTTTAACAATGATGATGGTAAAACACTGGCACAGGTTGCCCAGGGAGTTGATGGATGCCCCATCCCTGGCAACATCCAATCTGAATGGAATGAGGAGGCTTTGAGCAAACTGATCCAGTTGAAGATGTCCTTGCTTTTTGCAGGAGGGTCGGACTAGATGTCCTTCAAAGTTCCCTTCCAACCCAGAGTATTCCATGGCTCTGTGAAATAAGCAGTACAAAGCAAATTCTGATCTCATTTGCAACTGATGACTACCCAGAGAAATTCTTAGCTACAGTAGCAAAATGTAAAGCACTTTGACGGCTGTAGCACTTGGGCTATTGAGTTAAGCGGCTGTGGGCAGTTGCTTATGTGGAGCTATTGTAGTCACATATAGCATTAAAACAAATTAATACAATGCCTGCAAACCAAAATGAGATAAATAGACATGAACTCTCAGCCTAGCAGGGCACTTTATGCCACAGAGATTGGTCAGCTGTAATATTTAGAATAAGCAGTGGTTCCGATGTCTCAGAAGAACCTGAATGTGTCATTTTCCAAGGTAACCTCTACACTTTTCATGTGACTAATCAGACTGAGACTTGAGGACTGGACGCAAGCCTCACGCACTAAGCTCTGCTTCTTCAGGAAGCGTTCTAGGTAGTGACTCTACTGCTATCCTTATGCTTTGGTAGAGCATGGAAGATGCAATTTACTTTATCCCTGCTGATGTGCTGTTTGATCTCTTAGCTCTGCAGCACCGTTCATTTGCAGGAAGCCCCCCTCACTGCACACACAGAGTCTAAGACATTCAATTCTCTACTCCCCTGATGATTTGAGAAGGGTGAGGATAGAGTGAGCCTTGCATATGTAGTCAGTAATTTACTTCTACAATCAAAGCTGCACTCTAAATCAACTTTAGGCTCTATTCCACATCACATAAGGAGTCCTTCCTCCCTGCCCATGCTCATCTGGGATGTCAGAAGTAGAGGCAGTACATTGAGGGGCTGTTGAGCCCCTGGCCTCAGAAAGACTCCTTTTCTATTTTAAACCATTGCTTTGGTTGTGGTGAGCATTTGTCAGAAGATCCAGTGCTCTGTTGTCTGCTGTCCAGAGCCATCATTGATACTCACATCAGAGAAGGTGCAGAACAGACACTAAGCCTTCAGAAACCTTCTACTGCTTAGCATGATGTATTGAGAATTTCTGCGAAGAGCTATGACCTCAGTAAATGAGATTAGATTTACTTCTGCAATTAAACTAATAGTTTGAAGTAGAAGTGGCCCTGAGTTTGACTCACTTGTGACACAACAAAAGAATGCTACAGTAACTGAGCAAGCAAATGAATCAGAAAACTCAAACAGCTCTTTCTTACAAAATGGAGCCTTGTATCATGAGATGTAGTGAATTCAAAGAAAACTAGAAGCATTGTGTTAAGTGGTCATTTGAGAAGTAATTTCGATATGTTCACACCAGTGTGCTCCTTTAGCCAGAAGGACAACCGTGGTAGTTTGATGTTTTCACTAGAGAATCACTGAGCAAGGGTGGATAGTTGATACTAATGCTGAATACAGTGTCAGAAGGTCAGCTTCTGAAATCTCTAGATGCCACAGACTAGGAAATCAGTTCCCAAGGAGGCCCAAGAAGGACCTGTACTCTGGGAAACATGCCTTGTATTGGGAGATTAAAGGAACTCCATTCAGCTTATTTGGAAGAAGGTTAAGAGTGATTTAATCACTGTCTGTAAGTATTTACTCAAAGAGAAGATACCTGATAGTTGAAGGCTCTTTAATCTGGCAGAGAAGTATAATAAGATTTAGCAATTGGCAGTTGAAGACTGAAAATTTCAAGATAGGAACCCCCCACAATTAGTTTAACAGTGAGAATAATTAACCATTAGATGTGCATTCTACTAGACTTAAAATTCTCCATTACTTGGAATCTTATCAAAATGAAATGATTTTCTAAATAGGTTTTAGAATAACCACCTTTTTTTTCCTTGCTTCAGGAGTATCTGGGTAGAAATGTCTGTTCCTCGGTAGCTCTTCAACATATCTGAATTTAAGTGTCTGTTTCATCTTATAATTAACTAATGCTTTACTCCTGTTTCAAAACATTGATTACTGTTTCATAAATTTCTAATAATTCTTAGGTATTTTTTTTCTGTATTGCTAGAAGCAAGTCTCAAATTGTACTGAGGGATCATAAGATGAATAGTCTGAGAGGTGTTAAATTAATGGATTGAATTCTTGTTACCTCTCTGCTCATGTTTTCATCTATTTTCACTCTTTACAGGAAAGAGAAAGAATTCAATATCAATGTTTGAAAACTGCTAGCAGATAAACACACAGATGGGAGACATGCAGGAAAAATATATTTATGTTAATATTTCAACTGAGTGATATGTGCTAAAAGCACTATAGTACTAGCAGGGAATGTGAAGGTATAATGAAGTTTACTTGTTTTATTAAGGTGTTCATATTTTTCTTTTTCATCGTTTCACAGAAGCAAACCCAGAGAAATTCAACAGCCGATTCAGAAATAAAATGTTTTATGCAGGGGTAAGTTGCGATTTGTCTTGGAGAATGATGCCAACTTAGTTGCCTGAATGTTTTCTTAGGTATTTCCCCCCCCACTTTCTCACATCAGGAGCTCATGCCAGCTTGTTTTGCCTGTTGTAATTTCAAGTGCACACATACTGTTTCTGGCAGTGCCACATGCAGGTGTCTGTTGAAAAGTACAACTGAAGTACAATTGTTATACAGAGCTGAGCAGGTGAGAGAAATGCCACTCCTTTGGACACAGGTCATATCTTGGTCCCCCTGCTTCTGGCTCATAAGCTTCTCGAGAAACTGCTCTGCTTCTTTCAGTGTTGGGGAAGTATATGGATATTGAATTTCCTAGAGGAATTCCTGAAGTTTTGGCCTGTGTCTCTGTAGCTTTGAGGAGCAGTCTTGGATGTAGGGTCATGGGGAGTGGAGGGCAGAGATCAGATACCTGGAGTGATTAATTTTCATGTGTGAATATGCAAATAGAATTTCCCAGTTGTGCATTCAGGAGGTACATGGATGATACTTTATTCTGAAGTTTATAAGAGGGAAACACCAGTTTGTTAATGATTGACATATAATATCTTTCTGGATGATGGCTCCCACTGTACTCATGTGCCTTAAACATGGAAACAAGTATGTGAGCAAGAATTTGCACTTAAATCTTTTGGTGCCCAAGGACTTTTTTCAGTTCACCTCTCAAAAGAAGTATCATAATTAAAAAAAAGACAAAAACATATATTTTATGAGAATAATATTGACATAAGAATGGTATTTTGGTAATTAGCTCTGTGGTGGGATAAGAAAAGAGAGGAAGGGCTGATGACAGTTCCTGCTTCTACTTGCAGGCAGCCTTTACAGACTTTCTGCAAAGAAGCTCAAGAGATTTATCCAAGCATGTTAAAGTTGTGGTAAGTAAAAAAACATCATAGTGTCATAGTATCGTGGGAAGGGTGTGGGCATGGGGGGTTGGAGAGAGAGTGAGGTGAGAGTTTAATGCCTCTGTTACTTTTCAGTTTTGAGCATGACATTTGCAACACATTCCAAGGAAAGTCTTGGGAAAGTTGTTACAAAGCAGCAACACTTCTCTTGTCTGTGGCTCCATTCAGCAATTTCTCTGTGCTCTGTCACTTTGGCTTTGTAGTGTGATGGTACAGACCTGACTCCAAAGATCCAGGAGCTGAAGTTCCAGTGTATAGTGTTTTTAAACATACCCAGGTAAGCTCAAGACAAGTGTTTGGAGTTATAAAAGAATAATAATAATTTTTAAGAGACCTACCACTTTTTCTAGACAATGAATGTGTTGGATACATTTTGCCACTGGGCTACCTTGTTGAGAGCTAGGTGCTTATAGTACTGTTAATTAGCAACACAGAATGGCGTCAGAGTGCAGTGAAACCATCCTTCAAAAAGTTGAGTATCCTGATAGAGTAGCAATGCTTGACAAACTCACTTTCAAACATTGTGCACCTAACCTGCAAACATGATAGTAAATGAAGACACAAATGCCTAGTCTTTTGCTTAATTAGAATCCAAGCATGAAAGAAAGGAAGGAGGGAGGAGGGGGCAGAAGTGGAGGGAAGGATCCATATTTTTCAGTAGAGGAACACCTAACTGTTGAAAGAAGTGTTGGTTTTTAAAATATTACAAGGTGTCAAATAATAAGAACATAGCTGTATTCTTAAAAGTTGTCAATTTCCTGCTTTCGAAGACAGTAGTCTCCAAACTTATTTGATTGTGCATCCCCATCATTAAAAATCCTTTGAACACTGGTCCAATCTGTGTATATTTGCTTATAAATTATATACGCGTACTACTCTACTGATATTACATACAGTATAAAGCAAACACAAGCAATAAATCAAGAAAGGATGTCATAAAGATGAAGCAATTACTTTAATGCTTGTTTTCTTATTTATCAAAAGTCAAAGCAATTTTTTTCTTTACACACTCTAATTGTCTTGTCAGTTGTGGATTTTTCTTGCATACACCCTGTAGTCCGTGCACCCACTTTGGAGACCACTGCTTTAGACAACCTACCACTTTGCTCCACATGCAGTCTCAAGCACTTGATCTTTTGAGTCCTGCACTGCCCTCACTGCAAGCTTCTACTTGGTGTCAGTTCTCCAAAGTTCCCCCTTCTATCACTCTTAGATCACTTCTGCATCCATTCTTTAATGGTAGAAAAGACAGATGCCACAGTTGTATCTGGTCCTGCTTCTTATTTCTCCCTGCCTCCTCAAGCTATGCAATGTTTGGCATTCCTTATGCTGTTAGAACTGTTGAGCTAGCAGGGAGAGAGGAACTGGAGCTCCAATACTGGAGTTGCTGCTGCAGCCCCGTGCCTGCCTAGCAGAGAGGCAAAACAGCTTTATGGCTCAACAGGTCACCTGCAGGAGTCAAAGCAAATAGGGAGAACAAACTACTCCTCTTCTGTTACCTATTTCCTGGTGTTTCCCCATTTTCCTCTCAGAGGAACCTGATAAAGATTATGGTGGATACATCTGTGGATGTTGTATCAGCTTGGAAAGAAGCAGAACAGGCTAATAGGCTACTAGTCAGGATCCCCAGGGAAAACTACTTTCTCAGACTTGTTTCCCAAATTTCTTTCTGTAGGTATTGTGCTGGCACAATGCCCTGGGGAAACCCTGGAGAACACAGAGACTTTGAGCCTCAGCGCCACGACGATGGCTACATTGAGGTCATTGGGTTCACCATGGCCTCACTGGTGAGTATGTCACAGGTGCTGCCAGACTCACTGAACTCTTTGGGCAAGGTGTCAGAGTGCTAAGTTGTCCTTGTTACTGGAGACCAAGTGTGTTTCCACGTAGTCAGCTAAGGCCAAAGCCTGCTCTGCTGTTAAATGAGAGTCATATCGTAGTTTTCTAGTAAAAGATGTGTTATGTAATAATAAAAATGTATTCTTTGCAGAATATGACTAATTTGCATGTGCAGTGAGCCCCAGTTAAATGGCAAGATTATTACAGAAAGAACGCTGCAATGAGAGCAGGATGCAAATATGATTTTACTGTGGAAGTGTTCTATGATGAAATAAATACTACTTTTTCCTTTTAACTTTTGTATATTTCAATCTATGGCATAAAAGTACCATTTTTTTTAATAACTGGCTACTGGAAATAATTATGAAATATTATACCAAATTATATACCCATACAGTTTCCAAATGCCCACTAAAATTCTTGTGAAACTTTAGTAATAGCTGTGGAAAACATTCATATTTCTGGCATGAATGTTATCTCTCCTTTTTGTTCTGCTAGGGGAAGAAAATACAGCCAACAGTTTTGTCAGTGTACTTTCTGTCAATGCTGTCCTTAAAGTGAACTATAACTTAGTATAAAGGCAATCTCACTGTGAATACCCTGATGTCCTGCTTATGACAGTGGTCAAACACAATGACAGTCTCTTCAGAGGTGGATTAAATGCAGTCAGATAGTTGTAGTTATCCCTGTTCTAGCATTAATCCACCTAAGGCACTGCAGCTTGAACTTACTGTGGCCAACAGAAGGCCCATGTCTGGGCTTCCTGGCAGGTTTTTGTAGATCACTCTGAAGTCCATACCCCTAGGCCTTTGTTGCTGCTATGGCTTGTGTGAATTAGGTTGAAACTAAAACGGATAAGCCTGTTTTCACTAAACACACCACTTCTTTGTTGCGTGACCTGCCCTCAGTGCGTATCTCTTTCAGTGAATACCCATGGTAATGGTGTTTGTTTCCTCATAGAGAAATTCAGGTAAATCTAATCTTCAAAGTAAGCAAAAGTAGAAGGCAGTCTTGATCAACAATCATTTCTTTTAAAGTCTGTCTTGGTTAAGTATTCTTTTTAGGCCTTTGTTTTTTTGGTGGGTTTAATGGATTAGGGAAATAACCCACAAGTAAGAAAAATTTTGTTTGTTAGCCTAGTAGATCTTGTGGAATAAACCTGAAGAATTTAGGGCATCTTTTTGACAATGCTGTCAAATTTCTATTTAGTATGTACCAATTGGCAGTTTTCAGTTGGAAGAGTTTTTGGGTTTGCCATTATTGTGGTTCTAGTCAATCGCTGTGGCTAGAGTGTTCTCAAAAGCTACCAACAGTTCCAGCTGGGGCTGAATTTAAGAAATAGGGCCCTTTGAGCTGCTCTTTCTCTTTAAAGAAAGCCTAGTTCAGAACTGTCTACCATTCTACTTTGGTTGTGATGCTGAGAAACCACTGTAACCTTAGACTGTATTGATATAATCCTAACTTGCACTGTAGATATCTCTGATGTGCTTGCTGATACCTAAGAAGGTCTGTGAAAACAAGGCAGAGAACTGCTTTATAAGAAGTGTTATTATATTATTGACCATAGTATCAGTTGATCCATAATATGAAGTGCACATGGCAGGATTATGGTCTTGTGTTTAGGCTGTTCTCTGTTAGTTCTGCATTAATATGTGGTTTTTCCTGCATCTGATAAATGAGAATTAATAGTCACATAATAGTCAAACTCATTAAAAAATACATTTATGCCTAAACATGTCTGTCCAGAACTTGAAGGATCTGAGCACTGTCTTCCTTGCTTAATTTCTTTCAAACAAATTCTTAAACCTGGTATTTAATTGTTTTTAACAAGGCCCTTCTGCTTGCTCTTTTCAGCCTGTCTAATGTTGAGGTTGACTAGTTGTGTAAGCTTTCATAATAAGGATTTTAAATTGATCAAATTCATATTAAGGACTATTCTGTTCAGGAAGGGAAAATAATTTTTCTGTCTCACAGATGTATCCAATTAGAGTTGTTGTTTTAAAGAGCAAGTAATTATCAGCATTACTGTTAGTGTAAAAACAAACCAACCGAAACAAATTAAAAGCTGAAATAATGAACACAATATTCATTTGTGCATGCATGTGTGTGCATATATAGGTGATGAGACATGGAATGCATGCGTTTAGATATCTGCTTGTTGCCCACCACTTTGCTTTATGAAATTTTAAGTACTGCTTTGCAATTTTGGGGTGAATCATTGTGCTCTTTAAGCGTGCCTTGGACATGGAGTACTGTATAATGGATGCTATCATCAAAACTGCATTTGGGATTTGTTGACTGCCTCAGCTATCTGTACTGGGGTGTCTTTTTATCTTTCCTGCTTGGTATTTATTTGTGGTTTGTTTTTTTTTCCCCAGGCTGCTCTCCAGGTGGGTGGTCATGGAGAGAGGTTGCACCAGTGCCGTGAGGTGACACTTTTAACATACAAGTCTATCCCCATGCAAGTGGATGGAGAACCGTGTCGATTGGCTCCCTCACTCATTCGGATCTCCCTAAGGAATCAAGCCAACATGGTGCAGAAGAGCAAGAGGAGAACATCCATGCCTTTGCTGAATGAGTGAGTTGGATACATGCATGTCCTAATGGCAGGAGGCCCATCTGGGGCAGCATATTTGGTGATGGATTTTGCATGTACTGGACTTGCAACGCATTTCAAAAATAAATAAATGTTTGAAAAATCACATCTTCTGAACTCCCTTTTCACTGTATTCTAAATACTTACCTGACTTTCTTTTACTCTTTATCTTCTGGGTTACCCTCTGTCTTGCTTTTAAACTGTTGCTGTATCTTTCTGTTATTTCTTTAGGAGGTTTGTGCAGGCTCAGCAGTGTTCCTCTTGGCTTCTGACAGTTCTGCATATGTATGCCATTGCTCTTGAAATTATTTTGATTTATTTTCTCAACTTTATTGATCTGCTTTTTAAGCTTCTTTGGAGACCCTGTAAAAAATTGCCACAAACCAGAATTACTCAGAACATTTTGCAGTCTCTGTTGTGGGAGCATGCTGCTTTACTGTTTACGGAGAAAGACCTAAAGGTCCAAAAAGGACTGTTTGTATTTTGTAGGAAATCCTCCTTCAGTGCAGAAACCGAAATCAGAAATTAGTATTGTAAAGGTGAATAGAGAAAGGCTAAGAAAAAACCTGGAAAGGAGGGATGTGTGAAGAGGAAAACACAAGACTAACATTCCTTTTCATGATTAAACTTTATTTGTATGCACTGCAGAGATATTTTTAATACAAGAAACCTAAATGTTCAGATTTTGACCTGTGAAAATGGCCATCCAATAAAATAATTTAGATTATTTTGTAGAGGTTAGTATTGTACTACTTGTGTAAGTCTTTATTGCTGCTAAAATGAGTTACATTGCAAGTATCTTTGCTGTTTTTCATCAAGTATTCTAAAAGTGAAGCAAAACAGTCTGTCCTGTATACAAAGGAACTGAGCGAAAGACCTACAGTTATCAAGGATCCCTATTTAGTTCATACACCCATGCAGTGAGGCTTTAATTTTTATGGGGGGGTGGGTATGGAGTTTTGCTGTTGCAGTTGTCATTGTGACGCAAGTTTTATGAAGAGATGTAATACCTTTCACTAGGCTAGCTCATATAACTGGAAAAAGAAGACAAGGTCTTAGGCACTCCTTTTCAAGTATCTTAGAAGTGGCCTCTCTCTTTCAGCTGTATATCTAGTGGCAGATACTGCCTGAGCTCAAACTTTAACTCCTGTCCTCTAGAGTTTTTGTTATCTCCTCGTTGTCAATCTGTTCATGTAATCAAAGCCTCCCTGGTTACTTTTGGCATGTTCCTGTTCTACTTAGCACTCTGCTCTCTTACTAAGACTAATGCTTTAAGTTTCAGTAGAAGCCCATCTCTCTAATGTGCAATTAGAGAAAATACCTAAGGTATACTCATCTTTCTTGAGCAGTGAAGAACAGCAGAATCTTCCTGTGGGCAGCAGTGCCTAATTACACCCAACCACCACTCCCCAGTCATTTGTGAAAAGTAGAACTGAGCAAAGGGCAATCCTGGGGCATCATTTTCTGCACTGAGGAGACTAACACAAATGTAGAAAGAAAATTTGTGGTAATTTGGTCTGATAATAAGCACAGTTAGGTTTGGATTTTGAGATCTGAATTTCAACTGCGGTAGGGAAATACAGATTTGTAGTAGATGACAGGGGAGTATATATATATATCAAGGGGATAGTCTTTGTAGTTTAGCTTGATTTAAATGTACTACTGTACACTAAATGGCTGTCAGAGTCCTTTGATTTGTCTGAGGTACTTCTCTGCCTGTGTCCTGGGAAAATACACATGATCTGTCAGGAGCTCTAGTCTCAGATTCACATATCAGAAATGGTGTGTGTGTGTATATTTACATCTATATCTGTGTATGTTTGTGTATGTATTTTGCTCTCAGGAGCTGAAGGGGGAGGAGAGAGGAGTTGAATCTCCTGGTGTGATAAAAAGTAAATTGAATGCTAGGTTAAACTCTAGGTAGCATATTAGTGTTGTAAGAAATTCACACAATATGATGCTGATTTACAGTATTGCACAAGAGAGAAAAATTTCAATTAAATAAGTTTATCTGCTTTTCTTAACTTGATATCTGGGATATATCTCCTTGTTCCATTGAAATGTCCCAGAAAGCCTTATATTTGATTGAATATGATAGATTGGTTTTTTATGACTATCATTTTAATGTTAGATGTGTGAGATAAGTAAGTGGGTCTGGACTGTTATTAGACAGCTGTTCTTGAGCTCCTTGCCAGGAAAGCAATTACAAAATTATCTTGGATCACAGCAATGCAGAGTTACTATTGTTGTCAGCTTTGATATTATTGATAGAGAAGAAGAGCAGTGGGAATGCTCTTCGGAGTTTTAGCTAGTCTAGTGTCATAAGTAGAAAAAGACTGAATTTGAAGAAATCTTACACTGTTTCTATTTAAATTTATTTTTTTANTGGCTAAGTTCTCATTCCTATTCTCCACTGCTGCTCATGGTAGCATGTGAAAGAGACACGATATAGCTTGGTTTTCTGTGATCAAGCCAAGAATGTGGTTCTTGTGAGCTGTACCAAAAATTATGGGGAATAGGAAGAGAAACTGTTGTTCTGTTTCTCCATGAATAATTTTATGATTAGAAATTCCTCTTTAGTATACTCCTCAGTAATTTTCAGTTAATGAACACTTTTTGAATCTCAAAACATAGTATTTTCTTTTCACTGTCTTTTAGTTTGGGTTGAGGAAGAATGTCTTGAATAATGGAAGAAAAAGGAGAGGGAAGAGCTTATAGTTAAAACATATTCCATACACTGGAGAGAAAGAAAGGGACCATTTCAGTATAAATACTAAAGGAGAGTTAATATTGGGAGTCACTATGTAAAATGCACGTTTCACTAAGGTATGTGAAAGAAGAACGGAAGCACCAATTTGTCATTGTGGATACCAAATCCTCAATAAGGGTATTTCTTTATCTTAAACAGTAACTAAAGATGGTCCACCTTTGGAGGCAATTCCATCCGTTCACAACTCGGCTTTGATGTTTGCATTTCTGGACCTGCTTTCAAAGTCTGTTGCCTAGAAGTTTTTTAGTGTCTGTGGAAGAAATTCTGGGGTCCCTCATCTTTCTTGTATAGTCACATGCTTAGCTTGTCATTGGTCCTCCTTACTTGTGTCTTTGGAAGGCTTCTGTGTGCCATGTAGCAGTGATTTTCTCCATTTGCATGTCTTCTGTTGCTCTTGGCTTCCTAGTGTGAACTCAGCTCTGCATGTCTCTTCATTCAACTTTTACGTGACACATTCATTTTGTTTCTGTTTAAATGTTGTATGTCTTTCTCTTTCTTTATTCTCTTCGACTCCTTCTCTCTCTGTCCCCTGCCTTTTTTCTTGTCTATCCACACTGTGCTGTTTTACTCCTGGCCACTCATTTCCTGCTGCCTTATAGTATCCATAAAGTGCAGTCTGCTGACCTGAGGAGAGTCTCGGCTCCCCCTGATTCCTTCACTGTGTGAGTATCTGGCTTTTTTCTACTTTACAAGTTCCATAGGTTTTTTGTTTTTGTTTTGTTTTTTTTTTTATTCATACGCTGTGTCATTCAACCAGGAGATGGGGCAATAAAATCCAGGGACAAAGGGGAAGAGGGAGCTCAGGTGACAACATGGCTAGTGCAGGATCTTGCCAGCAAGGGCACAGTTCCACAGTACCCAAGGTGAGCAGGACATGTCTGGTCATGGTGAGCAGGTTCAGCCATGAGTCCAACCCACCAGATATCCATAGCAACAGGCAGGTCTGAAGTTAAGTGCCGAGAACCACCCCTGGAAACAGCTGAGATGAGAGCTTTTCCATCCAACACAGGAGATTTTCTCTGCATATGAGGAAAAGTGCTTTTTTCGATAAGGCTGACAGAGCACTGACACAGCTTGCGAAGAGAGGTTGTGGAATTGCCATCCTTAGAGGTATTCAAAACCTGCTTGGGCATGGTCGTGGGCAGCCTGCTATTGGTAGCCCTGCTTGAGCTGGGGGTTGCACCAGGTGACCTGCAGAGGTCTCTTCCAGCTTCAACCATTCTGTGGTCCTGTGAAATTTCAGAAGTTCATCATTTGTTATTTTGTAATCAGAAAAAAGTTTCCAGTTTGGTGTGCCTTATCCGTAGACCATATTTGCTGTGCTCTGCTGAGGAGCATAAAGTAATAAAACCAACCTGTCCCACTGATTCAATATCTAAACATGTCTCTAGAAAAAAGTTGAGATAACCCTTATTGCTTACACAGAATGTTAAGCTGCAGGTGTGGCAAAACAGGTCTCCAAGCTGAGGGGAATCCCTTGGAAAATGACCTCTAAATTTTGATACAGTTCATTTGAATGTCCCATTTGAGATCAGCTGTCAGGAAAAAAGGAGGGAGAGAGAGATTTGAAAGCCCCAAACTAATTTGTAAGTCAAAGATGTTCTGTATCTTAAAATCTGTGAAAATAGATTAAACATACTGATGCACTGTGGCTGTCAATTAATGTGTTTGGCAAATTAGAGTAAGAACCCATGAGGTATCAGTGAAATTTGATTTGAATTATGATGGCTCTGAGATTCAAATATTCCTTTGTTTTTGTGTTGAACAACATAGAGTGAAACTGAGTTCCACTTAGTATAGAAGAGCAGGGCAGATTCTACTGAGACCTGGAGTTGGATATAGCCTCTCTTAGATAATTTTCAGGATTTCTGTAGTAGAAGATGCATGGGAATTTGAGCAGCCAAAACTATTAGGCTCATATGGTCTTTGTTGCAGTGACAGTAGAAGTGTTGCATGATCCGTTACAAATGTTTATACAAGGTGCATAAGAAAATACAAATGTATTTTTAATGGAGGATCTTTTAAAAGGAAGGTAAAGACCTGCATTTTCCAGCTGGATATTCAGAAATGAGGAGATGCATATTTGTGTTGTTTGTGATGCATATTTGTGGTTGATGCAAAGGAGTGCTGAAAAAAAATTACCATTTGAAAATAAAACATAATTGACTTGCGTAGCTCCTACAGTCCTTTAGCAAGTGGAATAAACACTGTGGGTAGACTGTGATAATTTTTTTTAATTACAAAATCTGCATAAATGAAAATGCAATTATCACTGTGTTGGTAAATACTATTGCTTTAGAGAGTTTACAGGGTAATGGTTGCAGCAGAGGATACATATAAAACCTATGTGAACAGCAAAAGAATATTAGGAAATAGTTTTTTGCTTTTAGAGGTCCAAATGCCACATGGAATATGATTTCTCAGGCTGAACAGGAGTGCTGTCTATAGGATGAGAGTCTAACAAAGACCAGTAGGAGACAAAGTGTAAGGGAGAAAGTGTGAGCAATTCTCCAAATGTATAGTTGAGGATGAAAATATTTATATGTATCTTTTCCCTTCTTTTTCATTACATAATTTTTAGGGAATTGAGACTCATCTTTTTTTTCATCAGTTCTTCCTGTTTAGCATGGACATGAGCTGGCAACATGCTCTGACAGCCCGGAATGCCAGCTGCATCCTGGGCTGCATCAAAAGCAGCATGGCCAGCAAGGCGAGGGAGGTGATTCTGCCCCTCTGCTCTCATGACATCCCACCTGAGGTGTTGCAGCCAGCTCTGGGATCCCCAGCACAGGAGACATCGACATATTGCAAAGAGTCCAGAGGAGGGCCCCCAAGATGATTAGAGGATGGTTCCTGTGAGGAAAGGCTGAGAGGAATGAGATTATTCAACCTGGAGAAGAGAAGGCTTTGAGGTGACCTCATTGTGTCCTTCCAGGACTTGAAGGAATCCTACAAGAAAGATGGAGAGGGACTATTTATAAGAGCATGTAGTGACAGGACAAGATGAAATGATTTCAGACTGAGTGTAGGTTTAGATTAGATATTAGGAAGAAATTATTTACCATGAGGATGATGAGGCATGGAGCAGATTGCCCAAAGAAATTGTGGATGCCTCATCCCTGGAAATGTTCAAGGCCGGGTTAGATGACAGTCTGAGCAATCTCATCTAGGGAAAGGTGTTCTTGCCTATGGCAGGGTGGTTGGAAATATTGGTCTTTAAGGTCTCTCCCAACCCAAAATATTCTATGATTCTATTTAGTGGGATTATTACTGTTGGAGAATCCACTGTGCTTGGAAGAGTGAAGTGCAAGAGAACCACAGCTAGCATGCAGGAGAAGAAAAGCAAGTACTAGAATTCCACCTGGAACTTCAGCATGTATTTAAGAGTCTGTGGGGGCCTAGCTCTTACAGAGCAAATTTTTATTATTATTATTACAGTATTTTGTTTCAATTAATAAATTCTTATCTCAACCAATGTCTTTCCAATATTCCCAACTGAGGGAAGGGCGGGTAGAGGGAGGAGGAAGTGGCTGCATGTTATGGAATTGCTGGCTGGGAATAGACCACAGCAGCCTGTTTTTGTCACTTAGGGGTCTCAAAGAGTGAGATAACAACAGTCTGAGCAGAGTGCATTAAAACAAAGTTGCTATAAGTATTTATCATGTTAGTTTAAGAGTTGTTGATCATCATTAAAAGGAGATTGGGAGTGGGGATCCAATGCACTGCCCTTCGGCCCAGCATTCCACAACCTGATTGCCTGTCTAGCTCAGGTTCCCAAATTAAATAAAAAAATACGTGGCAGAGCTTATAATTTTAGGGGTATTTTTTTATGTAAAGAGCTTTACCTTAAAATAGTAGTGAACTTCTGCGAAGCACTGAAATCTGTCTGTAGAAGAGATTGGGTGATTCTGCCCTGTTGTGGCAGTTCTTATGTTTCAAGCAGATAAATGCTGTCAGAAACACACTTTTAATGTTCCATTTCCAAGCTCTGCCAATGTGATCTCAAAAGTAAGGTAAATTTCTTTTTCTCTCCTGGATGCAGCTTTCTGTTTTCCAATTGTCTAAATACTGGCACATTTAATTAACTTTACATGTTTATTTCTTCTCTAGGATACTGGTAATTCATTAATCTGTCTCTGCAAAGATGCCCCAAAAGAGTGCGATTTTTTACCGCAGTATTTATTGTATGTGAGGGGAAGTACAAGACTTTTCTGTTTACTGAATCATGTTAAAATCTGTATATGTGTAGGCTAGTGTGGGCTATATTCTGGAAGATCTATCAGAAATTTGTCACTAGATTCTATAGAGTTGTTACACTGTTTATTCTTATTATTTCATTTCTCCATGGAGACACAAAGTGGAAGAAATGGTTTGGTGGGTTCATAAATAATTGATACAGAGATTGGGGCATGTATAATTTAGAAGTCTGCCTTAGTTAAATAAGCCTGGTGGGATGGCAGAAATGCAGCCAGGTTGGTGGGCTGGAGTGCCAAGCTTGGGCAGGACCCAAGCTTGCTCTGCCTGTCTTGTTCTCTGGGTGGCTGGAGACAGAAGCATGTTTCTTAGGAAAACCAGCTATGCTCCAAGTGAATTGTCTGGCATCCTCTCACTTGTTGCTGGATGATTAATAGGGGTGAGAGAAAGAAGTCCCAGCTTCATCAAAAGCTGTGTTTTCTTAGTGAATGGATGTAGATCAGGTTCTGCTGGTAGTATCAGACAAGGTACATATGGCTTTGCTTCTGTGGGTTTGAAACACAAGTGCTGGAATAAAAGGGATTTAAAAAAAGAAAGCCCTTCTCACGTTTTCATGCAAAGCTCTGGGATTTTAGGTTTTGGGGTTTTTTGGTGGTAGAGGGCGGTGGTGATATTGGTGATGTTAACATGTCTAGAATTCCCAAAATGCTATAGTGCATGCATAGAAGAGAAAATAATGCATACCTTTTCTTTGGTAACCAGTTTCCAGCAGGAGGGTGGGTGGTGTTATAAATTACTTCACTTTACAAACAGTTTATCTGGCATGATTTTGAATTCGAAGATGTATCCCTTGAAAAATAATGGCTCTGGCTGCAGTGTGTAGCCTGGTGTACCATGTAATAGATATCTTATCACAAAACAGTAGACTTAAAAACGTTGAAATACCTGTTTATAATAAATAATGTTTAAGTTTTAAGAATTTCCAGAAAGCACACCCTTTTCCTTACAGTAAGAATTATTCAATTTCTAGGTAATTTTCTGTTTTCTTGTAGAAAAGTCAAATGCCGTTTTTCTTGTAGAAAGTAATGTAATTTCCTAGTACCATACTGTCATTTTCTAACTACAAAAAAGGAAAGAAGATACTTTTCCATACCAAAATTACATAACTTTTAGGATGCAAATGGAATAATTTTGAGAGGGCCTCATAACAACTCAGTATAATCTTTCAGAAATTGTTCCAAGTGATTAACATGTATAATTTTTCTACAAGGCTCATTTGGATTGTTATTTAATAATGCCCTGAATGTGCACTTCTGGTTCCTGCCAGTCAAGAGTTCATCAGGTCAAATTCAATATGGTAAGCTAGTCTGTCCATGCTCCTGATTTGAGAAGATTCATATTTATAGTTGTATTTAAATGAAACTGTTATAGCTAATAAACATGAATGAACAGAATGTTTCTGTTCACCCCATCTTTATTTACATCCTCATGGGACAAAAGACATTTAGGATTTAATTCTGTGACTTGATGTGTTTGTGGAAGGGGCTGCTTAGTTAGATTCTTTGGGAGGTAATGGAATTCAATGATCTGTACTTTGAATTACTTTTCAATGACTATGTAGTACACCATTTTGAAAAATAATAGTTAAAGTATTTTAGGTTGAATTGCAGTGCAGAAATCTCCCCACATTCATTTATAAATTGCTGCTGTATCTGGAAAGCTTTTCTTCCTCTCCTTAGAGTTGAGCAAGTTGTTTTACACAGTATTCAGAAACATCCATTTCTATTAATACTGTATTAATGTTTGCTTTTGGTGACATTCATCACCCTGTTATTTGCTTTTACATGGACATGCTTATGTATTTAATCTTTACGGTTTCTGAATATATTGAGTATGTCTGAACAAGACAAACTGATCGATTTGTACAATATGGATTATTATGCAGTATCTGTGAAGACTACAGGAGTGTTGACAGTGGAAGTGTTTTGCTCAGCTGCATTAAATAGAGCTCTGTATGGAGCTCATGAGTTGTCTGAATGAATGAGTTAATTAGTGTGGGTGATGAGGACAATATCCTGTGGTGTCAATTACCAGTCTGATAGCACAAGAAATGAATATTCACATACTGAGTTTTAGAGACAAAATTATAATGAATAGGTAATAAAATTTAGTGAGACATGTCAGCCAAAACCTGTATTCTAACATGAATGTTTGCAAATAACTCATGAACAAAACCATCAAACTTCAGTTACTGAATAAATGTCTCTTTTGAGTATGTGTTTTAGGAATGTGTATATATACATACATTTGTATCATGAATATATTACTTGTGACTGGAAATAGCTAAGTGTACAAAATCTCTACTCTGTAGAAAGACCTTTTGGCATTGTTATTTCTGGTAATTTCTTTTCTATAGAAAGCTGCTATTTCCAAAGTTCCATTTTTATGACTAAGATAGCTAAATTTTTCAAATGGATGAAAGGCCAAGTTCTGTTTCTCTCCAGTTGTATGTTTTATGACACAGCTTGTTTATGTACTATTTTCTTCCTGGTTTTATAAAAATAGGGTGAACAAGAGGGAGAAACAGGAGAATAACACTCTGACACTTGACAGTTGATTGCTCTCCTACACTGAACTTGGTCGTATTTGTTCTGAGGAAATACATTAAATTTAAAATGGTGTGCTTATTGTGTCTGCAGAGGCAAATTCAGAGGTATAGAATGCACTGATGTACCAAAAATTACACTTTTTGTAAAAGCGTGGGCAGTATCTGCTTAAATATTTTCTAGTTATAAGGTACTTTGGGAGGGTGTGCCTGTGTGGTTCCTGGAGCAACAAAAATATTTTAATTTGCTTTTAATTTTAGATATATTTCTTCTTCCAGTTCCAAGTAAAGAAAAAAGACTTACTCACTATAGGTGAAAAGACTAATTTGACTCAGAGCGTGATGCTGCACATGCAATAAGTTGCTATCAGCTTTAAGCTAGAAAATAACATTTGTTTTTCTTTCTTATGTAGTATTAGGTAGTGAGTCAGCATTTCTACAGAAGTCAGTGTTGTTTTCCTCTCCCCTTGGTGTCTAAACACTATCCTATTCTCACAGGTAGGTTGAAGGGACACAGGTGGCAATTAACCAAGGTTTGGCAGATGTTGTCATGAGGCTTAACACTCCTCCCCTTTTTACCGGCCTTCTTAAGCACTGACTGTAGGGTAAACATGATAATTCCTTCACCTTCTTATAAAGGCTCCAAACATAGATTTGGAGAAGTCATTCAGTTTCCCCGTCTTTCTTCTGCTTTCATGAAATCTGCAGATTATCCATTGCAATGATGAATTTGAAATGAGGCCAGTTAGAATAAGACATGTCGAACACTAATTAATTGATAAGACTCAGAAAGAAAGTTCACATTTGAACCAGTGCTTAGAAACTGAGAAGCAAAAAGCTCTACCATAACTGCTTTTATAGAGTTTTCCTGGTATATTTTCCACAGCTTTCCTAATAGTTTGGCTGTGCAGATCATGGGACTTTCTTTGGGAAACCTGGTCTACTGGGGTGTGATGTAGATGAACATTTTTGGTCACAGGCTTGGCAAGGTGTTGAAGAGGGCTTTAAAGTTGCTGGGGAGGAGAACCTCAGTCTGTACCAGGCCTACAGTACAAGTTTGATGTCAGTGCCAGCAATGGAAGCTCAGAGAGGGATCATAGATCATCAGGAGAGCACCTGAGGAGCAGTGCAAAGGAATTCCAGCCACTCCAGGAAGTATGTTGGATTCGTCAGGGACCCAATGCCTCTATGCAAACTCACACAGCATGGGAAGGTTTGGACGGCAAACAGTCCCTGTGATGGGGTATTTCCTGCACAGGAGTATCAGCTTTTGGTTAAGCAGTTTTTCTGAGCTGGGAGGTTGGAAAGCATAGAGTTCAAATTTGGGTTGCTCAAAAACAGTACAGATTCGGTTCTGGCTTCAGGAGAAGGAACAGTTAGAGACAATTTTTTTGGATTAGGTTTATACTGAGCTTAATTCAGTGCACAGCAAGTATGCCTGTCTTTGTGACATGATTGAGTGTTACAACAGAAATAAGTAGCTGAATTCTCCTGTTTCCCCATCCTTTTTCCTTCCAGCTGAGTTCAAAGCTTTTCCCTGTATTGTATCAGTGCATAAAAGACTTCACTTTTTAGTGCTGTCAGCCTGTCATTTTCATGAACCCTATTACATGCAGTGAATTATTTCTCTTCTCCCCTCAGAAAAAGATTATGCAGTTAAACATCTATGTTTTCTGCCTTGAACATGTTATTATATTTTCTTAGCTAAAATTAAGTATCCTATGATTTTTGTATTTGAAACTTGCATTCTATAAAATCTGAAAGGGAACATAGTGCCTTAGATTATGTTCACTTCTCAGCCAGCAATGTGAAATACAAAATTGTTTCAAAAAGAAAAGGAAAAAAAAAGTGTCATTCAAAATGTAATTATGTTCTTCTTCCATCAGTGCACTGTCACCCTGCATCTGCAGACACTCATGTCCTGGTTGCTGAGAGAGCTGTAGAGGGTCAAGTGGAGAGTGATGTTCTGCAGGATGACATAATAGCACCTGAGTTAGAAAGATGCCTCCTAAATCTTTGCTGGAAGTTCCCAACAAAACATCTGTCATTAAACTGCAAAATTTTAATATGGGCAGTTTGCTGATATCTCAGGGCACTTTGACACAGTAGTCCCTGTCAGTCAACAGAGGGAAAACATTGGGTAGGCTGTATACCTCTGAGTGTGTCAGTGTTGCTGCCATTCTTAAGCATTTGTCATTTTGTCTAGGCTGCTCCTCATGTGCCTTAGGTTAATTTTCCTCACTAATACAGAAACTCCTGTTGAGAATGGGTATTTTTTCAGTGCAGCTACTCCTAGTGTGTTGTCTTAATCTCCATTTTGAAAGCACCCTCAATTCATCATTTATCACTTTTTAGGTGGAATACTTGTACTTTTTAATTGGGACTTGATCTTCTGTCTTTGCTTTCATCTGTCCAGCTGTGGCAGAACCATTTATACCATCAGAAAACACATAATAGTTAATTCTGAAATATTTGCTAATGGTAATCCCAGCGGGTCTACCAAGAGTTAGCCACAAATCATACATTCTGTTGTGTTCAGTGTTTTCTAGTCAAGAACAAAATTACTTGCTAGTTTAAAAAGGAAGAGAAAAATAGGTGATGCTTTGAGATGTCGAATGCTATAGAACAAGTATTTTAAAACTGAGACAAAGAAAGAAGCATTTATGACAGTGCAGTTTTTCAACTATCAAAAAGTAGTGTGTATTAGTCAATATCACCATAGGCAGAGTTCTGTTACTAACTGGATTAAACAGAGAATATAGATGGTCTTTTGGTGGAAGCACAAAACGAATAATCTACTTTTAAGTGACCTGGGGGTCAGTTCCTATAGGACAGACATTTGCTATGTGCATTATAATACACTGATTGTCTATCTTTAAAAATGGAAAATGCAAATGTGGCCATTAATTTGCAGGACATGCAGCAAAACTGAAAAAAATCAAATAACCAGTTATGATACAGTAGAAGCCAGCATGAAATAAAAAAGAAATCTTTTCAGGACAAAGTATCTTTCCATGTCTTGAACTTCAGGTTGACAGATCTACTGGCTGTGGTAGGGCCCTAGGGATGTATGCAAAGACAATTTTGAGATATATATATATATATAGAGAGAGAGAGAGAGAGAGATGAGAGAACTCATAAAATCCTTTACATTTCCACATCACACAACCAGAAAATGGGCTTCTTGATCTTGTTTATTATTGAAAGTGTAATGACTAAGTTATTGTGCAGTGGTAAGTCATAATTTCAAATGCAGGAATGGGCCTGTGAAGAATTGTCCCAGTTTTGAAGGCTTGCTTTTTTTCTTCTTTCAGATAAGATGAAAATCACTTCATATCCTGTTTTCATTTGCTCTTCCAGGGAACACTTTGTCTAAGAAGCTTTCTTCTTTTCTTGCAGTCCTCATTCCATCCCAGATCGCCTGCGGATCAGAGTGAACAGGATTAATTTACAAGAATACGAGGGGCTACATTATGACAAGGAAAAACTCCGGGAAGCTTGTAAGTTGGAAGAAACCAGACTGTAGCTGCTTTTGATAGAACATTCTGTATAAATCATACATTGACCAAAAAAAAAACCCAAAAGCACCCCACCCCAAAAATAACAACAAAAAAACCCTAACACAGAGTCAAGCACACATTTTTGGATGAGGCGTGTAGAGGAAACATTCATCTATCTCTGTACAGGACATATGTATTCTTTCTATATAAATAGTCTCTGTAAAGATAATGTATAGAGTCCACCTGCTTTCTTACTTACCTATACCTTTGCAAGCTGATTTCATTTACTGCAAAATAAGTGTTTTTCACATGCATTGGTTTTTATTCATGTCTTTCTGTTGGTTCTGCTGGGTTTCGAGTGCATGAAACTGTTGCAGATTTTATGATTAGCATCAAATTTCAAACTGAGTGGGAGACCATAATATATTTGATATTGAGAATCTGCACTGACTTTGAATATGGTTCTTGCACAGGTGCATTTATCTTGAGGAACAAATCTGGCTTCCCCAGACCCTTACTCTTTAACAGCCTTTGGTTTTCCATGTAAGAGAATGAGTGTTTTGTTTCCTCAAGTAATGGTTTAATTCCATGTTCAGAGGTAAGTCAAGAGCAGACAGCAGTTGCTTTGGCAACATTGCCGATGACAATCTGCACTTAAAAATGGAGTTTCTTTCCTTGGTGCCACACAGAGCCATTAATCAATGAGGGTTAGGGCTGCTTGTGATAACCATTTAATAGTCTTGTTCATGCACCCAGCTCATTATTCATATTAAATTACAAGCGTGACTGTTTGTTATGCAACAAAGCTTCAGTTCCCTCTGTAAAAGAGCACTCTGGTAATTACAGGATGACAATCCTTTTAATTGATTTGCTTATCTTATTGTTGGAAGGAAGTTTAACTGTTTCCATTTCACTCTTCTAGTCCCACCCCTCCTTATACTCACCATCTCTGCTTACAATAAAAAAAATGGAAATGGCTTAAATTTTAATATATATCCTGACAGCCTTTACTGAAGTTTCTGTTAGTGGATTTTGGTCATTGGTCATTCACTCAAGAAAGTTAAGGCAACCAAAGCCTTTTAATCACTGGACTGAAAAGAATCATAACAGGATGAAGATTATGCTTCACTAGAGAGGAATTTGCTTCAAGCTTAAATGGAGAGTTTGACCTTGAGTAGACTTCAGGCCACACTGAACACACACATCTCTCCAACAATGTCGGAAACAATCTGGTTCATTTGGTGGTCCTTTCTATGATTTTCCATCTGGGGAGGACTATCCCCACCCATCCTTGCTATAGATGTAAATTATCTGAGTTGGTGGTTATTACATATTATGTCCTTAAGAACCATTATATGTTCTAACATGGAATATAAAACTTCTTCCACTTTTTCACTTCAGTGGTAAATGTGTATTTATGTTGTTTGTGCCCTGCCAAAACTCATAATGATATAATTATAAAAACAATTCAATGACTGACCTAGCTCCTCTGAAATTTGGTTTTAGATTTTATATACATTTGATTGCTTACTGGGTGTGTGCTTAAGAGGTTATCACTAAAAAAGCAGATGTTCTTCTGTCAAGAGTTAAAATGATTGCTTTTGAACATTGACAGGTTATTTGCAATAAAACCCTTTTGTCTCTCTTTCAAGTGACTGCATGGCTATCTTGGTAATATAACATAGCTGGACTGGAGTATTCTCCCCAGACATTTTTCATGAAGTTCTTTTTTGTACCAGTCCTCTTTTAGCTGTCTTAGTAATTCTTGTGAATTACTGTTTTTACACTAGAGTATGAGAAAGCAAGTAATATCCCCCTTATCCTAAAAGAAATCGGAAAAGGTACCTCACCTTATCCTTTGCAGTTACTAGTAATGTCCTGTGTAAGGACATGTAACTTGCAGCATACATTGGCCACCATCAGCCTACTTCTCTGAACACATGACTTCACTTTCTCCTGTGAGAATTGTCTGGCCTTTAGTTTTCAGGAGGCTGATCTCAATTTGAGGACTTCTGGGTGATGCTAATTATGACTGAAGAAACTTGTGCATAGGAAGTGTTCCCTAAACAGTCAGAAACCAAACTGTTTTAAATATTCTAGCTGGTTCCTGGGATTCCATGAAGTTAAAAATGGAAAATCCTTGTAGTTCACTTGTAGAATACAGACTTAACATCTGAATTTTCCTATGACTTGCTGCAAGCTGCTTGCATCTTCTGTGGAAGCTGCATGGTTACACTAGAGCATTACATAACTTGAGCTGTTATGAGGAAGCTGAAAAATCATATCAATCTTCCATTTAACAAGAGTAGATAGCCATTTTAATTTTATTTCTGACATAAAAAGTTGGATACATTTTAAATGGTTTTCTGATGACAGGTCTATGGATTGGTGCTGCCTGGCTCTATCATATGCTAAATAATTATATGAAATAAACCTGCTTTGTCCTCATCATCAAATCACTTCATTGAGTGTTGGCACTAAAAGTTACTTGGTTAAAGGGGAAAAAAGAAAGTACTGAGAGAGAAGAAGTGACTCTCTTTTCTTTACCAGAGAAAGCAATGGGTGGGTAGGTATGTGGAGAAAGTGTTTGTACTAGCAAAATTCAAGGGCACTGATATTGGAAAAGTTATTTCTTGAAAGTTGTGTTGGGGAATTGTTTCTACAAGGCCTATTACTGGGGAGACACGGGCTTCCTTCAGCATGACTGTAGCTCTCATGTGCATGTCTCGCTAGATGCTTACAAGAGACTTAGTTTAGATACTTGTTCAGGCTTTGCCAGAATACCCACAACTGAATTCCAGAATACTATACTTAATATCTATTCCCTGTTCACGAGGATTAAAAGCACTTTTACCTGAGAACCAAATCAGAAACTCTCAGCAATCTGAACTAGAAAAAGAAGACAGTAAATAACGAGTTATCCCTAAAGGAAAAATAACATAGAAACTGTCTGTTATGTGTCTCCATAATAGATTTTTAAAAGCTTTGACCTCAGTGTACTAATCTGGATAATTTTAACTCACAATAAATATATTTCACTCCCCTTGTTTTCTTGGAATACTGATTTGAATCTATCAACTGTTTTGCCTAAAATTATACTTCCCGACATATAACAGTTTTTCATGCAAACTGTTCCATGAAGATTAATCTTCACTCAGCTGGAGGTAGACACCTCATTTTGAAAGCCTCCAGAGCAATTAAAGAATGTCATTTTGTCCTCTGAAGGGCATGACTGTTCTTAGCTCATTGTCCTCTTGTTTTCTACTTTTCTTGTCAATGCAGCTGGCATTTAACCAAGATGCTGTTTCTGAATTGTTCCTTTCTTCCCTCCCCTTGTTCCTTCTTCTCTCCTTCATTCTTTCTTCTGTCAACATCTCAGTATTGTCTGTGGGATGATTGATGATGGTACAGAGGATGCTTGTTGATCCTTCAGTGAGGACGGATGAATGCGTCCATGCACCAGTTTAAGAAAGGGATATATGTTGCCATTTTATTTATGTTGTAATGTTCTTAATTGCAAATGTAGTTGTCTTCTCTAAGACCTTTCTATACAAGTCCCAAACACTTGTCACCCTAGTCACAAGCTTCACCACCTCTGCCCAATGTGAGAGTTGTACGTTATGTTATCATAACCAACATTATTCTATTCAAAAAATGAAATGGACTGATGTTTCTATTTGGACAGAATTTAATTCTGTCTGTCTTGCCTGCATATTCTTTGTGTGCTCTTTCTGGTTTCCTGTTACAGCAGGAAAGTGTGATCTAAAGCTGCAGTGTGGGTGAACAATTGAGTTATTTTTAAAGCAGCTAAATCTTTGTGTTTGAAACCCTATTTTCTCCTTTCAAATGTCACTAAGAGATTCCTGGCAATGGAGGTGTATGCAGAAACTAATTATGTAAAAAACTAAAATAGCTAACAGCAAAGAGACCATAAACTAGATAGAGTCCAAGTGGTCTTCAACACTTCTTAGTCCTTTCCACCAGCACTGTTTTAGATTTGTGCCACGAAAATTCAGCAGTGAAATAACTCACCATCAGCAATGACTGAACAGTTGAGGGGTTTTCTAGTAAATGTATCTGTCTCTACTGCCCTTAACCTGTGTAGGCCCTACTATGGAGAACAGTCTTACTTTCCTCAATACCATTAAGGAGGAATCATACCCGACTTGGGTAATGATAGTATCAGAAATAACTCTCAGCTCTGTAGCAGCTCTGGATTTCCCACACTTTCTTTTACACAGAGGCAGCTGTTCTTTATATCCTCTTGAATAAAATTGCACACTAGATTCAAAAGCAACTTTAAAAAAAATAGTTCCATTTGTATAACAATTGGACTATCTATAGTCTAACAGTCCTTTTCTCTGCAGTCTCCCTGCTTTGTGTGTGTGAGAGATGCTGTAGCATGATGTTAACCTCAAATTCTTGTCTCTTTCATTATATCTACCTAGATGTCTATAATGCATGTGTCTCTGCCTTTAATTTCTGTGGGTTATCTAAGGGTTTTGAGGTCATCCTAGTAGTCCTTATCAGATGCATGGGGGTACATGGAGTGACAAGCTTGTGAGTCATTTGGGACATATATTTGTATAGTGAAACTGAAGCTTCCTCGTACTGGGAATGCACTTAGAATCCTTGATCTGTCAAAGGTATTCTGACCCTTTAAAGCTCAGGGATATGGCAGCTGAAGGTAATTTGGAGACTATTCCATGTGATTTTGAACAACTACCTAAGTAAGAAAAGGTCAACACTTAAGACTTGGTATTTATATCTGAATATATAATATAAAGGGCAGCGGGGAGCAGTAGACTTCCTGATGAGCCGTGAAGGAAATGTGCTTATATTGAGAAGCAACTTTGAGCTGGATGGATTTAGGTGAGACGGGTTGTGCAGCTACAAGCTTCTTCCATCCTGTAAAGGAAGCACCAATGGCCACTTATTTGCCAGGAGTTCTTAGGATGTATGGTGGCTTATCTGCAGAAGTTCTGCTTAAAAGTCTGTCTTGATCTAACAGCTTTGTTTTGTCAACGTGTTGTGTAGACATTATCTACATAATTCATTTTTTGTCATGGTGATTTAGTAAGATCTGAAACTGAGAGGGGTTGGATGGATTTCTTAAAGCCACCCAGCAATATGAAAGCAAGATTAGAAGTCAGTAGTGAGTTAAATATTGCAAAATCAGTTATTGCCTGGGCTTGAGGGAAGGAGTAACACCAAATCATTGAAATCTCATATCCCTGAGCTACAAAATCATAAAATGAATTGTGCAGGAAGGGATCTTGAAAGATCATCTAGTTCCAATCTTCTGTCATGGACAAGCACACCTTCCACTAGACTAGGCTGCTCAAAGCCTCTGACCTTGGACTCTCCCAGGGATGGGCATCTACCCCTTGTCTAGGCAGCCCAGTCCAGCATCTTGCCACTCTCATTGTAAAGAATTTGTTCCTAACATCTAATCTAAATCTATGTTGTATCAACACCTCACAGGGCATATCTGCATTCAATACAGTCCTCTGCCTTCCTTTAAACTAAAAGAGATGGGCAGTATTCCAAATAGATATAAATTTATACTTACCCTAGAGGAGTGGGGAGAAACAAGAATATTAAGTTCCATTTCAGACTTCCCAGGAAAGCACGCTATAGTTTGTCTTTGTGGTATAGACTTTTCTCTAAGGTTTTTCTGTCCATATTTTACTTTCCTGTTTCCTTAGTGCTTTTTTGATTTGATTTCCTATTACCTCCTCAGTTCTGGTTGTCTGCTTTGGATATCTCATCCCACGTACATCCTTCCTGCCTGTCTTAGGCTGCTTCTGTAGACCTCACAGTTCAAGTTCCTGTTCTTTTTTTCTAAGCATGCTAAATCCTTATTCATTGTGCATCCAGATCTGTGCTGTCAGCTCTTAGTCACAATATCCATTCCCAGCCAGTTTCAATTTCCAGCTCTTCACAGGTTTCTTTCTGTAGCCTGTTCCTTTTCTTGTGGTGTTTGGGACAGGTTCTCTCTTCCTTTGACTTGGACAGCTCCTTCCTTTTTGTGGCAGGGTATTGGAGAAGTTACCAAGGACCTGCAGGGGAAGACTGCCTTCTCAGATGTGGTCTGGTTTTATCTGTTAACCTCCACTGTATTTTAACTTCTGATACGTGAGGATTTTATAAGTGGACTGCTAGTGTTAAAAAAAAACCCCTAGCAATCAGCAAACACAGGGAGAATTAGGTTTTCTCAGTAAAATAAACAAAAGGGATCTGAAGAGACACATGACTTAGATTTGTGTGGCAAGAAAATCCTTTTGTACAAATGCAGTTTTATTAAAACCATACTGGGAAACCCAAACCTCTCAGTACAAATGTCTGAATATTTTAGATTTCTCTACCAAGAATTTACTTGGTCCTTCATGTTCCTAATACCAGTGGAAACCCCTCAGGAAAATGACATTCTTGTAACATCTTCAGTAGTGAGGATCCTTTATTTGCTACATTAAACATTTACAACCCAATGTCTAATCTCTCCAGTCCCCTGAGGTATGTAGACCCAGAATGAGTTTTCCTGGCATTCACATCTACCTTAATGCTCTGTCTCGAGGCTGTTTTGTTTAGGATTTGAGCGGGTTAATATGGTGTTAAGATCGCAAATTGAATCCTTCCATCATAATAAATGGGAAAGTTAATTGAATTTTATTTTTTTCTTCATGGTGCCATACACAGTATATTCAGGTTTCCTTCATTTATGTCCCCAATACTATTAAAGAGTTCACTAACTTTAGGTATTCAGCATAATGGGCAGTTAATAGGTGGAAGATTTGTTTGTTGTTTATAAATTCCATAGCTAATTTCATGAGGACTTAGGAAATCACTATTAATCTCGCAGTTAATTAGAGCACTGTGTTAGCTATACTGCTGCATCTACCCAACCCTCCTCCTGCTGATACTCAGTTTTGGGTAGTGTTGCTAGGAACAAAAAGCTTTCCCCAGTACTTGTTCAGAATGTGAAGTAACTGACTGCCCATCTCATTGCCTGGGATTCCTGCACTTTTGCTCATCACTGCAGTGTTAGAGTCTGTATCCACAGCTGCCTGGGCAAAGTCCTTTTTCATCATTCAGGGAGCACAAAGAAACTGGGAGCTGGATGAAAGTGGCCAGAAAAACAGGCACCTTGGGAGAAAAGTATCTGGCACTTGAATGCTGTGGCTTGGCTCTTTATCTGAGACTATCTGTTATTTTTGGCATATTCCTGTGTGTGGATTTATCCATGTATTCATGGAGAGGTCAGTGCATGGGTGTATGGAAAGTTGCTCTGTAGTGCCTGTGCTCTTTGTTCTTCCACTTCTCACCTGGCATATCCCGCAATCACTGTGTTCTGCAGAACTCTTCTGTGCTGTCCACATCCTCATCCACACAGCGCTGTTCAGCAAATACAGAAGTTCCTTTATTCCTGGATGAAAACATCCACAACGTTATTGAATGCCATGCATGTTGACTTTAACTGATTTATCACAAATTAACTCATTTTGCCACTCTTGCACAGTATTGCCCTATTTTTAGAATGAGAAACAATCCCATAGTTTTAATCCCATTATCAATCATTCAGTATTTGCCTTTGTTTTCAAACTGCAATTATTGTGAAGAACTTTGAAGATCTTGGCTGTGTGGTGTGTTTTATTCACTTACTGTGGTTTATGAACTTTCCTTGCTGAAAGCCAAATGGGTCTTGCAAAAAAACTGCAACCAACCACACCACAACAAATCCAAAATAGAAAAAAAAACTTTGGAAAAAAATATTTTAGCATAAAGTATAGTGTTATCCGGTGATGACTTTAAATGTTTTTCAAAGGCCATGAACCATATGAAATGGAGCCCCTTGAGATCCACCTTACACACCCTATCCCTTAAGCCATTGACCCCAAAAGCCATAGATCATGCTAATTCATGATTTCCAGACAGTTAAGGCAGTAAGTTTCTTTTCAAGGACAAAGTCACACAACCCAGCATTTCAGAATTGTTCTATGGCCACTAGCAACTGGGATAACATAATTTAATTAAAGCTGTGAATCATTACTTTTTCCTTCACTCATTAGATGGGACCCATAAATACCACCACTAAGCTATCTATTTCATATTAGTTTTTTTAGATGTTTTGGTGGATTTCTTCAGATTTCCAAATGTTCCTGAAGCCTTTCAGGCTGTCGAGAATGGTGACAGTTCTGGATTTCAGTTCAGTGTTGTCTGCATTTTTTCATCAGGTCAAAGTTTTGGTCCCCATTAAGTGCAGGCATGAGACACAAAATCTGCAGTGACAGTTTATGAGCCAAGGGTGTAGCTCCCTAGTGCTCTGTAGCTGTTGGAGGTGTAGCTGTGTCTGCTGCAGTTCACTTTTTAGTGCTATAAATGAATTTAACAAACCCTTCTTTCAGTAAGGGCTGCAAAGGGATCTGCTGAATTGAAGCTAGATAGCTATTAAGAACTCTCTGCAAAGAGCTTATGGGTCTTCTGTCAGAGCAGGTTAAGCAATAATAAACACTAAGCAAAGAGAATCAATCTGTAACCCAGAGCACTGGAGCACGTGAAGCAAATCTCATGGTTGACCCTCCTTCCACTCACTGTTTTCTCAGTCTCTGTTCTGTAATGGAAGTATCTGGGAGGTCACAGTGAGGACTCTTCCCACCTGGCCTTCCTGAAAATGTGCAGGGACATTGTCATCACTACCGATGTCAGTGTGAGTGAGGAGGCGTGTGAGTTCTTTTATTCTTCCTGCTTATCCTTTCTCTATGTTCTTGTTTTTCCCTCCACCAATTTTTTCCCTGCTTCTGGTTTTACTGGGTCCATAGCTGTTATGCTGTTCAATTTGCTTTCTAAACACAGTGCTGGCAAGGTTGTTGAGCCCTGCACAGGTCTCTGAGGTCTGCATGAACTTCACTGCTGTAGGTGTTTTCCAGGTCTTCTTCCTGAAACCACTGAGCTCCTGTTTGTACTTCCAGCCTTGGTGGACCAGAAAAACATGAGCTACGTTCCCCAATATCTTTTAGCACTGCCTTGTTGTCTTACCAGAATGAAGAGCATCTTGGTATTTGAATATCTCTCCCTCTTAATCACCTTGTTTTCAACAGCAGGAAATGCTGCAGCACAGTTGTGTTTTCTATTTATCTCAGAAACCTTGGTGATTTTATGTTGCTGCTCATTATCCAGTTATCAAAATTGTTTATGAGTTGGTATTCTGCTTTTCTTCTGGAATAATTCGTGTGAGGATTTAAATATCCTTCCTGCTGCTCCCATAAATTTTTGGGGCATTATTTGATTAAAGACCCTCCAGGGAGAAAAAAAAAACAACTTCATTCAGTGATTCAATTCTACAAAACCAGGTACTCAAGGTTTTTCACTAGTTTTTTTGTTTGGTTGGTTGGTTGGGTTTTTTTTGTTTGTTTGTTTTGTTTTGTTTGGGTTTTTATGAGATCTTAGTAGGTAGATCTCTTGGTACCTTCCTTGTGGACTCACGTATACTTTTTTCTCTTTTTCTCTTTTGTTCTTTTTGTGGATTTGTTTTGGAGTCTTTTTGGCTGCAAGAACAGAATGACTGTGGACATCTGAATGCTCTTTTATTAAAAATGTTACCCTCACCTGAAGGGAATTATTTGCTGTATTTTTACAAGCTATCACCTTTTTTTTTCCTGACTAAATATGAACATGTGTCAATTCGGTGTGTAGATGGAGTAACATCTGGTTTGATTTGAAAGCAGCCCTACATAAAAATAACATGGTGTTGGTCAGTTTTCCCTGAAATCAGGCAGTGACTTCCATTCTTTTAAATATGTAGAATTAAATGAAAAGTTCTGAAAATTACATGTCACTCTTACTCCAAGGTATAAAGGCACTCCCCCAAACTCTTATTCTGAGGAATGTTCCTTTCTTTGCAGTTAATATTTGATGTTGACTTCAGAAAATTTAACTGAATGTGTTTTAGCTTCTTTCATGAAACCACGAAAGATGGTTGAAAACCGAAATATTTGATAATTATAAATGGATGAAACTAATGATGAATAATACGCTTTTGAATATCTGATAAGATTTAGATAGTAGAAAGCTTTTGTGAGAACATTAAAAAAACCCCGAAGTCAAAGCCCACTTCAAATCTGTTAAGGTTCAAGAGACTTAGCTAAAGAGAGTTTTCTTTGATTTTTTTTTTTTTCAGCCATTCCCTTAGGAATTATAGTTGTACGAGGAGACTGCGACTTGGAGACTTGTCGTATGTACATTGATCGTTTACAAGAGGTGAGGCTTTTGTGAATTCGGATAACATTTGCTTATCTATTGTATGCTTCTTTCAGTTCTGAGTGCAGAGGTCTAATAGTTGCAATAACCATATATCAAGACTATTGAAATTTGCCTACCACTGAAACCAAAATTCTAGAAATAAGATATGATAATAAAAGTACTGAGAAAATATTTTCTAAACAGGAAATTAAAAATCACCCTGATTCCTTTTAAATGATAACATAATTGACGTGAATGGGTGTGTTTAATTCTTGATTAAGAATAGAATACCAGGGCTTTCCACACACCTTGCTGAAATTACCTAAATTATGGATTAGAAAGTGTGTTATGTAAGGATAAGTATTGCGGTATTTGAGTGGGGCTAATTGTGCAAATGTCGTTCTCTAATACTGTGATGGAGTAGTCTGAGAAACCATTAAGCGCTACAAACATCAAGTAGATATTTTCAAATCTAACAAATGTATGTTTATGCAGCTGAATGCTCTTATTGTCTTGAACACCTTGCCTCATGAAAGTTCATTCTAAAATACAGTCTGGGAAATGAAGGCTCCAAATGTCTCATTGCCCAAATAATTTTAAGTGTATATGCCTTTAGCGAAAAAACTAATGGCTTTTCATTAACGTTCTATCTCTGATTGTTTTTAATCTCTTAGTGATAGCTTTTAATAACATTCACAAGTGTGAGGACATTACATAGGTTTACAAAGAGTTGGTCTAATTTACACAGGAACTATGAACCTCATCCCTTCCACTGAATTCTTTGGGAGCCATTGACTTCCCCTAGATTTTGGAACTCTGCACTTGCAGTCTGACTATGACCTTTAGTATCTCACTTCAGGCTTTCACTTCTTTGTATTTCTGAACATGCAGACTTGAGGTGTGACTGTTATTATCAGGCATACAACTATATTGTAAAGTGCATAAGGTGCATACCATGAGGTTAGGTGTAAGATACATATTTAAAGTATGTGATATGGAAAATGACAATGGAATAATTGTGATGTTCTCATCAGGTTACAAATATGAACTCATACTGAGCTCAGGCAGTTTAATGGCCAGTATTGGGTGGCGAATAGTTGTACGACCCTGGAGGAAGCACAGCTGGAAGTTCTGGTTTCTGTGTTTCTCTAACCTTGTGCAGTTTGTGTGCCAGCTCTCGTGCTGCTGGGGACAATGCTCTGTAGGTCAGACTCCTTGATAGGCTAAGCCATGAGCTATAACTATTTGACAAAATCTCTATTAAAATAAATTAGACTCGTGAATCCTGCTAAATATCAGGATCATTCTGAAATGACCTCCTTGGAATGAGGTTGTCAGTGGTTTTCTTCAGTGCATTAATCACTCAGAAATATTTGTAAAAAAGTCTTCAATTTTTAACATATTTTCATTCCTTTTTTTGCTGATATTCTCAATTTAGATAGTTCTTATGGAACAAATAGATTTGTAGCATGGTAAAGTTCCATTAACATAATTTCTATAATTTCGAAGCTGTTTTTTTGACCAAATGCATAGAAATCTAAACGCTAAGTCAACTTTCCATGACTATTCTATGTTTCATATGCTTAAAACCAGTGGGAAATACTTGCAAAATTATTTGTGTTTGCCCAACTACTTCAGAGAATAGAACTGCAAATAGCTCTTGTTTCTTTGATCTTTTTCATCACTCTGTCTTTTGTCCTTTTGCCAGGACCTACAGTCAGTAACTTCTACTACACAGAGAGTTCATTACCAGGTAAGATAAGCTTTCCTTTTAGTATCAGAACAAGAAGAGTCTTAACAATGTGAACTGCATTCTTTGCATTTGAACTCCTGTGTTCTTGGGTTAAATACACTCATGTTAGATGAATTTTTGATTGTCATTTACCATTAAATGTTGGAGATTCTGATTTGTCTTGGACAATCCTTTTCCTTGCAAGCCTTATGGAATCACCTTTAAAACTAGCACAGCATGATGATGGGAGTGATATTGCAAGTGCAGTACCTCGCTCATTGAAGTGAATGAGAGAATGTGTCCTGTAGGACAAATGACAAAAATGAATCTGTTTCTCTGAGAAACTGAACAATAACATGTTATATTGCAGAGCTGTAGTAATAAAGTCTATCACTGAGAAAAAAAGGTGTTTTAGCAGGCCTAACCTCTTAATAATTCTGTATGTGACAGTCATCTACCTTTGGGATAATTTTCAGAGTAATTTTTAAATCCATCCTGGGCACGAATTTGTTTTCTGCATAAGACAAACAAGTTTTAGACGACTAGTTTTTAAAATGGGTCTCTGTGCATTTTATAACTTTATTCTACAATTTATGCAATACAGAACTTGCCTTTACAATTGGAAGTATTGTTGCCTATTTCAGTAAAATAACTCATTGCAGAGTGCTTAAATTGGAAGTAAACTAACTCAGACTAACTTTGCTGACTCCTGTAAAGGTCTGATATGAGCACAGAGACAGCATAAACCATGGTCAGCTGACATAATGCTTAAGATCATGGGCTCACATGGTGTTGATAGCATTTTTCCTAGATTTAACAATGCAAGTCTTTATGGATCAGCAGGATTGAGTTCACTGAGAAAACATACAGAGATCCAGATGACAGGAACTAATTGTGGTGGAATTGCAGATAATTTCTTGGGTGTTAATGATTACTTGGGTGATGCAGAATTCCAGTTTCACAAGAATGCCCATCGATGTGATGACTGCATACATTATAAGGAAATACAATTTGGCATGTTTTCCTGGAGTTGTCTTCTTATCAGTTCATAGTTTGTTTCTTCAATTCCCTGTCCAATGTTAACCTCTTATTTTTGACATTTCCATCAATCATTGCCCTGGAACTGTTTTATAGCAGTGTCAGTGTCTAGCAAATTGACTAATAAACCAGCATGTATGATTCTGTTTCACTCATTATAAATTAACCTAAGTGGCTGCTGCCTGCTCCATATGTAGGAAACTGCCCGAGGTAAAATCAAGAACTAAATCTGTTTATATGGTGAGCTCTAAAAGAAAGTATGAAATGTTGAAAATCAGCTCCATACTTGGCTCTAACCTCTACAGTTATAGCAGTATATAAATTGGCTGCCTAACTATCTTCTTTAGTGCACAGCAGTGTGAAATCCCTAACATACCATTCATTTTTTATGATGCTACATTTTGAATGTGCCCCTCTCTGTGTTTTGTCTTCAGTACTTGTTTGTCCTGGTTTGTTCAAACATTGTCTTTTTTCTCAGTGGGTCATTTCTGCAAACTATCTCGTTAGGTTAATTTGAGGTTTGTTCCATGTTGGTATCCCTCTACTTACAGAAATGGGAAAAAGCACGGTATAAAGGGCCATGAATAAGGCGCTTGAAGTGATGGAACAGTCTTCAAACCTCACTAATAAGGTGTCATGGGTACTTTTAGGTCTCATAAATGCAGTCCTCTTGTGTGATTCCTCTGCAGCTCAAAACATGGGAAGTCAGCAGAAATATTAGTAAGCCCAGGTGCAAATGAGACAAATTATACTAGATTTGTTTCTCATTCTGTTTTGTTTCTCTAAAGAGTTCAATGCTCATAAAATATCATTCTCATGGGCCTGAGACTTTGCAAGATAGTTCTGCAGTTGAACTGTAATGACATCTAGGAAGGAAGACATCACGATATACAATTTGTTATTTGAATTTACATTTACCAGCATTCTTCCCTATCTTCATTTTCCCAGAATTATGTACTCTATGAATTTTTACTAATTTCTCCTCTTTGTATAAAATACTTTTTAGTACACACCGCTATTGGATGTTTTCTTCCTTTTGTCCTTTGTGCAGCATCCCTCTCCTTTCCACACAGAGTGAACTAAATATTGAGATATATAAAACTTGTAGATACATAGATGTTAGCAAATCTAATGGATGTCAGTGATCCTTGATTCTCTCACATACAGCTCAGTTGCAATATGAGCAAACCTAAGCAGCTCCATTAGTCCTTCTTAGAGAAAGAAAAGGTGTATTTTGAATTGGATTCTATGAAACCACTGAGATGTGTTATTTGGTTTCCATATACAGATATAGTTCACTTTATAGAATGTTATTCTGTCATTGTCTCCATCTCTCCTGTAGTGTGTAAAGGCTGGAGACAATAAACTGTACATGAGAGCAAGGTTTATGGAATCATGTAAAACACTTCCTGTTGCTTCTACTTTTTCTTTTCTTGCCATGTGACTTTGTATACTACTCTGTAGTCTGTTGTCTGAAAGAGGAGTAAAGTTTAATCTTGAGCCAGTATGTGCCTGAATTGACATAATTTGCAGATATGTTGGTTGTGCTGCTTAACATGTAAATAAGGATAGAATCTGTCTCTATACCAATTCTGTGTGTGTGCCCCAGATCGATGCTGTTGTGTTTAGCCCTGTGCAGATATATTTGTGTTTAAATGTTATATTGCAGTGGCTTTAGGAAGTTGACTGACCATCCACTGGCATCATGGAGCACAACCATGACCACCCTCTGTTCTTTTGAGATCCCTTTTGCCTCTCAAGCTCAGTGAGAGCTAAAAATGAGTGGGGTAGCCTGTTTGAATCCTTGGTGAGCACAGGTCAGGAAGAAGGTCTCCCATTTAGTTTGGTTCCTGAAGTAACATCTGTCAGCTCTCCAGGAGCAGATCTTTTTATTCAGGGTAGGAACATGTTGGTGTAGGATGTCTATTTGTTTGGCTAGCGGTGGTACTCAGACCTGCACTCTCTGTATTCTGGATGCACGGGATAACATGTATTTTACCCCAATGTGCATTTGGGACAGAGCAGAGACAGGCAAAATGGGGGATTGCTTGGAGTGACAGATCGGTAGAGGAGGGAAAGTGTATAAAAATACTGAGCTGGAACAAAGGAAGGTGGCAGATACTCTCAGCCACATTATGTGACTCTTGGGGATGGTCCTGTGCAGGGCTAGGAGGTGGACCGAATGATCCTCGTAGGCCCTTCCAATTCAGCATATTCTGGGATTCTGGGACAGCACATAAGGAACAAACACAGTAATTAGAGTTTGTGGCTGCTGTTTGATACTGATGTGTGTCTTTTGAGTCTTTCATCTCCCTCTGTTCCTGTGTCCCCACAAATAAGCTGAGAATGCTCTTGTTGATGCAAAGGTTTTTGGCATTGCTGAGCTTAAGAGAAGGGGATAGCTGAAGGTGGGGCTGAAACTCACCATATCAGTTTACTCTTTTCTATTTTTGCAGTCAAACCCTGATGTAATGGGGAAAAAAAATCCAGTGGATTTATGTTATGTAGCTTTTACACATTGTGCAATGTCAGCAGAGCAAAATGAAAAAAAGCAAAGTCTAGAACACAGCCCTTTTTAGAGAAAAAGCAGGGTTGTTTGTTTGTTTCTTTTAATGTATTTTCCCTGCTCTATCCAGGACCAGGAAAGCTCTTTCCCCAGAGTACTTTCTGTTCAGAGGCTCTCTCCTAGATGGTGCTTCCTAGATGGTAAGTGCATCTCCCTTGTCTTGTGCCTAGCATGGTCCTTGCTTCTGGTGTGCCTATGAAGGACAGTTCATCTGAGAGTATTACTATGGAGAGATAACCGTTCCTTCTTGTTACACTGAACAGGTAATAAAGGAGCTGAGTGACTCCTTTCCTCCTCCTAAAAAGTGAAGCAGGCCCTTCATCTAGCAATCAAAATGTCTGCTCTAACTTTTTCATCCCAAGGAGACCTGCTTCCCTAAGGGAAGTTAGTTTGGTTTATTAGTGACTGTGCTGTAATGAGCAGACTCAGTGCATGGCACTGCCTGAACTCAGAGTGCAGCTGGTTGTGGCAACGCACTGCTGATGGCAAGGCTGTGCTCTGCACTCTGTTTTCTCTGTAAGTTCTATAGTCTTTAGCCATTATAGTGCTTAGGTGATGGAAAGTACCTCCCTTTCCTTCTAACACTGCACTTTATGTAAGTCCCTGGGGAGATGCACTTGTATCTGACCCAGAGTTTATCAAAGCAGACAAGTCATCTGGGCTTTACATCAAGCTCCAGAGCACAGAAATTAGCAGTTGAAATGGATGGCATCTGCCTTCACAAAAGCTTCAGCATGGGGAGACTTAATTTTTAATATTCTAAACAAAAGCAAATTCTCCTTGGCAATCTCTAATCACTCTTCCTTGTCTCTCATGAGGGAAATTGATAAAAAGCATATTGAGATTCTGTTTGGTTTTTGGAGAAAGCTGGGTGGGTAGATGCATTCAGTTTTTGTCTTTAGTATTTGGTATTCCCTCGCAGTGCCAAAGTCTACAATGCGTATCACTGTGCTCTTGTGTCAAAACTCCAGAGTGAATGAACCTGATTTCACTTGTTAAATGAAATGCAAAGCAGATACAAAAAAATCGCATCTGATGAAGCACATTGTAGATGATAAAATACTTTTGGGTTTTGGCAGTGACAAAATTTATAGTATGTGCTTTATTTAGTGAATCTCCTCTATTTTCATGTGTTTTTCATGAGTAGCATAAGTTGTCCTTGAACATATTTTTAATTCACAGTGAATATCTGCAGCCATGCATTTGATATACAAAGAACTCCCAAGCATGTTACTGTTCTTCAGAGTCAAAATTTGAATTAATCCTATTAGACCCATCAATTTAATTATATGCTTGCCATACTCTCATTGGAACAAAAAAGTGGTCTTTTTCTGTCACATATTTTAATGTAATCAATTCTTCTTATAAGCCTGAAATCCATTTAATAATTATTTTTTAATATTTATTTCAAGTTAATATTTTCAGTGACTACTCTTTTGTTAAGCATCGTCTTTAAATTAATAATTTAATGGGATAGGAATATCATAGAAACATAGAATGTTAAGGGTTGGAAGGGACCTTAAAGATCATCTAGTCCCAACCCTCCCTGCCATGGACAGGGAGACCTCCCAACTAGACCAGGTTGCTCAAGGCCTTGTCCAGCTGGGCTTTGAACACTGCGAGGATTGGGAAACCACAAACTTTCTGTGCAACAGGTTCCAATATCTCATCACTCTCAGAGTAAAAAATTTCTTCCTAATAACTAACCTGAATTTCCCCTCTTTCAGTTTGTACCCATTATCCCTTGTTCTATCACTACAATTCCTATTGAAGAGTCCCTCTCCGGCTTCCCTGTGGGCTCCCATCAGATATTGGAATGTTGCTATGAGGTCTCCATGCAACCTTCTCTTTTCCAGGCTGAACAGCCCCAACTTTCTCAGCCTGTCCTCACAGGGGAGGTGGTCCAGTCCACTTGTCAACTTCATGGCCTTCCTCTGGACTTGCTCCAACAGTTCCTTGTCTTTATGTTGGGGACACCAGAACTGTATGCAGTGGTCCAGTGGTCTCGTGGGTCTCACAAGAGCAGAGTAGAGGGGAAAAACGACCTCCTTTGACCTGCTTGCTGCATTCCTGTTGATGCAGCCCAGTTGGCTTTCTGGGCTGCTTATGTTGAGCTTTTCATCAACCAACACCCCCAAGTTCTTTTCCACAGAGATGCTCTCAATCACTTCTCTGCCCAAACTGTAGTCTGCCTGGGACTGCTGTGACCCAGGTGTAGGACTTTGCACTTTGCTTTGAAAGTTTGTGAGGTTCACATGTCCCCACCTCCCAAGCGAGGCCAGTTCCCTCTGGATGGCGCCCCTTTCCTCCATCATATCTACTGCAACACACAGCATGGTGTCATCAGTGAACTTGCTGAGGGTGCTCTCAATCCCACTGTCTGTGCTGCTGACAAAGATGTTGGGCAGTTTCAGTCCCAGTACTGACCCCGAGAAACACCACTCATATGGACATAATGAATTAGATTATGTTCTTGTGGGGACACTGTGACTTCACTGGCACAGGGATTGTCTTATGTGGTAGCGATGGTAGCATAGCCAATTTTGTCCACGCAGTTCTGCTCAGGCTATTTTCTTCACTATGGCTCTGTTGTTTCTCTGTCTTGCAGCAACTTCTGCTGATCGTTTTTACCGCATTGACAGATCTCAGGTAAATCTTTATTCTGTTATCATTTCTATAGATTTTTTTTTTAAAGCTATGTCAAATGCAGCTTAAAATGAATTATCTGCCATTCCACCTGTGTATTCCAAAATGTTACTGACATCTCATGAGAAATAGGGAAAACACTCTGGGCCATTTTTTAATTGGTATAAGTCACATTGTTTCAATGATGTCTTGTACCTGATGACCATCTGCCCTTCTGCTTACTACCAATTTGGTATACAGACCAGAATTTTCTGCACTTGTCATCCTTATTGTCTTACTAAGGGCACTTGTGTGGCCCCAGTGTATTTGCATTTATCTTTTCACTGATGCTTTTAGGCACCAGAAATCTTGATCCTGTGTGTGTGTCTGCCATGAAATGACTATGGAAGTTAAGGTGATGTTACAATTTAAGAATTAGGAATAGAGATGCATCAAATATTCTTAAGGAACCCCAAAACAGTGTGTGGCTCTGCTGGACTCAAACCTCTGATATAATTTGACAATCTGAATATACTTTAAAGAAGACACTGAAAATTTTACAAGGCTTTTGGTGTTTCTGATTTGTAGCCAGAACAGGCCAATTAGTGGCTCAGCATTAAGTGTAAATTGTTGATTTCCCACAGTGGTCAATTGTATCTGGTCCCCCTGAGAACTGTGTAAACTGTTTCTGAACGACATGAACATATTACTGCTTCTTAGCAAAAGCAGCTGGTGCTTTAGTTCAAGCAGCAGAAGCTGTGACTTTAGTTCAGAGTTCTCAGGTTCAGTGTCTGCATGTAGCCACCATGGGACTTCTTTACACACGTTGTACATCTTTGCTTTCACATTGTACTTTAACATTTGGAAGACATGGGTAAAGAAGATGCAGGTTAAACCAGACAATGTGACCCTCTTTGGCTTATTCTGCATTTGTTTAATACTTGACACTGTAGCATTGGTCATCTTTCTCTCCTGCTCCTCTATCCTGTGCTTCTGTGGGGAAAAAGTCAATACTGTGTGAGGGTCCTAGCACACTAAAAGTGGGAAGTTTCCTGCCCATTTGCCAACATAGGCAGGCCTACTCATGCTCAGTGGTTTTTTTGAAGGACAATGAGCCTTAAGTGTCAATAACTGAAAAGAAAGACTAAGAAAGAGAGCTTTGGTAATGGAAATGTGAAAGCAGAATGTACAAGCAGTGGAGGTCTGGAAGAGTATCCCCAAAAATGAAAAGTTCATTGAAGAGGAGATCTCAGCTGTTGTTCCTCATTTCGAAATGCAAACTTCAGCTTTTTTGGGTAGACTTCCAGTTTTCATCAGAATGACATGGAGTCATTGAGTAGCAGCCCTTTAAATGTTGCTGTGAGTGTGAAGCTTGCTCACTGAGAATCTTGTTTGATTTGAAATTGATGAAATATTTATTGGTGGCTTCTGTGGCATTGGGTTCAATGTGGTTGTATAAGTATGCACTTAAATAAACAGAGAGTCCTCTGAATGCTCTTCAGAAAGCCTGATGTGCACCCAGCTGTTTCTGGGGCAGCTGGGTGCTCTGAGAGATCAGAGATGGTGCAGGTTCACTATTTGTTGCTTATGTCACTCCAACAGGAACATTTGCACTTTGTGACGGAAATTTCGCAGGACGAGATTTTTATTCTGGACCCAGAGATGGTAATGTCACAGCAGGTGGGGACGCCGCCGGGAATGCCTGATCTGGTAGTGGAGCAGGCCTCTGGGTGAGTGCTGATGGGATCAGTTGTATTAGAGATAAGCATCTCTTTCTGGTCACTTTTTCTGAAGGATTGGGAAATGTGGGAGGGCAGATACTAGGTGGGGAGCTGAGGACAGGAACAAATCCAGCCATGGTAAAATGACAGAAGGGCAGTAGCATAACATCCGCTCCATTAGGTATACTGGAGCACCCAGCAGGACTAGTAGACTTCAGCACCTTTTAACCTCTTCTATAGGTCAAGATACCACTTGACCATCTGCCCTGCCATAAATCTCTAATGACTGAGCTACAAATTCCTTCTCTGCATGGTTAAGGCTTATACCAGTGTATAAGGCCCTGAAGCCCTTTGTGTTGAAGAATGACAATGAAGTGCCTGTTTCTTATCATCCTCTTGGCAAACCAGAGATGCTTCTATTTGTCTTTAGGAGCAGCCTTGTATTCATAGTGAATTAATAAATTTTAACTTGCTATGAACTGAAAAATAATGGAAACAAGTAAGCATAAGAGAGCTTCAAAGTTGAGGATGCAAGGTAATTTCCGAGGGGTGAATACTTTGCTCTTCCTTCTTGATTTTTAGAATATCAGATCGGTGGAACCCTGCAGTTCGAAAGAGGATGCTGAGTGACAGTGGCCTTGGCAAGATTTCCCCCCACTACGAGGTACCTGACAAACAAAAGGACGCCAGCCAGACACATATGCTGCAGTAAGAGCCCTCTGCATTTCTCTGCTTGATGACAACTCCTAGTGTCTCCCTTAAGCTTATTGAATTGTGCGACATGCTGAAATTGCAGAAGTCCTTTTGCTACTTCTTTTTAACTCCTCGCTTCTATTTTTCCTCTTTCTCCATTATTATATGTTCTTGGCTTTGTTTCTTTCTCTGTGGCACCCTGAACTTTGAATTAACACAGTTCAAGTTTCTGAAAAAATATATGTTACTTTTGATGCCTCAGTTATAGCTAAGGAAATCTTGGCAACTGGTTAGGAGAAAAATCAAAGCCTTCACCCTCACAGTAGCTCTGATGCAACATGACAAACCAGAAACCTCTAGAACTGCCGCTTGCTGTCAAAGATACAGGCAATATTTTCCATATAATCGTGAACCATATAGGATGGCTAAACAGTGGTTATCTTCCTGATGATTCCCCCATGGAGATTTCCTATTTACCCTGTTCAAATTTGTATAAAAGCATCTCTTATTCTGCTTGCTTTTTTCAGAAGTGGTTCTCAGCTTTTTGGTCATTTCACTTTAGATTTTCAAAACCTTCAGTAGGTCTATGGTCACTACCAAAGTTTAGATGGGACACACCTGTCTGAACTCTGTTGGTGGCTTTGTAATATTCCAGTGTTTTGGGGTTGTTTATTCCCCACAAGTACCTGATGTATAATTACGTACATCACTTCCCTTTTTTGTTTCTAGTTTTACTGTATCAGTATCCCTATGGACAGGTTTTAAGACTTAGTATAGAAAATTTAGGAATAGTGAATGTGTGGTCCTTATTTCAGATTTTCTTTCTGTCTGGATGTGTGTGGAAGGTGGCTGCAAGGTGCCTACAGGACAGGGAAATGCTACAGTTCCAGGATAGATGCAGTGTGGATGACAGGCTGTGCAGCCACTTGGCTACAAACTGGAAACTTCCAAGCAAACTGGAAACTGCTGCCAGGAAAAGGAAATGTAATTATAAGAAAGGGTGATCTAGGTAGCACTCCCAAGAGACACTCACCTGGTTTTCTCTTATCCTCCTGAGGGATCCCGGATGAGATCTTGATGCTCTTTGCAATGTGAAGAATGGTGAATTCAGGTTCACTGTTCCACAGACTGGAATGGTAGGGCCCACAGTTTGCAGCTGGCAAAGCTATCAAAAAAACGATGCTTAGACACTTCTAGGCAATATGGAGAGATGGTGAGAACAGTGTACTAATTTCTAATTGGTAAGAGGAATGATTTTGTTTACATCAGCATGACTGGGAATGTTTACTTAGCTGTAGCAATTACATTTTGTAGATTTATTAAGTACAAGGAAAACCAATCATTACCCAGAATAAAGTGTTTCTGTCACTGCCTATTCTAAGGAATTGTTTTCTATACAGCTTTTCTAAACTTTGACTAATTCTTTTTCTTTTAATAAAAACTTGAACAAAAAAGTCAGTTCTTTCTAAAGACAAGATTTGTGGGAAATGCGCTCCTTTAAAATACCTTCTTTCAGATAAATAAATCCAGGAGTTTTTTCCTGAGACGTTTTAGTGCTGGTAGTGGAATGAAGTTTTGGAGGCCTGACATTTAATAAAATGTCATCATAATGCCAGGGAGATGCCTTTTGCTATCTTGAAAATTAGCCCTGAGTTTGCCCAGCTCATGAGGTTGTTCATGCACTTTGGAGACACCTCAGAGTCAAGGGCTTTGCTTTCAAAAGTTTCTTTCTGTACATGCTCATGTAGGAGTTATGCCCCTCTGTGCTTGATTCAGGTTGCAGGGCTAAGGGAAGTGGGGCTGTGCTGCTCACCAACTCCAGCAACAAGGAGAAAAGGGATGCAGTCGTCATGGTCAAATGGGGATGGACCAGGGAAAGGTATATGAGGGAACAATGAAAAGAGGTTGCAAGAGCCAAAGGAGTAGAAGCAAAAAGGGAGCATGTGCAAAAATTGGGGAACAGAGTTGGAGGATGGGAGGTGTTAGCTAGGAGCACAGAGGACATGCAGGTGTCTGGAAATCAAAATGGGAATAATGAAAAGGCCGAGGACATGCAGTGCACATAGCTAAGAGACAAGCGAGACCGGCTAGAGGCATGGGTGAAGCATTTGTGGCTGTTTTTCTCCAGAATCTGGAATTCTGTGTTTGTGCAGATTATTTATTACACAGGTGGGCAAGCTCTGAAATATGTTTAGACACTGCCTCATTTGCTTCCTGATTCTATGCATGTCCACTGTGAAGTAGGTTTGGTTCCTGGGAGGCCAATACAAGGAGAATTTTAAAGAGAGTGAAGGGCTGGAAACTGAGAAATAGGCTTTCTGTTGCCTTAGGTTGTAATACTAAAATTAATGGAAAGTTTGTGCCTGCTTTCCCAGCTGTAGAATACAGATAATATTGCAACCTCACCTTAGAGGAGGAGAGTGAGGGAATTTCATGGCCATGAGAAACTTGGGGTACTATGGGGAGACTCTGTCAGAAATGCTTAGCAGGAAATGAATCATTTTGCATTCTGTGTGGTCTTGGTATTGTGGAATAAATAAATCTTGAGGCTGTGCATCGCATATGCAGAAGGATATCATGCAGGTCTCCGCCTAAATACTGAGGCAAGGGTCCAGTAGAAGAAAGTGAAGGGTGTCAGTGTGATTAAAGGTTGTCATAACATTTAAGTGCAACAGGAATGGAGTATGATGCTCAGGTGACATGAGCTCTGACATTTCCAAGCTGTTGGATGTTTGACTTTGCAACCTAAAGTACTCCTTTCAACCTGGCACTTTAAAACGTTTTTTTTTTTATTTATTTTTTTTTTTTAGAGCACTACTATATTTTGGCAACTGAAGTAGCTCACAGGTTCTTTACAGAGATTTGTCCCTTCAGAAATTATTTTCCAAATAAAACTTCAGCGAAAACTTGAGAGAAGGATTTTAGCAAAATTCCTGTTCAGGAATATGGCAAAGAACAGAGGGGACAATGCCTCCTGTACCTAGAGCTCTCATGGATCTTTTAAGAGTTATGAACATCCAGTATTTTACATCTAGTGTGAAATATGGTACAGCTTTTCCAGCTTAAAGTGCATTATTCTATAGCTTAGGGCAAGTGGCAGGGGACTTGGTGTGAGAGAAAGTGTCATAGTTATTTCACTGGGAATGTTTTCTGAATGGTCAGTTTTCACTTAAGCAGTTGGGAGTGAACCTCTTCAGGTGTCAGGAACAGATTAAACCACAGCTGATCATAATATAGCTGCAGGCTGCTCAGAGTACATCTGTCATCACTGTATGAACACATATATAAATATGTGCATATATGCATATTTATATATATGAAACCTCTTTAAGATGAAGTAATTATTTCTGACAAGTGAGGAATGTAGCTAACAAGTCAAAGTATGCAAATAGAAAGATCCCTTAAATTACTTCAGTAAATAGAAGCAGAGAAGAGAATATGTGATCTGAAAATAATTATAATGTTTGGCATTGCTTTTAATCACAAGCTATTGTGTCAAAGTGTAATTTGAATATAATAGGTTTGAGGCAGGGGTTTTTCCGAGACAAAAATTATGCTTTTGTTTTCAATTAACTGAGCTTCATGTTATTTTCAGCTGGCTTTTGATTAATGGTATTTCATATTTTGTTCCCCTTTTTTTTTTTTTTTTAATAGTTCTTTGATGAGTGGACAGGAGATGAAACAGTGTCTTGATGCAGTAACCAGGAGCTGGGGCAGATTGTAGTTTAACAGAAACATCAATCAGTGTGAATGGTTGCATAACCCCCCCCCCCCCCAAAACACAATGGGAAGACAATTTACTTGGACTAGAGGTTGTTGATTTTAAAAAAGCTAAATATTCTGGTCTAATTTCACTGAAACATGTGACTGGACTCTGTACATCAGTAGGTTCATCCTGATTTTATCCTATAATGAAATGGTGCAGTGAGTTGTGGACAACCTCATGGCCTGCTGTAAGCATTTGTTGTCGGCAATACATTTCTCTTCCTGGTTACTTTTGTCACCCTGTTATGTGTTGAGAGCTGGAAAATGAAATGAAATAAAAACCACAACAGCATACAAAGATGAAAAGGTGACTGTACCTTGGTATAGGTTTAATCTACATCTTTTAATAGAAGTCATTAATTTTGCCATTGTTTGGGGCAGTAGCAAACTCTTTTCTAGCATCTGTCCAGCTGTGATGGGAATGTGTTTCCAAAGCTGCACTGTGAATTAACTGCATGGTTTGTGAAGGGTGGCCAGAATGCCAGCTGGTCTTGTCAGGAAGAGGAAGAAAAAAATGCCTGTAGGTGCTTGGGAGATGGCTGCAGCCCTTTACACTAAATAGGCATTAATTAGCTAGTAATACCATGCAGGCGTTGCTTTATGAGGCAATAATAACCTAGTTCCTCAGAGGGAAGAAGGAAAAGGCTAAATGCCAAGTGTTTTAACTCAGCCACAAGAATCAGATCATTGCCCAGGAAATCAGTGTGACAGTGCAGATGTTACAAGGTGGTTTAGGGTATTTTTTTAAGAGAAATCTTTATGTAGTACAAGATGAGAAGAGCATCAGGATTACAGGTTTGAATGCAGAAAGGAGAAGGAATGCTCATTTAATCAAAGTTTAGAAAACATAAAGAAGTGACTCCAAAACATGCTAGGCAGAAGCTGCCTAGTGACAGTGAGCCTTTAAAATGTTGCAGGTTGGTAAAGATTAAAAAAAATCTAAGAGTTTTCCCCAAAGCTATTCTACTGGAAAACTCAGCATCAGCTCTTAAGTAGACAGAGTAGTCTGCCCTGGTGTTTTTGATAGCAAAATCTGAATTAATCTTCAGGTTTGGATTTAGTTCAAGCTGCACTTATAAGATTAACCTACAAGAGTGAAGTGCCTATGTTTTAACCAGGAATTTGTACACCTGTACAAATTACTTTCCATTGCCCAGATGAGGTTCTGTGAGTACTGATTTCTTTCAAACAAATCTTATTTTAGTGAAGACATAAATCACCACCTCATCTTTACTTACAGTCCTGTGTAGTCCTTATAATAGATCCAGACAATAACAGAGCACAGTGATTGTTTTTGCTCAATTACCCATTTTCTTTCTCTTCTGTTGTCTTAGATACTTTTACAAATAGCTTGCCAGGCATCATTCTCACTACCTGAAAGTGGAGAATGAGAAAGGTTTACCTAAAGCAACTCCCTGCCTCTTGCTAGGAAAGTGATGCCAAAAAGAAGGAGCTGTTGATAAAAGGGAAGATGTAGACTCAAAGGAGGGAAAGTGATGTAAAGAGGATTGAGAATGATTCAGGAAAAGGTAAACATGGGTTAAATAGGGCAAGAACTTTCAAGAAAACAAGGAAAATTAAATTATAAGAATATAGCAAATGGAGAAGAAATTGAAGGGAAAGCAAATTCTCTAAGTGAGATTGCTGCATTTCAGTGTGGGGTCTAGTCATGTATTTTTAAAGCTCGTATAATTATCAGCATGATGCAGTCACAATCCTTACAATTTTGCACATATCCTAGATAAAGGCTCCAGTTTATCTACCATTAGGAAAACTTTTTTTCAGTTGCTGCTGTAAATCTTCCCTTACCCCCATTTATGGAGAATTTCTTGACAAAGATTGCACCTGCTCATTTTTTTAACACTCTAGTGCACAAGTGTGGTAAATAATAAATGCCATGTATTTTATGGTCCTGTTGTGAATATTCTCTTTATATACCTCAAGCTTTTAGCCATCTTTATTTTTTTGAAGATTTTCATGGAGAATAAAAGCAATAATTATTGGTTTCCTTTGAAATTCTACCTTGAAGATAATGTGCCTGGAGTTCTGAAAAAACAGGTTTATGTCCCTTCTCATTCCTTTAAATGTAACAAAGAAAACCTTGCACATTTTTGGCATTACTTAAATAATTTGTTTTGAAGATTCTTGTCATCCAAAAAAAAAAAAAAAAATAAAAAATTCAGCATGACAAACAATAGGAAGGCTCTTAAAAATGGTGGACAAAAAGGAATGCATTTTCTCTGAGAAATCTGTTTTTGAAGTCAAACCCTTCCAGAAATAGACCAAATCTCTCATTTTTTTTCTATAGCCAGTTCAGTAATGAGCTACTCAAAACCAGGATAGTTATTTTGATATTGTGGTGTAATGATTGAATGCAAGAACAATTTGGAAACTGTAGCATTGCAGACAGAAGTAATTCCCAGTGAAATTCATACTTTTTCCGTATCAACAAACAAAAGTCTTGCTTAATGCCCTGTGCTGCTTTGCAGCCTGTGAGCTTTCAAAATTTCCGATATGGACAGCTACTCTTGCTGGTATCTGTTACTATTTTGAAGCTAATTTGAGTATCCAGGTTTCACAATTTTTCCAGAAGAATCTTTATTTTTCCTTCTGGATCTGCTTATATAGCAACATCAATTACAGATGCAGATGCAGATTATATACAAATTAGTCAAAAGATTTGTCATGTAATTGCAATTAAAACTTTTACCTGGATAAATATTAATTCACAATTTAGTTTTGAGCCTCTCCCACACATCATTTAATCCATGTCCACCTGCCCCAAGCAATGTCTCTAGCTCTAATGATGTTCATCCTTGTAATGGTCAGGAGAAGGGATTCCTGACCTTGTCTGATTAGTAAACACATCTTGACTCAACTAACTGTAGAAGAAAGGCAGAATTGAGACAGGAAAATAATGTTAAAATAACAGACGATGGAGAGGAATGTTCATACCAAAATATCTTTGCAAAGACTGCATGAGATATGCTTGTGGTTTATCCTGAGTGAGGTAAACATGAGAACAGATGTCCTCAACTCAGGATTCAAGAGGCTGTGTGTTACTTCAGTCATGTTGGTACCATTTTAGGCGTGGTTCTGGGTATGCAAAGGTCCTGGCATTTTGCTCTTTTGTCTGAAGGCACGAAAGCAGGACTAGGGAAAGTGTTGCCCCATATAGTCCCTGTCAGGTCAGGGGATGAGCTGTGGCTCTGTGGTGATTGCACCCACCAGACCTGAGGGAACTTTGCAAACAGTGAGAATCAAATGGTTCTGGAAAGTATTCTACAGAAACTTTCAGCAGCTTCTGGTGTCACCTTTAAGTGATTGAATACAGGCAAAACTTTATTTAATCACCTCTTCCTCTGTTTTAATGAGTAGAATTTTTATGTCACTACTGCTGATGTCTAGCCTTATCTGCAGAGAACTGGAGTGTAGAAAATTCGTGGGTTTTACTTATTAAAATTTCTGCAGTAGTCACTAGTATTTGGTACTTGCACATCATCCTGACAAACCTATATCGCAGTAATACTGAGCTTTAAGACATTGTCTTTTCCTTCTGCTCTTGTTAACCGTAATTGGGAAAAGAAGAAGTCAGAAGTGGGTTTAGATTTACATGTCTATGGCCTTTTTTGTATATGTGAATGCAATGCGAAGAGTGTTTGTTTCTTCAAGAATGAAGTCTCCAGCATTTGCTATTGAGGCACCTGATTACTAAGGGGTTTTAATAACAGTAAGGCACATCTGATGAGGTGGGTTTATGTATCTGCCCCTTCCATATGTGCTGGAAATAGACTACCTCCTGTACTGTGTTCTGGAAGATTTTTTTTTCCCCCTCATTAGCAGTTATTACCAGTTAATTTTATTATTCAGCATTTAGCTCCCCAGAGTGGATTGGGTGGGATTTTATCTTCCTCTTTTCCACCCACCTGCCCCTGAGCCTTCATCATGAAGGCTCTTAATGACTTTTGTGGCATCTCAGCACCTGATGCACAGCTGAGGAAATTCACCCTGATGACAAATTATTTTGGCAGACAGTGATATGCAAAACACTTCCACACACCATGAGACTACAAATTTGTTTCTTTAGAGAGGTCTTGTTTCTTGACTGGCATCCCACTTTCCAAAAGGGAAATGTGAACCATCCAGCTCTCCTCTTCTCCTTGGGGCAACTTCAAGCAACAGGATACATGTGTACTTGGCATCTTACCTGGATGTGAGAAAGTAAACTACCATCTAACTTGAAAATGGTTTCTGAATAGTTCCAGTAGATAGAGGAGTGACTATGAGTTTTCCACATGGAATGTAATTTTTTTTTTATTTGGGTTGCATTTAAAGGATAAAAAATGATGTTGACAGACTACAGATAGCTGGGTGCCTTGGTTTAAGTGAATTACTATAACAACTATAAATCTGCTTTCCACTCTCTGGCTGATAGCCAAGGCTGAAGTAGTAGAGTTTCTTTTCTCTTTTTGTTAGAACTCTATCCTTTTTTCCTCTTTGCTTCCATCCTTGCTTGCTTACTTTAGCTCTTGGTTTGCAAAGCAGAATCTTCACTGAGAAGTAAAAGAGCTTTACAGCAAAGAAGACAGGAATATATCAAAAGGGTAACTCTTTTTTGTTTTCTGTTTGTAAAAGAAAATGACATTTGATAATTTGATCTTTAAGGCCTCCTGCTTTTCTGTGAGGATTGGACATGTGGTAACTGCACATGGCAGGAGAAGGGTAGAGACAATGAACTGATGTTGTCACAGAATGTGAATATCCCTCTCTCCAGCTTTATGGAGTGGAAAGAGCAGACCTATGGTCCCCAGTAACATTAAGGCACTGGAAGAAGGGTTGGATGGATTTACTGGGGTGATAAAGGATGATTGACAGAAAGAAAGAATGTATTCCTCTGGACATACTTTAAGCACTGTTATAAATATAGGGTGAATATTCTCCAGCATGGCAGACTTACAGTCCAATAAAAGTTGGAAAAGTAGTGTACCTTGTAGTTTTAGGTAATATGTATGTCTGTATTTCTGTGTACTTGTTACTTATTTGTAGGAATTGAAGTAAGGAAAAAAAAAAAAAACACCCAAACATCCCAGTCCTAGTTTTCTGAGCACTGCACGGGAATAACAAGCCTGTGTCCATGTGCTCTGTCCCTGCCATAAGGAGCTGCCATCTGCTCAGAGAGAAGAGTGGTTCTTAATGTGTTCTCACTCAGTACCAAGCTGTCTTATCAAAGCCAAAGCTAGTAAGCCTCAGAGCCCTGGTACAAAAAACAATCCTCTACATATGTTACACACATATTGGACTACATAGTGTGTTCAAGCTTTCACACTTGGACATCTTATAATATGCATTCAGAGTGCATTTAATAATACCCTGTTCATATTCCTAAGTTCTGGTTTAACAGGCTTACAAAGAGAATAGAAATACAGTTTGGTAAAATAACTATCACACAGAAGTACTACTTTGCCTGAGTTGATAGTGTTAAACTCAAAAAAGTTAAACCTTTGCCAATTTTCCCAAATTCATCGGATATCTTCATGTTTGTATTTTAGCTATGGCTGTAAACTGGAAAGTGTCAAAACTATCATGCAACAAAAAGCTGAAGACAAAGGATAGTCACGTGAAAATAGGAAAATTTGCAATTTAGTATTTTAGACTTGCACAGTTTAGAGTGTTTGGGTGAGGCTGGGAACAATATTCTGACATGAGCCTTCACTTGACTCAGGGAACAAAAAGTGAAAACTTTTGAAAACTGGGGCTACTTGAAAAATCTGTGGCTGAGTTGGTTTTGCTTGATGGAGGTGTGCATGGAAGAGATTTATATCTTCTGGAAAACATTGCTGGATGCAGAAAGTACCCATGAACATAGGCTGGGCTGGATTTAGTGTGCTTGGGTTGAGCAGAGATTCTCTGACTGACTTGGGAACTGCTGAGGGAGCGTATTTCCTACGTTGTGTGTCTTGGCATGGCTGCTCTACAGAGATCCACCCTTGCTCTTCCATGTCTGGGGTGTGTGTCCTAGTCCCCTGGCTTCAAGCTTATATGTCAGGGTGTAGAAGGTACAGTGTTTTCTTAAGAAGCCTACCAAAGGACTTCTGCAAGCTTAAAAGCATTCAAATTGCCCTTGCTTGTCTGCTTCTCCTCTGCACTAGGAAAGGAGCACTAAAACCCACAGCTTTGTCTCAGTAGCTGAGACCCAGAGCAGTGCTGGCATAGAGGGGTGTGTGCAAGGGAGGGAAATACATGAGGAGCAGGGCCATAACACACAGCTTTGCTGAGGTTCCTGGCACTGTTGATGCCCATGGGCAAGCAGGGACAGATGGACCTGGCTAAATTATGCCAAGAGCTGAAATCAGAGAGACAGAGGTGGCCTGGGGCCAGTGTAACCCTGACTCCTCGATTCCTGTTCCTGTGCCAGGCATCTAAAAGTGCAGCACAAAACCGTATCTGAAACTTCCATTAGAGGTTTTATACTCCATAAATTAATCTACAGAAGGAGTGTAAATGGCTCAGCAGTTCTGCTCTGCTTAAGACCTGTGTGTTACACATACTAACTAATATGATGTTTTAATTTTTTGAGTCTTTTTTTTTTTTTAAGATGGCAACAAAGTGAGGATTTTTTAGTGCTTAAAATCTTGTGAAATTCAGGCCACTTATTTTTGAACATACTTGCAAGAATTTGTTTGGAGGGATTCTCGTGTTTCGGGAACTAAACGCTATTTATCAAAAGTGACTGGTTTGCATTGCAGTGACAAACACACCACTTTGGGTAGTTTCTAGATTGTTTAGAAATCCAAAGGGGCCTAAGATTATTTGGATAGTATCTTGAGATACCAAGCAGCTGATGTGCTTTGCCTCCATCTAGCCCATGTCTTATGAACCAGATTGTACCTGATGTGCTCGCAACGTGGCTGTCATGGTGTTGTGGTTAGCAAAATAATTTCTTTCCCAGGATTAAATAAAAAGTAAAGTCATAGCAAAATGTCCTCTGTGTTAATCTTTTTCCTGGAAAAAGTAAAAGTCTACTTATTCTTTGTTGAGGAAAGAGGTCAGATACTTTGTTATCTAATTGCACCCTATATATATATTTATTTTCATGTACAATGCCAAGGAAGTGCATAAACCTTTCCCCCTGAGTTCCTGTTCCAGGTCTTCTTAATAATGACTTCTGTCAAACAACATTCAGTCCCTCGACATCCAGTTTGTTTCACCAAAGCATTACATGGTGTGGCTAGATCTTGCTCTCTTTTAGGGTTAGAGACCCTTCAGCTACTGCCTTTCTTTTGCCTTTTAACTCCCAACTTCATCAAGACATTGTCAGATAGGTTAGGGACGATTTTTAAGGTTTCATTCAAATCTGGAAATAGTAGAATAGCATTTCAAAGAAGCTGGGATTAGTCCCTCTTATATTTTGCATTCTGCTGGGATACTTTGCTGTTATGTGATGATAAGAGAAAGAAAGACCAAGTATTAAAAAAAAAACCCCACCAAACCCAAACAAATAGTGATCACCCTAGAGTGATAATGCTGCTCATCTTGAAAAAGAAATACCTTCTTTGTCAAGTAAATAAGAATCCAGCTTTCTCATAGAAGTATCTTATTCAAGATGAACGGGTTAGAACATTCTCTATCCCCTCCCCACCCTCCTTTTTTTTTCTTTGTAAGTTAACATTAAGAATGTTTGGGTTTATATCTGATTTTCCAATAAAATGTTTTATTCCCTTGTTAAAAAGCAATTTCCAGGCAACTCCTCTGGGTGTCAGTACAACTTCAGGTATAGCTGCATTGTGATGTTCTGAGTCTGCTAAAGCTTTCCAGAGTGGACAGAGAAATATCAAGAGATAAAAAGTTAGTAATGAGAAAAGACATGTGACAATATAAGGGACACAGATATGCCTGAGATCCAGCAAGGAGTACATCTGAGCTGCCCTGGTTTCCCTAAGAAGTTATGTTCCTGTATGTTGGACTGTTTGTGGACAGCCTGAGTTGCAGGTAGAGACTGAGTCTGCCAACAAAAGTTAGAGAGATGTTAGAAAGAATACTGATCTTTGTCTTTAGCAGAATTAGAAAAAAAGAGGCTCTCCAGAGTGTTATTGCAGTTTACAGGACATATCCAAACAGATTTCTGCAAAATAATAAATAACTTGAATGGAATTTCTTAGATTCAGGAAGGATTGCTAGTCAGCATTTTCCCATGTGTGTGAGACAGTATGGCCGTTGTCTATGAGAAACATTTGAGAGGAAAGAATGACAGGAGAAACAGGATAGTAAAAATAGAAAGTTTTGTAGAAAGATTCAGAGAATTGCAGAAAAATTTGGGTTGAAAAGGACCCTTGAAGGTCATCTGATACAAATCCTCATTTAAAGTAGATTCAGATAAATGAAGTTGTTCAGAGCCTTTTCCAGATGAGTTTTGAGTATCTGTAAAACTGGAGATTCAATAATCTCTCTACACAGCCTCTTCCTCTGTTTGATCATCCCCATGGTAATTTTTTTCCCCGAACATCGAAACTGAATTTCCCATGTCCCAGCTTGTGACTGTTGCTTCTCGTCTTCTTTTTTCATGCAGCCTCTTCTTTATACCTTCTCATTAAGTAGTTGAAGGCAGCAACTAGATTTTCCCTCTTCTTACTGAATGAACCCAGCTCCCTCAGCCACTCCTCATATGCCCTCACCATCTCTGCAACCCTTTGCGGAACTCACTCCAGTTTGTCAGTGTCTGTTTTGCTCTCAAGTCTCACAAACATTGAGTAGAGGGTCAAAAATCCCTTCTATCTTCCTTATGGCTGTGCTCTTGCAATTGCAGCTCAGTGCATCACCAGCCTTTGTTGTCTCAGGAAACTCTGCTGACTTGTGTTCAACTTGTATTCTGTCAACATCACACATCCTTTTCTAAAAAGCTGTTTTCAGCTGTTTGAGCCCCCAGCCTGTGCTATTGTGTGAGTTTATTCCTTCTGAGGTGCAGAACTTTGCATTTGCCTTTGTTGAATTTGCTAGCTTGCTGTATTTCTCCAATCTGTGATGGCCACTGATTTGGCAATATATTGGGTCAAAGTGAAAGTGTGGGTAAGTTTTCTGTATTTCTTAAGCTTTCCTTTTTCATCAGGTGCCATGGCAGAAAATGGTGATGCCCAGACTGAGCATTATCTGCTCAGGGACCAGAAAAGCGAGTGGTTCTGCCTTTCTGCCATTAAGATATGACGCACTGTCTGCAGGGGTTTCATAATCCCAGAGGCATCAATGCAGATTGCTGAATGAGCATTTCCTCATCTTTATTTTAAAAACAATTAACGTGCTAAAACTTTTTCTTCATTTGCAGTCAGAGAATATGTGAATAAACCCCAACAGGGATGCCACTTTTGATTCTGAAGAGATACACATGTAAAATGAGAAGGAATGGGTGTAATCTGACAGCTCTTCCTCTCCCCTCATCACAGGCAACTGTTGTCAGACTGAATCAGAAAGTTTGCAGAAATACACTGCTTAAGCAGGACAAAAGGGTGGTGGTCAAAAACCCCCACAGAATTGCTATACGGGGATTGTTATTTTGCCTTTAAATATTAAATGGCTGGTTTTAAATAGACCTGATGCAGATGGTTTTTGCCACAAATTTATTGATTAAAACAGCTACTTTACATCAACTCCAAGTTTGTTTCTCCAGAGGCTTTTGTCTTCATGAATAATGTACCCATTTGCTGAAATTTTGTTAGAATTCATCTGCTGGGTGGTGACTGTATATCTCTAGGTTCCCAGGCCTCAGCTGACTAGGCTCAAAATTGTGACAGTGCCAGTGCTTACCTCCTTTGAAATGAGTATTTCCTCTTCTACCCATCTAGCGCTGAAAAAATCTAGTGCTTGCACATTGGAGAGTGCACTTGGAAACAGTTCTGATTGTTTGGCTCTTTGAGGAAGGCTTGTATGATACTGAAGGCTGCCTTGGCTATACTGAGGATTAGATTTTTCCAGCGATTCATCCAAACCCTGTGAGTGGAAAAATTCCAATGAGCTTTGGATGGGACTGTTAACTTTGAGGTCTGGTGCTATTTTAGGTGGGCATATCTCACACCTTCAGTATTGTAAGACTTCCAATTTGCTGGGTGCATCTAGCATGTGTATGATTAGGGTCTTTTTACACCATTATTATGGCTTTTTAATGCATTTCTAAATAAGTGTGCCTTGTTTTCTAGGAGATGCCTGTGCATTTTGTGTTAAGCCCAAAGATTACTGTTTTACTTCTGTAGGGGGTAATAGAACAGACAATGCACAACTTCTTCCCCTTGCAGACTGAGACTTTTAAGTTCTGTTATCCCTCGGAGTAGTTTCCCACTCTGTGACAGGAAAATACTACTGCAGGACCCCTAAGAAAGCAAACAGAGGTGATAACACCTTTCTGTGATAACATGCTTTTGTTCTTCCTTCCTTCTGCTTCCTCCCCTATCACAGAGATATTTGCCTTTGCTTTAACTATCCACTACAACAACAGCTGTTCATTAAATCAGAGCAGGAGGAAAGTCAGATTAATGCCTTTGGTGAAAATATGTGAAATTGGTTTTGCCTGTCTCATGACTGGGTAAATATCATTGTTGGTAGAAGAGCTAATTGAATCTCATGAATCTGGAAATGTAGCCAGTCACAGACAATGCAGCCACCTCTTGGGGAGATAGTAAGCCTTTCTCTCTGCAAGTTAATTTTACACCAAGATAAAACCAGGAAAACCTAGCAGTTGATACTAAGAACAGGATATTGCAGTGCCTGAACCTTTGCCTGAAGATTTTTTCTGTTTTGTTTAACCAAATGAAAAGCTCTTCAAGATGTCATTTGGCAACATGTTTTGACCCAGGTGAGACCACAGATATTGACAGTATATTAGTTTTTCTGAAGTATCTCTGACTTGTCTCTAATTTTTTTAAGGCATGGATGTTGTGAGAATGATAACTTGCTTCTTTATGACAATAAAACACACAGCTAGAATCTTACTAGGAGGGTGGTTGACAGGCACTAGATAGACAGTTACAGTGTGTATTTTAGCAGCTGAGAATCCTCCCTTCCTGGGACACCTGTCTGCTGACCAGTGCTGTCACAGTATATCCCTCACACTTCTTATAGACCTGAGAGGAAGATGTGTGACCGGAAATATGAGCATCCACTGGATTTTTTTCCTATCAGGAAAGCCCCCTGTGGCCGTGGAGTAAGTGTATGTGGTTTTGAGCAGGTCATTACACTTCCTTTCTTTCCTCCCTTAGAGCCTCTCATGAACATGGGGTAGACTAGTCAATGCGTAAAATGCCCAACACTATTAGTGTGGACTTTCCAGCGGTCTCACTTCCTTCAATTATAGCTACAAACAAGAGTCCCCTTGGTATAGTTAGGACAGTATTTGAGCAGTTAGGAAAGCCTCCCTCGTGCTAAACTGTATGGCCTGGAGTTGTAGAAGGACGTTGAAAGTCCTCCCTCCTCTTTGCCAAAATGCTTCATGTCAATAGTGGAACGAAGAAAGCCTGGTTTAGTGGGGTTGAACCTCCAGTGGTGGAAGTTCCCATTAAGACTTTTCCTGTGGCTGAGATATTCAAAACCTCTCTGTGGCTTTGCTGCTGCATCAGAAAGTTTGAGCTTATGCTATTGTGTTTTGTTGTGAAAGCAGGAATTGAGTCTCTAACCCTTCTGTTAACAATAGATAAAATGAGCCAACAAGCTCAGAGTTTATTAGGTTGAGACAGAGAGGTGCATATGTACACATCAAGATGCTGTGGTTTTATAAACCTTACTTTCTCAGGATGCCAGGCTACACAGTTCCAAAAGATGCTTGATGAATCCTTTTGACTGAAAACACAGTAGCATCAGTAACAGTGGTAGATTTCTTACTGTTCAAACGTTCTATTTAAGGCATGCAACGAAGTAACATGGCAGTAATATTTTGAAATATATATATTAATTTTAGGCACACTAAATATTGCACAAATATATTTTTCTTTCTTCCTTTCAATTAGTGGTTTACTTGAGAAGACAATGGTGTTGTAGTAACATCTCTCCTGTTGATGCTTTCAGAAACTAATGACATCTGTTTCACCAAGCATAAAGAAGAGCCAAATTATAGGATAATCTGTATTGTTTATTGTTTCAAATAAAGATCTGAAAGGTGATGAAACTGTGCAATTTAGAAACAAAACAAAGGAATAAATTCTGCAGATGCTGTGAGATACTGCATTAGCAATGGGTGGAGAGTCAGGATATGTGAGCTAAGGAACCTGGCACGACTCCTGCATGTAAATATACTTTTAAGTACCTAAAACTTTGCACTTCTTGATATGACCCATTCTGCACTGTTTAACATTGCAGGAAACATTGTGTGTTGAGTTTTGATCTTTAGCAGGGTTTCTGCTACGGATTGTGGACAAAGCTCTGTGACTAACTGGTCAAAGCAGTGGGACAGTCCTAGTGATGCCTGCTAAATCATCTGGGTTGCCTGCATTCCTGCTCTATTTCCACAGACACAGCTGAAGTGCAAGGGCAGAGCTGCCTTGGTTGGCAGCAAAGCAGGATGCATGCCTAGGATGTTCAGCAGCAATCAGAGACTTTAATGCCTGTAGAGGACTAATTAATTCTGATCTATACAGGCACATTGGCTTCTTGTGCAGTCAGAATCTCAATTAGGCAATCAAATTTTTTCCTTTCACAGTGACCATTGCTACAGCTGTGCTGTAACTCTTTCCTCTCTTTATTTGCCAATCTCTCTCTTTTTTTAAAGCAAAAAAAAATTTGCACACTTTGTCAGGAAAGTTTCCTTCTTTTCTTTCCATTTTTCCTGTTTGCATCTCTACATATTTGCATATCTGCTTCTGGTGTGCTATAATCCCTCAACCTTCATTTTCAGACCCCTGTTATGACATGAGATCATGAGTCCTCCTTCAGCTTCTTTATTCCTTCAACCCAGGGTTTCTAACCCTTCTTTTCCCCCCTCCAACCCTCAGCCCCTGCTGACTCAGTTAAATATACATGTGCTCTTTTCCCCTCTGTTTCTTTTTTCCCCTTCACCCCTCTGCAGCTGCTTTTCTCATGTCAGCTTTGATCTGTTTGTTGGCAACACTAACATTTTTAAATCTTTTGTAATTTGTTATTTTTGTACATTGTTGTAATATTCAATATCTTGGAAAGGAAGCCATGGGTTGCCCCATTCACTGCAGGAACAAACTCACTGTTACCTGGGTGGGAAGGTTGTGTATGTAACTGAAGTCTGTGTTGGGGAAGTGCCAAGGCAATGGTCCAATGCACTGCGTGCTGTCAATCTGGTCTAAATCATGAAGGTACATCCCAGATTCATCTGTATAGTTAGCTCCAGTTTTACTAAGCCAGGCTACTGCAGCAAAGGGAAAAATGGAGTGTCAATACTTAAGCCTCTTTATGTTCCTTTGTTGTGGGTGGTGACCAAAACCATGAGATTCTTAGTGATGAGAACTGTGACACAAATCCCTGGAATTCAGTGGGGTTCTTCTGCTTATCAGCAGGGGCACTGGGAGGTCCCTCATGTTTTAAAAGCCTTCACTCACTGAGTATTATGAGAGGCCTTAGCCACTCATTAGGGTATCCTGTAACTCTTGTGTTGCTGCTGGTACGTTGCTTTTTCTGTACTTACATCTGTCCAGACTTTATTTTTTCTGTTGCATTGTTTTTCGTGAAAATGACATAAACATTATTAATTATGACTAGTGTTTTATGCTAGCCACTACATTGATTTATGGCAAAAAAAAATCCTAAAAAAAAAAATAGCCACGGTAATGACTGTGAGTTCCTGCCAAGATGTAATTTTCTTGACCACCCCTAGTTGGGAGGTTTTCTCCTGGAAGTGACAGTAGTAGATGAGTTGTTTTGCCAAGTATCTACAGACAGTCTTGGCATCAGCGCTCATGGACACGACTCCATATGGTCACTCTTGCCTGCGGAACCTGCTGCTAGATTAGGTCTCTGGCCTTTTCTGGTCTAGTGGTGGTTTTTGATTGGTTGGTTGGTTTTTTTGTCTGAGGTTTTTTAGTCCTCTCTTCTAAGGAATAAAAACTTCAAGTTACTGCATATCCCATTTCCCACACTGAAACAGAACTTTATTTGTGGCCTTCTTTTATCAAAGATTGATTGGGTTTTGTTGTTTTATTCCAGGTCACCAGTTTCTTCAGAAGATCAAGGTAAGATCTGTTTTATTGATAACATATTAAAAATGAGACCAAAGACTGGCTAGTAAGCTATATTTTAACACAGTTATGGTGGAAAAAATTTGCTTTATAAAAGTGAAACTTTGATCTTGATCAAACTTTGCTCACCCGTAGACATTAATTGTTTGATCATTCAGTTGATTTAGTTGGGACTGACAGAAGTTAAGCCTGTGTTATTTGTAAAATGAACCTTGCTTAATCAAATGGAACAATTGCAAGTATTTACAATTTATTCACCCAACTGTATAGCTCCTCACCTGTGGAAAATTATGTGTGGGCTTAAAGGACAATGTATGTTTTTTGTTAAGATGGATGCATCTTTTATGACTTTCATAGGACAGCATCTTTGTAGCTGAGAGGAGAGTGCATTGTGCTTTACAGTCTTGAACACACATTATCTTGTGTTACCAGTAAAGTCACTTTGGTAGGGACAGTATGTAATTTAGTATAGCTGGGAGCTTCTACATGTAAAAATCTTATGGCTTGAGTAGCAGAAGTTGCAGGTTATGGTAATAAGCTTGCTCTGACTGAAGGAGCTGATCTTTCCCTATGGACTAAAGAGAGAGTTTGAAGTAATTAGCTGGTTAATAACTTGATGAACTTAGTTTCTAAGTCTAGGTGAAATAAATATCCATCTACAGTACACTAAAGTATGGTTGCATTGGTACTGAAATTGAGACACATACTGTGAGGGGGATGGTAATTGCAGTGGCAGAGTTGCATAAGAAAGGGGGGGGCAAAAAAAGGGAGACTGACTGAGAAGTGAAAGTTCATCCTGTAGTCCTGAACTGGGAATATTCTTTCGGACCAAAAAAAAAAATTAATCTATTTTATTCTGGCATTCAATTTGTATGCAGTCACACAATCAGCAAGTTTTCTGGCCAACACAATGAGTATTATTCAAGAAAGGTCCAGATGGGAATAGTAAGGACTGTTGCAAATGGGGATGTAAGGAGGTCTGAACCTGGAAGTGTGTCACTGAACTATGTTAACTTGGAGTGTGGAGTGACTAGTTAGGTATCAACCTAAATTACCCTTGGCTCCAGCCAAGAGCATTTTAGTCCAGTATAGTGGCTGTCAAACATATTGTTATTAATAAATTCTCTTCGAGCTCCTTGACAAGTTCTTTCTTAGTAAAGAAAGTTATAAAGTCATAAAAATGGACAAACATGTAAGACCAAAGATGCATATAGTTCATCTATTCCATTCCTCATGTCTGATAGCAGTGGATCCCCTAACAAATTAGAGTATGAGACTGGCGGAAGTTTACAGGTTTAATTTCTTGGTGTATCCTAATAGCTTCCTACAATTTACAGCTCATTGATTTTGTGAGGCAGAGGGAGTTTTCTTGTTTAAAAGTTCATCTGCTTTTTACCATGACCAGAGTACAGGAGACATGTGAGAAGTTAACATACCTCATGTCTCCAGCCCTCAGAAGAAATTTGAAATTGTGGTCTAATATACTATTTCAGGACCTGGATTCAAGCTACATCTCAGTGCATAAACTTGTTAGTGATAGACTGCTCTTACTTTTTCATTTCCCTTGCTTTTATTCTATTGCTTCATTTTTGTCTATTAATGGAGCAACAGACAGTATATATGTATTTCCTCGCATATCTTTAAAGTTTAGTATTTCCTGTTATTGTAATGCTTTCCTTCTTTCCCCTATTTTTATACTATTCTAATTTTTCATAAAACCTTCCTGTTTGTCATCGACCATCTGCTGCCAGGGTCTGGCTTTTCAGGTTTGATCAAAATCTCTGAATAGCCTCTTCCTTCCCTTTCTTCAGTCTCTCTCATAAGAAGCCTCCCCTGAAATGCAGAGTGAAAGGCCTGTGCTCCCTTGACTAATTACTGACGTGATACTGCTAGTTATTAGAAGTTTTGTGACCATGGAGTATCTAACTAGATCGGTCATCCCTGTAGGATGTGTAGGAGCTTCTCTCAAACACAAAAAATTTCCGATGTCCCAGTGACTTTTCAGAAAGAGAGGTCCAATATTTGGATTTCCTCTCTCCCACTATTTCACATAGAGATCATGGTAAAGGAGTACAGTACTAGAAGGAAAATGTGATAAAAAGACTGTAGCATAAGCTCTTTAGAGCCTAGATACTTCTCAGTCCACTGAGGCTGCATGTATAGAAGCATCTCAAATTAGTCTTAGGTCTCAAATCTCTTACCTAAACAAAAAAGAGAAGGTCCTCAAGAGACCTGAAAACTTATCTTCGAATTGCCTGTCTTTTATAGTGTTTATACAGATGTCTCCTCACATACTGTTCTTGGAGTATGTACCCTGGAGTTCATTTTGAGACTTCAATTTTCATTAATAATCAGTGCTCAACTTGTGTGCCTCTTCAGTATGTTAAACATTTATGTAGTTTTATAAGGCAACAATGCATTGGGGTACTCAATGGTGCAAGATCCAGCTGTAGAATAGCATACCGTTACATTGGATATTTAGTTTTAACCTTCCACTTGGTTCCTGATCTTTGTCTTGTCTGTTTTAATATTCAATCCTCTTTTTGTCTTCTACTCTTTCTCTGTGGTTTTCTTTCCATCTTTGCCTTGCTTTTTAAAAGTCTCTTTCCCATTGACCATGATGTTGTGTTCTGCAGAGATTCTTGCATTGTGCCCTCATTTGGTTTCTGAATGTCCTGCTTCTCCTCAAGTGTGGACTGCCTGCTGCAAGCACTAGTTGCAAACAGTAGCTGCAGCATCTGTGGGGTACTAACAGACTTGCTACCAGAATTAACATCTAATGTGAGTGGCACTTCCATTAATCCCTGACGGGACAATGCATTATGCTGTCTTGAAAACTGGGTGAGGATAAAGCACCATCTGTCTGGGACTGGGCATCTATTGAACAATTGTAACAGCACACAATACTCCTTGTTGTGGACACGTGTTAAAGGCACCTTTATCAGTTACAAAGCAGAGACATTTTAATTGGCACAGAAAGGGAAACAGTATTGCTAGAAAATCCCAAACTCCAAAAGAAGAAATACCCAAATCCTCTTAGAGATTTTAAAAGGTTCTTGGTACAGGTAGTTAGGAAATAGATAAGTAAAGAGTGAAATCCGTTGTCTTTTTTTTTTTTTTTTAATTAAAAAAACCCCAACCAAGCAAATGAAAAATAAAAGGAGTAGGCAAAGCCCCTAACCCTCAAATTCTCTAATTGACTGACAAACTGATACAAGCCAAGTAAATCCCAAAGCACAGTAGTTTAGACAGGTGTTTGGAGTGATGACTCTGAAGAATGACATGGAGGGAGCTACCTGTTCAGTCATGTAGGCCCTGGTGCAGTTACATGCCCTGCAGCCCTGGAAGACATTAGTCTTTTTTGGGTGTTGGGGTTAGCTAAGACTCAGCAATGGGCAAGTGTCAAGGCCACAGAAGACCTGGTGGATATCATGAGGGAGGGCCAGGCAAGTAATCTGTTATTTAATGGTACCACCTGCTGTATTTTCACTATCTAAAAGCCCTAGTGTATGCTCAGGAGCTCTGAAACTGTTGGAGGTTATTTCATCCATTGTTTCTAGAACAAGTATGGTACTGTGGTGGGAATGCAGACTTCCTATGCATTATCTGGCCAGTACAAATTATGGGTAGGTGAATGGTTGAGGATTACCAAACCCTTCTTTCACCCAGCACCATTTAAGTGCTGCACTGTACGTTGTATGTACACTAGATAATGCCCTGCTCACTCCTATTCACAACTATCCTGCAGAAATATGCCCACAAATTTTCCAATGCTAATGCATTAAATAACTATATATTTTACATTATCTTTGTCCTAACTTTATCTGGCCAGATTTAGGTTATCGCTACTGTTCTTTACCCTACGTGATTGAATTGGATCTTCCTCATCATCATGTAAACAGTTGAGGGAAATTGTCTTCAAAATAGAGTACAGTGAGTTCCATTTCAAGTATTCTGAAAAAAATACCAACAAAATCCTGAGTGTTGCTATTAATGGTGTAGGGACATTGGCATGTTGTTCATCTAACAGCAATGTGGAAGTGATGCTGCTCAGTACTCATTTGCCTAACTTCAAACAGAAGAACTTTGCCTTTGATGGAATTACTCAGCTTTAAGTAGCTATACTAATGCACCTCAAGTAGCAGTCAACCAGAGCTTAATCCTTATGCATCTGAGTTGCATTCTGATCTGGAGACAAGAGGTTTCAAATATTTATGTCACTGTTCTCTTTGTCATTTCTTTATAAGTCCATGAAACTGGGCCTTTTGCCTTGTTTTCTTCCCAGTGGACGTGTCTTTTTTTTTTTTTTTCCCCTGCATCAGCATAATTTCTGTGATTAAACTCAATTTGTAGGTTTTTTTTGTGTGCAATAGATTCAAAATTCATGAGGATAAGGGACAAGTGAGAAATTAAGACAAGAGGTGAATATATTCAATGGAGATATTTGAGACAGTTAGTAGTTACAAAATAATAATATACAAGAGATTAAGATAAGGGGTAGGTTTTCTGCTTGAAAAGACAGATAGTGACACTCAAAGGTCTTTCAGATTCTGACAGATGGTGGCACCATGCTGATACTTAGTATCCGGCCTGGATATCCTACATTTAGAAGGGATTTGTGGAGAGCCAGGAATGCATTAGAAGTGAAGTGGGTTTATAACTGTGACCTCCAAATTAGCCTCTATGAGAAAAAAATTTCCACAGTGATTGCTTGGCCCAGATTCAAACTGGAAGTTTGGGGTGAGAGGTGTCCTGAGAGAGCTGCTATATGAATTACAAGGAAGTGAGTGATCAAGTGTGTGCATGGAAGGCAGTGGCAGCTCCATTCCATGCACGAAAATGTTTTTCTGTGTGCTGTCTGCTCCTGCCTTGGAGGCAGAATGTCCTGTGCACTATGGTATTTGCTCCAGTGCTGTCTTCTCCATTAAAGAGAGGAAGTCTGAACCCATGCAAGGAGGAAGATGGTTGTAGAAGCCCCAGAAAACAGCACAGTAGTGGATAGCACTTCCTGGAATGTCCAATATATGGGATTTCCTGTTGCTCCTGGTAGCCTGTGAGAATACAGACTTCACCCTCTTAACCTCCTTTCTTCTTTGTGGAGCCGCTGTCCACTAGTCTTGTTAGTCATAGTCTCCAAAGGGATGGTCTCGTCAAGAGTTTTGAAGCATCCTGCCATGCTGAATAAAAAGACGAGCAGGGTGCTACAGATGAACCCAAACATCTCAATGTTGGCAGAATTAAAAAATTAAAACTTTTAAAAAATGAATTGCTATTTTGAACACCAGATACCTTCAAAAGAGAGAGCTGAGAAACTGTATGGGTGGTGCTGCAGCTGTTTACCTAGTTACAAATTGAGATGTCTTGGAATGTTTTCCCTGAACAAATCAAAGACAGTACAGTGGGGTGGGGGAGAAGGGGTCCTGACTGCAGGTATTTATTTTGATTAATTAGCCACTTTGGGAAGAAAGACCTTCTGGACAGTGTTTTGAAAGTATGTCTGTGACCAGCTGAGCCAACAACGTACTTGGGGATCTGCTCTGGTTTGTTCATTTGCTTCTCAACTCAGCAGAGGCTAGTATTGATGCAAACCCAAGAGAAAGCATTCTGTGAAAGCACATCTCCAGGGCTGAGGGAGGTCCTCTCTGGACAAAACCTTTAAAAACTGCTTATACTCCACCTCTCATCATATCCAAGCAGCTTGAGGGGTCAGAAGGCAGCTGGGAGGGAGACATCTGGCAGATGTGGGCATTGAATGAGTAAGAGAGGAAAACAGAGAAACATTTCTTTCCAGATGGCCACTGCCATTATCTTTTTCCCCTCTGGAGAAAGGAGAAGTAAGGAATGTGTTATCTGAATCAGAGCACCTGTTTTCAAGCAGAAGCTCTGGGTAACTTTGCAACCTACTTAACTCCTTTTTTTGGTTTCAGATGTAGGTTGGTCATGGTCAGGTAAGAGGGCAATCACTTCACCCACTGAGGACCCTGGCTAGAAAAAATATTCTTGAAATGACTTTCAGATGATTTAGTCTTACTGTGAAGCCCTAGCTTTTTGAGGAAGAGTTACTTTGATGTTGCCAGGCAAAGGAACTGCAAACAGTGTTACAGTGGCGAAAACCTCAAGGGAGTGTGTTAAGAGTGCCTGTGAGGGTAATGGTCCACCAAGTCACAGAAGAGGGAGGAACAGTGTAGCCCACAATGTTCCTTTTTTTTTTTTTTNAATTGTGTAATTATTTTACCTAAAATTCTCTTTCTGCCAAAGTAGTGCCACTTTATTGATAAAGTGGCTGCATTAGTCAGCCAAAGTCTTCCCTGCCTTGTGTTCTCACTTCATCAGAGACATTTTCTTCTACCCCATCACTCCTGAAAATGACATTAATTGTTCTTGTCTTAAAAATAAAAATGGTGGAAGGGAAAAGAAAAAAAAAATGGTGCTGACGTATGCCAAATGGTACTTAGTTTATCTGCAACTGTTCTTTGGAGTTCTGAACTATTTACAAAGGAAACCTTTTTTCTTTGTCATCCTTTCCTTTTGTAAATCTGAGTTAAACAGTCTTGCAGAAAAAATTCAACATTAGGATCTGAATACTTCCACTCTTAACTATCAACTGCACTCCGAGCTCTCCACCAGTGCCACATAAACAATTCAGGTTGGACTCTAATTGGCATCAAAGTAGCTTTAAACTAGTCTGAGTGAAAATGGAGCTTTAAAGGCAGCTTGAGTGTAATTTACATCTGCTTGAAAGCCTCTTTATCCTTCCAGAGTTGTATGAAGGGACTTCTGTGTAAGTGAGAATTTAGCCTTTCTTTCCGTTCAGAAGGCATGTGTGACTATTTTTACTTCCCCTCCCCCCCCACCCCCTTTCTAAACAGTGGTTTGGTGCTGTTGTTTGAATTAAAATTTGTAAAAGATAAAAGTTCATAATGCATATTTATAACCAACTGAGTAATAGCTGATTTTTTTGCATGTTAAAATTTTTGTCTTATTCCCACGTTAGACAAACAGGTGCAATCAAAACTATGTCAGTTCTCTTCTTTGAATCTGCACAATATGCAGCGCTTTGTAACTAAAGGACAACCGGCAAGTATGTAGAAGGGTTTTCTACCACTTTGTGCAATCCTAGAAATAGATGTTAGAGGCATGACTTATTCAGTGGGCTACTGGACTTCACTGTCAGTTTTCTTGGTCTCTTGGGAACATTTTGAGCTCTCAAGTTCATTATTTGGTTGTCTTTCATGGAAATAGTGCTTCACACCAAAGCTGTTTTGAGCTACCTGGACTAGCGCCATTGCTCTCAGATTCTGTAAGAAGCCCAAGCTTTTTGCAAATCTGAAAACTCATGGAAAAGTCTTGTTTACCACTTGTTTCTTTAGGACAGTGGGCAGTGGCAGCAAACAGAGATGTTTTGGTAAAAAAGTAAAAATAAATGAGTCTTTGCTTTAGTCAGCACAAGAGACAACTATGTTCTAGGCAGGAAGCCTCTAAACTGCATGCATTTTTTGTTGTCATGCTTCCATCATGGTTCTTATTACAGTCTTTGGGCTGAGGTAGAACTCCTCTAGCAAGTCCAGGAACTCTTTGCCTGTTTCTGTGCCAGACAGCTACTTCAGATGTAGACCACCAGATTCTTTCTCATGGTTAATTTAGATTAGAAAGATATGATGTATGCAGCTAGAGTTTCAAAAATGGCTAGTGAAAGACGTATTTCTTTAGAAGTTGTATTTACATTTATAAGTTGAGGCTTTTTCAGGCTTGCAGGCAACCAAGTTCCTCATCAAAATGCCCCAGTTTAAAAATGGTGCAAAAGTATTCTTCGGTCGGATTCCTCATCAGTACATGGGCTGTATTTGCAGACATTTTGTTCAGCCTGAAGAGAGAAGGCTCTGGGGAGACCTTATTATGACCTTTCAATATTTAGAGGGAGATTATAAATGGATGGGGATAGATATTTTGGCAAGGCCTGCTGTGATAGGTCAAGGGCTGGTGGCTTTAAACTTAAAGAGGGTCTATATAAGGAATACATTTTTTCAGTGAGGATGGTAAAACATTGGCACAGGTTGCCCAGAGAGGTGGTAGAGACCCCATCCCTCCTAACATTTAAGGTCAGGCTGGATGTGTCTCTGAACATCCCGATCCAGTTGAATATGTCCCTACTTATTGCAAGGAGGTTGGACTAGACGACCTTTAAAGGTCACTTCCAACTCAAGCAGTTCTATGATTCTGTGATTTTTTTTTTTCCCTGAACATAGCTTTTCCTGTGCGTAAGCATAAGGAAAAATTTAGTCCTGATGGTTTATGATAGAACCAGATGTTTCTGTCCTTTCCTTGGCATAAGGTGTGCACTCTTATAATAACAGGCTCCAAAGAGAGTGAGTGTCCTGTGTAACTTGGTGCCTTTTTTTTGGCCTAAGCAGTTAGCTTACACTCAGGGACATTTGTCTTATTCTATCAGGAGGAAAACTTGGTTCTAAGAGTCAGACAACTTTTTGATGTCAAGTCCTTTTTCAGTGAAAGCAGAAGTGATTTAACTATTTAGTTCTGATTTTTTTTTTTTTTACCAGCATTTAGGAGGCCCCTCAACCTACAAGGTTTTTAATATCTGTTTAATTTTTTTTTTCATGGTCTTCAGTAGTCACTTCCACTACTTGCAGGTGCATAAAATACATGAAGAAACATTTAATTGCTCCTTTCACTCAGCTTATCTTCAAAGCGAAATATTTAAGCATCATCAGCTTTGGTGAGACTTGAGGTTGTCTGTAGATCAAAGACCTGTGAGCTCACAGTCATTCCGACAAAGTGTTATTAATTTTGTAATTTAATTTCTCAGTTATGTAGACAGTTTGGCATGCATACTTTATAGGTGGGGTTTTTTTCCCCTATAACTTTAAAGGCAGATAAAATACTGGAAAGAGGTAAAGTGTTTGTAAAAGCTCAAATGCAGGGATTTGCAACTTTTCTTCATTGTGAATCCCTAAAATTGTATGGGACTGGCAGACCTTTCAGAAAAATCAAGTGAATACACTGCTATGTTAGGTGCTTGTTTCTCCCAGTCCTCTCAGAAGGGAAACAGCCCACAAACCAAATGGCCGTGGTAGCCCCCACCCCTTTCATCTGAAGGTCAAGCTTGAAGATCACGGCTAGAGTTAAAAAAAAAATAAAAATCAGTTCTGTGCAATTCTGGGTAAGTTATGTTACTGTCAGTTTGTTATAAAGCTATTACCAGGAAATTGTTATTTACAGAGAAAAGAATGTATTTCTGAATGATAATCTATGTAGACTCCACTCACTTGAGAGTATAGCTTTTTGTGTGGTTGAAATAGAACTTATTACTGATTTCTATAAAACTAGTGAAAAATGAAAAACAAGGGCTTCTTTCCTTATCATTTCTGTAATGCTGGTCTTTAACAGCTGAGAAGATTCCAGCTGTGTAACAGCACTCTTTTGGTTAGGGTCAGCTTTTAACTTCTAACATGTAAAACAGTAGTTACTTTAAATTTCTGACTTGAATTTCACAAGGTCTAAAACATCAATAAGGAATTGGAAATGTTCTGGAAGCTAATGATAGGCCAAGTTCAGTCGAATAACTCAAAAAATCTGATGATGTCATCTCCTATAGTTTATTCTTCATTATCAGCTCAACAGTATTTGAGGAAGACAGTATTTCATGAGGTATTCCTTAAGAGTTTTCCATAGCAATCTAGTAGGAGATGGTGGTGAACACTGGGACTCAAATGCTGGGGCCCCCACACAAAACTCTCTAACCATTAAGAAACATCCAGCATTGAAATGTTGATGGTATATTAATTCCAAATGCTGAAGCAGTGCATTAGCCGTGTCTCAAAAAGGGCTGGACAGCTGCAGGCACTGCCTGTGAAATGAGGTTTCTACAAGGTACTGATCACTTTAGATCGTCAACTGTCTTAGCCGTGTCTTTTGAAAGAGCTAAAGATTTTATGAGCCCTAATTCTGTTTGAGATCAGAAAATCATAGAATGGTTTGGGTTGGAAGGGTCCTTAAAGATCACCTGGTTACAAGTCTCCTGTCATGGGCGGGAATGTCACCCACTACATCAGGTTGCTCAAAGACCCTTTCAACTGGGTCTTGAGTTATGGTAGTTGAATTCTGCCATAATTTTGCATGTGTTCAAACATTGCCATACTCTGCTTAGATGCACTGTTATTTTTTAACTCATGGTAAGATGTATTATTGCAAAGAATACTTTGCTCCCACACTGCATTTCATTCATAGGGCTATAACTGGCTGCATTTTAATCATGGATGTGACAACTCCTTTGTGTGGTACTTACCCTTTATAACACAGTTTTAAATAATTCTGCTCCCTCCATTCAAAATTTTCAGACCTTCAACAAAGAATTGCCTGCAAATGTTGAAAGCTTCAAAATAAACATGCATTTTTATCAACGTTCCATGTGGCTTAGATGGTACAGCAGTAGTGGGTTCAAATACGGCATTGAAAGGGCCAGATCAGGTGTGCAATCTGACTAATAAAATCTGGAAGATATTCATGGTTTATGAATACCTTTTACTCATGTAAAATGGCACATTACCCTGTACTGCTGACAGTGTCAGGCTGTGGAACTGTCTTGTTCTTCAATATTCTTTCCAGTGCAGACCAACTTCTCTTACTGACCCACTAATGATTATTTAACTAACTTAGTAAACATCTTCCACATCAACCTACTTTAAGCAAAAAAGCTTGTGATCCTGAGATGTTACTGACAAGGGTTTATAAGACTTTTTTTCTTCATGTTCTTTCTGAAAGTGTTTTAGCAGAAAAGTTCTGGTATAAGAGTAACCTGACAATGAGCCCTGCTTGTATCCTTGGTGTTAAGCTGGTCAGCAGCTTTGGGGTCAGGAGAGAGTTTTTCTGCAGGGCCGATAGGAAGGGGTAGTTGTTTGAGATTTTCCTTACTTGTTATGCTTCTGAGAATTTTCATGGCCTTTGAAGTGAGTTAGGTGGAGGTGAAGACTTTTGCCCCTCTCCTGCCATATTCTTTTGAAGTGTTGCAGTCATGGGTCTGTCTTTGTTAGCCCTTATATTTATGAGGCATCCTCATGCTGCACCTGTATGGTATATAAAGAACTCCCAGAATTTCTGAGACCAAGAGACCATTGCCTGGTGCCAGGACTATCATATCTTGGAAACCCTTAAAAGAGGAACCTCCCATTTTCCTTGTTTTGTTGTCCTTCTTGAGGGTGATCAGACATGTTCCCTGGAATCATGCCATTCTGAATGATCCCCTCTGTCTTAGTTTGACACTTAATTTAGACAAGTTGAAGGTCATTTTCTCTAGAGATTCTGTAGTCTGTGGAGGGAGATGCATAACATGAACCCTTGCAGCAGACACCAGGTTACTTTCTATGGAGACTTATTTTTCTCTTCTGACCATCCAAGCAGCCCTATGAGACCTCTTAGGTATCTTGTAGTCTTTGGAGTTACTGAGTACAAATACCTCACTCCTTTGTTAACTCTTTCCCAGTGTTTAATGACTGACTTTGCAGCACTCTTTTAGTGATGCTGACTTCACACACACAACCAGAGAGCAATTGTTATTTTGTAAGTTAATTTTATGTTTGGGAAACTAAATCATTTGTTGTAGCTCAGTGAGATTAATATATATTTTTAGAATACAAAATAAAAATAGCTGTTTCCAGTGGAAGCAATGGGTACTAACGTAGACATTAGATGAGGGACACATGCCACAGGAGAAGTGTGGTTTTCAGCATGTGTGAGTATACTGGTAGTTGTTTATCCTGTGACTCAAGCTGAACTAGGTTGCAGTATTACCAGAATTCAATTAGCAGCCTTTTTGACAGGGTTTTTTTTTTCTGTTAGTGCATTGTCCACTTGTGTCTGTTCAATATTTAATTTATAAGTCAAGTACATGCATGTCAGGGAGTTTGTTTTGAGGTCAGTGTTTTTATGTTGTTTTGGTTTTCCTTGGTTTGTGTTTGATGGTGTTTTTTTTTTTTTGTTTGGTTTTTTGTTGGGGTTTTTTTGTTTGTTTGTTTTTTATTGGTGGTGGTTGTTTTTTTCATTGGTTGGTTGGATTTTTTTTCAACTTACTTCTGTAAGTTAGCCCACCCACAGGGGTTAGAATCTCATCTCAAAGTTCACCGTGTGGAAACCAGAAGCTGCAAGTCCCCAGCACCTGTTACGTAGATCACCTGCATTTCTGCCCATATCCTAGCAGGTAATTTTTTTCTGTCAAGATCCATCAACCTAGGCAGTGACTGACACATTTGCTGGCAGTTTCAGCAGAGAGGTCAGTGATGGAGCAGGGGCTGTACCAGTAGAGAGGGTTGAGCTTTGCTGAGAAGGCAGCCTGGGGAGACCAGCACAGCGGCAGGCTGAGTGCTTCCTCGTTGTATGGACAGAGCACTGCAGTCACCAGTTTTGTCAAGCTGTCACCTTTCACCAACAATAAATCTGCTTGCTAAATAAACATAAAAGGTAATACAACTTTTTTGCTAGTCATGACAAATGCTTGTTTTAGGAGTGGTTGAGAAAATACTGACTTGATTAAAATATTTATTAAATCAAGCAATTTTTGAGCATCTTTAATACCTGAAGGTATTTTATATATGATAAAACAATGGCATAATTAATTTTATTTATTACGCCAGTGGTGCAGTGTTGCTTAGAAGCAATAAAACAATTCTCACTTTAATGTTTTTAATTTTAAGCTAGCTTGACATTGCATGTTAACAGCATTTTTCTCCCATTTCTCAGTCTGCTCTCTCTTGTCAATGCCATCTGCTTGCTTGCTTCACCACCTCTTTAACTATCAGGCGATTTTTGCCATCTTCACCCTCCTCCTCCATATGCCCAGCAGTCCCATTTGTGTTTATGGGGTTGGTGTACTAAGCAATATTCATATGTTTATTTAAATTTGTTCCCTTATTCTAAAGAACCTTTCTCCATTTCTAGCTCAGTAACTTCTAAGTCTTCCCGCATTACAGCTTACAGGACTGAATTATTTTACTGTACTCTAATCTCTTGTTATGCCAGCTGGTTTTGTTGATCTGTAATATATTCATTTATGCAATAGGTTCTTCTCCAGCAAAGCACTTAATTTTAAGAGTGCAGGTAGACTTGGTGTGAAAAGAATGTAATTAGCTCAAAGCTAAGCACCTGCCTAAATGCTTTGCTGGATTTGAGGCTTAGGAAAAGAGAGGAAAAGATCGGTCTAATTATGTTGAATGTGTTTTAGAGCTGCTTTATCCTAATAGTCTTATCATCAGACCAGCTTCTGGTTACAGATACTCAACATAGAAGATTTTTCACATCTCATCAGGCTTTTCTTTTCATAGAATCATAGATTTCCCTCCTGGCTTTTCTGAACTATAATCTTAAGCATGGCTTGCATGTGAAAATGTATCACTGCCTCCTAGGAAGTGACTTCAGGGAAGCCATGCCTTAAAAAATTGGATGTAGAAGGAAATGAAAGACTGGTGTCACCAGATTATTTGATTTTTCACATGTGCGAGGAGAGCAAAATATTTATACAAGTCCAGACTGCAGTAGCCTACAAAATAAAGGTGGCAGTGAAACCAGATTGATGGGGGTGGAAAAAGAGAAGAAAAAAATAAAACTAATGACACAAGCATTAAATTCTGCTCTGTTATTAATTTGAACTGAGCCAGTATTAGAACTACTGGCAAAAAAAGAAGGGTGCAAATCACTGAAAATAAAAACTGAAGAAAAGATGTACATATGTTTTTTCTAGCTCTTACTTGCTGGTGTTTGCCTTTTCCATTCTTAAAAATCTGTGTGTCCTCACTCCCACACATGCCAGGGGGATTTGTAGGACTTAACTGACCTATGGTTACCAAAAAACTGCTCTAAATCAAATGTTGCGAGGACTGTTGCTACTACTTTCCCAAGTCAGAACTAAGCTGAACTAGGTTTTTGTTTTTTCCGCTGTGTGGCCAGGGCATGAGGCGTTACCAAGACCAGAAAGCCACATACCCCCATGTGTTTTCAAAGAAAAACACATTTGTTGAGTTGCCTTTGAACATCCTTCCTTTTCTGTAGTGTTTAGCTTGGATGTGTTGTAATTTCTGAAGGCGTAACAAGCTCCTCATGGAATTCACACTGTGCAGTTTCCTGTGTGTTGTTTTTCAGAGGCAAGGCTATACTATGGTTTTCTTTCTCTGTTGTTCCTCCCTATGTGAACTTTTCGCATCTTTATCAAGGATGGCACTTGAACAAATGCTTAATTTGATTGCACTGCCTAGACTCAAAGATAGAAATGGACTTAGATATACTTGAAAAATATGAACTGAGGCAGGCGCTTAATACTTTCTAAGATGCAGACCACGTAAGTGCTTTCTCAGAAAGATTATTCATGATTGTTTTTACCATATGTATCATGATAGAGAGAAGGAGGGGAAAAAGAAGGAGATAGCCACATACTGGTAGGTTTGTAGCAGCCTGTCAGGGCAGTACAGACCCTCAGGCTTTTGTCTTTCTTCCTTTTTAACAGGCTCAGGGCAGACATTAGTGGATAGTGAGAAGCTCCCATCTCTATGTGAACCTCTGTCCTGTCCACTTTGTCTCTTTCTCCTTTTGTGTCTGTATAAAATGAAAAGGTGAAGTCTGGCTCTTCGTCTCTGTCAGAGCTTGCTCCCCATTGGCATCTCAAAACGTTTTTGTAATACAAATGATTATTAAGGAATTTCTCTTGCCACTTAGTCATCTGCAGCTTGCAATTCTCAGTGTATTGGAGGCTGACTGACTGTTCCACCACCAGCACGACAAAGTCTGAGAGGTCTGAAGCTACTTTTAGGTTCTCTGTGTGGATGTCATTGGTATCTTCAGTGATGGCTCAGGTGCCAGAAACTTGGCCAACCCTGTGGACAATGTCAAAGGATCTCAGATATGTCTCAAGAGAAAAATTCAGATAGAAGCATGCAGCTTCAGGACAGCATTGGAAATACTGGCTTGATGTCTATGCAGCTTTCGTGCAACATGGGCAGTCTTCTGCCTTTCCAATATGTTAGTGCAGGTTTTGCATTGGTTTTGGTAGTACATAAGAATGTAAGTGGACTGAGGTATCAGTCTTAACTCTCATGTACTGTAAGCAGTGTTCTCAGTTATATACGTAATGCTTTCTGCCTGACATTAGTTTTCTATTTGTCTTTTGCAGCACTTTTACAGGCAGTCATATCTGGTGATCTACTGAAGGTAAGTACAGAGCACTGAGTGTCCAATTATTTATGGTTTTTACTGGTCTGATATACAGTAAATTTTATCACACCTCTGCTCAAAATATAAATAGGCTGCTGTAGGGACTGCTGGCAAGTGCCGTTTTACAGCCTTTCCAGGAAACCCTGAATACTAGGGGAACACATCAGTCAGGTGAGGTGTGAAATTTGAGTGAATAGGATCTGGTGTTAGATAGCACCTTTCAGCTCAGGATTCATAGCCTCTGCATGGAGCAATGTGCCAGTTACTAACAGGGAAATTACTGTGTCGAACAGCAGGGTAGTTCTGACACAGCTTTACACAGTAAAGGATATTTTACGCAGTGAGGTTGGTGGCCAAGCCCCCTGATTTGCTAGATTATTTAATGTCTACCTAGGCAACCACTGGACCACATAGAACAAACCTCGGCTGGTTGTTTTATCAGCTGATGGATGTCTCAAAACACATTGTGTCTTGGTATAGCTAGTTTGGGAAGAAAAACTACTCATGCAAAAATGTTCTGTGCCTAAAGACTGAAGTCCCATGTTGGTGAGATAATCAGGCTGCGTGTTTCAGTAGCCAAGTCAGGACTGGAAAACGTGCCCTCAAATTTGGATGAGGCCTGTGATTAATGATTGCAATTTCATCTGTGAGAAGCCAGCTTGGAGCCATTTGTAAAAATGACAGTGCTGTTAGGCCAACCTTTTGCCTCCATGTGCCCCTTCTATACCACTGCCAAAGCTCCTGTCAGCATCTAGGGAACAGTCCTTCAACCAACAGTCATAAAAATATTGCCTCCTTTCCACTTGAAAAGTTTTTGCCTGAGTTGGCTTTGACAGGGAAAATTTTTGCCCTTTTTTGGATGTCTTGCATGATAAAAAATGCCTCACTGTTGCAGTTTTCTCCCTTTTCTGCAGTGATCTGTACTACAAATCCCGCACCCCACCTTTCCCCCAAAGTCTGCAGCATTTCTGACACCTGGCTGGTTGCTGTTTCCCTCTCATTCTACCCCACATAGTGGTTCCCCCTCTGCCAGCCCCAAACATGGGGCAGAGAGTGAGAAGGGAGATTCGGGATAGTCACCTCACTTCCCTGCGGTTTTTTGAGTTGGAGCTTTCTGATTTAGTCAGAAAATGTTTGTCACCTGAGCTGAGAAAAAAACGGAATTTTCACTAGAGAAGCCAGAGTTTTCTATCAAGTACATGTATTTAAAAATACCCCAGCAGTTTCACAGCATGTGGTTTGCAAGCTTTGCTAGCAAGAAATAATTCAACAGTAGAGTAGCAATGTCTCAAGTTGTAGGAAATATAGACTATTCATCTTAACCCATATAATTGTAAATACTTCTAGCTTCAGATGTTTTACATCGAGACCCAAAAGGTGGCTTAAAATTTATTTTATTTTATTCAATTTTTGTACTGCAGCCTTATGAAAACCAGTAGAGATTTTACCTGTATATTTGTTTTTCTGCTCTTTCCAACTTGACTTTCTGTGTGGTTTTTTGCCTTTTTTTTTTTTTTTCTCCTTTTTTCTTCCCAGTTCATAGAATGCTGTAAAAAAGGAGCCAATTTGTTAATCCAAGGACCTGATCACTGCTCCTTGTTGCACCACGCTGCCAAGACTGGCAACGGCGAGATTGTGAAATACATCCTGGAGCATGGTGAGTCACAAGTAGGCAAATCCACAGAGAGCTGTACTTCAGCCACTTGTCAGCCAGGCAAAACCGTACCATGCAGGCTGGAAGTGCCCTCACTCATCTGTAGTCTCCCTCAGCAAAATGTCCAGTGGGTGTGAGCAGGAGGCTGGGAATGGGGCAGCAATGACAACAATGGTTCCAGATAAAGTATGAAAACAAAAATTAGAATGGCTTTTGAGGAGGATAGTGTTTCCGCAGGTACATCAGTTAGGGGGCTGTGAAGAAGCAGTGTGATGCTCTAGTTAGAACCTCTGGCTTAGCAATCCTGTGAACTCCTGTGTTGTAGAAAACATCTAATCTCTATTAAAACACTTACAGAGCTGGAGAACTCATACAACCATCACTATTATTTCAGTATTTAGTAACTCATTGATCAAGAATCTGTTTACTTATTTCTAGATTGAATTCACCTAGCTTCCATTCTAACCTTACAATATTATGTCTCTGTTAGATTCAAGATGATCCAATAGCAAAAATTTATGACCTCCATTTTATATGTATAGGCTGTGGTCATGCCTTTGTAGCAGGGATTGCAGGCATCCTTACACAGGCTATGCAGCAATTTGTGTCTGAGGCAGTAACATTTAGAGTTTCTGCCTGTTGAACTACAGTAATCTTGTTGCCTTACTGCTAGAGAGTTCCATAGTAATACAGACACTGGTCTGCATATAGAGCTAAAATCACAGTTATCAGCCTCCTACATTGTAGGAAAAGTTTTCTAGTTCTTTAAACATTCTTGTAACTCTTCTCCGACCCCACTTCAAAATATCAATGGCTATTTTGACTTCCGAATGTCAAAATCAGCTGAATTATTTCAGCAACAGTGTTAGCACTGAACACAGGGACTGCCTCTGGCAACTGGAATATGTATTAGCTAATGCTCGAAGGCTATTTCAGAAATTATAGAGAGAGGAAAAAAGCACAACTCATAAGAAAGGAAAAAAAAACAATCTGTTTGAGCTCGACTACTAGGTATTTACACAGATGTGTCAGATAATCTATAGGTCTAAGTTGCTGTACTGTCAATGACAATCACATTTGCTCTTGTATGACCGAGGCACTAGAGGAGACCTGTCCTCTTCCAGTGTTAGATGGAAGTGAGGAGGGCATCCTTAATAGCAGCAGACTTCTAGCATGACTAACTTGAGGGAGATCCTAGTTGAGGTAGTCCTGGGAGTCCAGCAAGTGATTCAGGTGGCATTTACCTGTGCACTTTATTCATTTAGATAAGCTTAAAAGTCTAATATCATTTACCCTTAGTTATCCAGGACATTTGCATGTGTCTACAAGATGTCACACAGGTCTAGAGGAAAACCAAGTTGGACCTGCAGCCAAAGCCCTGTCTTTCCAAATGTATATGGAGCCTTGCCTATAGGTATATCAAATGGCACAAAATATTGGTGTGTGGGCAACTGATCTGTGCCCCAAATATCTGACTAAGGAGACAGGTATAGATACCTACATATGGATAGCTGAGTGCAGTTGGCCTTGTATCCAAATAACAGCTACTTTTCTCATCAGTTCTAAGCCTTGCCAGTGCTAACTCTACCTCCTATTTAACTGCTCTGGATTATCTCATTAGTCACAGTGCATGTATGTGGCACTGAATGCTGTAGGCAGGCATAATTCTGCTTCATTTTTCAACTGCCCTGGTCTCTCTTCACACTGCACATGAGCTGTGCCAGTTCACTGTCACAGATACCTCTCCAGGATTTTTCTTAAAGACAAATACCTTAACTTAGTCACAGCCTAACTCAGTTACTGTTTTTTTGGTGAAGGCTTAAAATGAGATAATTTAAACTGGTGAGAACATACGTAGGGAATCCATGGGAAATTTTGAAGTAAATAGAGAAATGTGAGGGATTACGAACTGTTAGACAAAGACAAATCAGAAGGTTGATCGAATGTCAGCTCTGTTCCTCTCTCCCCTCTTCATCCCCAAGGATGGCAGGAAGTTTTTGCAGCTTTCCAGACATATGTCCTCCGGGCTTCTCCAAATGTATTGTTTGTTTAACATTCTCTGGAGATCAGAGAGTGCATAGGACAATACTCTAATAGAGGCCTCCTCTCTTCTCCCACCAAGCAATTAATGAAATTCATTTCTAGCCTGGACACTTCTCAGTCACAAATGAGCTCTCTTGCTGAATCATCATCATCATAATGTCCTTGTTTTTCTTTACATTCTCTGGCATCTGGCATCTTCTCAACACTAATTACTCTGCACGACCTGATCCAACACTACTAATATCTGAGGCTTTCCCTGTATCTAGCATCTCATTTCTGCAGATATCCACCCTTCATAAAAATGAGCCTTACTCTTGTTCTGACAACTGCCTCTGCCCAGCCACACTTCCTCTGTAGTTTGTCTGCTTCCCATACATGGCTGGAGATAGGAGTTCCACTGTAAAATACCCTCAAGCACACAGTACAGAAAATGTATTACTAACAGCACAGGGAAAAAATCTTCTGAATATCTCTAAAAAAAACAGCAGCAACAAAACAAGTCAGAACCCACTGCATCAGGAATTTTAACTGCCTAGTTTGAAAACAGTGGACTGAATCAAATGCAATACTGGAGTGGGACCCATAAAAGTAGGATTACAAAGAAGGAAAAATGTCGTAGTGCTGCTGAGGCTGTCCTTTGTGGAGATGGCTTTATGCTTTCTACAAACATGCAGGGTACATTAATATGAAAGGTTATTATATGATCATGATCAGAATGACTTCAGATGTCAAGGGGAGGAAAATAACTTATCTTAAATTAGAAATACCAGAGATGAGTCACACAAGGAGACTGCTGTGCAGTATTGCCAGATACTTAGCAATGGACCAGCACAAGCCTGGAATAGCAGCTGAAGCACCAATGTAGTAGGTGTCAGGAGGACAGCTGCTTACTGCTGCAGGAAGAGCTGTGTTGGCTGCTGCTCCAGCAAAACAGTTTCCCTCTATTCCCTGTGCAGGAAGGGCAGACACACAGACAACCTATTGGTTGTTCAAGATTGCCTTCCTAAATCAAGTGTCTTTTGATTTTAGTGGGAGGGCCTTAAAGAGTCATCTGTGGCTGAACTAGGAAATAGCTAGAAACTGAGAGCAAAACTCAGTAGGTATCAGAACCACAGCTACTTATTGCTGCAGTCAGCAACTGCATCACAACCTAATGCATACACATTAGAGAAGAGTTAACTGTTTACTTGCTTAACACAAACAGAGTTAGGGAACTTTTAAGAAGTTTCATTAGAAAAGGGGCCTTCTAAATCATCATCTGTATTTGGTATCAAATATGGCTTGAAGCCTTTATCTGACAGTTGTGAAAAATTTATAATTTATAAACATTATACAAATAATTCCATTTGCCTTGTCCTTGTCTTTTCCTTTTCACTAGAAATCAAAAAGACAAGCAAGAATTCTATAATCCTTCTGGGCTATTTTAATTTTAAACAAAAGAGAGGGCAGATGTAAACATAAGTTGCCTTAGGAGTTTGTGGTAGGAAACTGTGATGCAACAGTCAGTATGTAGAGCATCCTGTCCCAAACATTTCTGTGTCCTCAAACTTCAATGTCCTTGCTTCATTAGAAAGCATCCTCTGGCAAAAAAAGAAGATGATGCTTTTGTTAATCTTAGCACTGCAAAGTCCAGAGTTAAGAGCCATCAGTGAATTTGGATTTGCATCCTGACCAGAATCAGGAGTTCCTAAGAAGGCTTTTGGAAAGCAAATTTTGCCATGACAGAGATGTATGCTGGAAACAAAATTTGAATTGCCATCAGTAAGCAACACTGAATGAAAGCGAGTTTGTATGATATTTATTAGTATGTCTAGATTTGCAGAGTGTTTTAGGATAGTTGTCACTTGTGAGGGGCCTAAGCCCCTTTAGCAAGTTTGGTTTTTCTAGAAGGCACAAGGTATAAAATTGTCTAATTAGTAAGTTTACCAAATTTTAGGGCAACATGAGAGAGACAGGATTGAAGGAATGCTTCTATAACCTTTATGTTACAGTGGAATTTCTGAGCTAAAAGACACTGGCAGGAAAAAAGAGACACTGTTAATTTTCACATCAGGTAAAAAAAAGAGTGTGTAGTTGGGGAAAGGCTTGAAGTAGTTATGAATGTCCAAATTTTAAAAATATTTCCACCTTGAAGGTAAAGAACCAAATCCCGTGTTGTCCACCAGGTAACAACCTCAATCAGGTTATTAAACAAAGAGGGTTTTGACAGATAAACACCCAGAAATGCTGTTAAGGTCTGGCACAACTGCTTAAAATAAACATCCTTTCCCCAGTTCTGTAAGGGATTGACAGGACCAGGGCCTAGCAAGGGTTAGTAGCAGTGGATCTCCTTTGGATAGCTGTAACCACAACTATTGGGGAGGGGTATACTGTGGGCCCAGAGGCCTTTCAGAATGTGTCTTTCTGAGTATTTCGGAAGTGCCTCTGAAATATGGCCATTTAGACTGTCTTTTTTTCGGTTTTGTTTTGTTGTAGTGAGCTCAGTGAAAGGCAGGGTTTTTTTTTTAACATCTCCTTCCCTTCCCTCCTCCCATCCCCAGCTCAGGATGCTTTGCCTTCTGAGAAATTGGAGAAGGGCTTTCGTGGAGTGAAAATGGGCAAAAGGAGAGAAGGAAAAAGGTTAATAATTCTAAACAGACCGTCTACAGGCGATGTTAAGGAAAGAGAATGATCTCAGCTGAGCTTCCCCTTGGTGTGTCATGCTTTTCAGCTCCTTTCATGCAAACTTCTCCCACCCACCACCCCCGTCCCCATNCCACCTCTCCACACATTTCTATCTTTTGTTTTTATTTCCCCCCCTGCTGCTTTCCTTGATAGAAATCTCACTCATGCATTTCCCTTCCGGATTTCTATTGGGTTATTTTGTCCTCTCTCTCTCTGCGCCTTGGTCCCCTTTTCTTTCTCTGCCTCTTGTCCCAGAGTGAAACAGCCGCCTCCCTGCTGGGTCAGGATGACAGTGCCGTTAGCTTTCCCAGTGCCAGCCCTTCCCACATCTGTGCAGCTTTTGTCCCGGGGCAGAGGGGGATTTGGAATGGTCGGTTGGCAGCGCCAGGGAGACTGATATAAAAATGAGGTCCAAAAAAGAGGGGAAAGGGAATTAGGAGGAGGGCGTGAGATGGTTTAAGAGAAGCACAAGTGAAAATAAAATGAAGAAGTAAAGGGCACAGCTCAGGCTGTGTGTGAGTTGGGACATTCCAGCTTCAGAGATAGGCCAGAGAGAATGAAATGAATGAATCCTGGTATCACGTTGTGCAGCTAATTGATTAACCTGGCCCTGATGTGCAACTTAGATGGAGTCAGGGTTCTCCCACGTAATGCTTAATTTGGAATAGTATCCAGGAGAACATCCTTTGCATTTAGGCAGAATGTACCTGTTATCTCCTCAGGTCTCTACATGCAGGGTGCCCTCTCAGTCCTCACCACTCAACTCCTCTGTTCCAACCCTGTTACTTCTTCCTGCTCCAGACCAGTTTTCCTTCACCCTATTTCTCCACATCTACTCTGTCCCAGCATCTTCTCTCTCTCAAGTCATGTTTTTCTAACTTCTCTCCATCCTTCCTCCTAATCTTGTAACATCTTTCTATGCTTACCTGGGCAAGTACCTCTCTGCCAGCCAGCCCAGTCACACAGTTCCACCTTGGCAACACAACCTTCCTTGCTCCATCTGTGAACAAAAATAATACCTGACAGTGTGTCTTTTCTAACACATTGCAATCCATTCCTGCTTACCTATCACTGGATTTGTCATTACATAAAGGAATGGGGAATTACCTCTATTTTTGAGAGAATGTGATTTTCCCCCATGAGATATAAATGAGTTTTTTCTTTGTATGTACTTTTCAATTTTTTTTTTAAGTTTCTCAGACATTAGCTTTCTTTCCTCTCAGCAGGAGGCCCTGCTTAGCCCCTTCTACCCTTCCTCATGTTTAAGAGAGCTCAGGGGTCATGAGTGATTCTTATTTTTGGTAGGCAGGAGGGACCACATAACTGCCAAGTGTGGAGATGAGGATGTGTGGTGGTAGAGTCAGGGTGCTGTGCTTTAGAAATCGACAGTGGCTAATGAGCTTGGAGAACTGTTGTGATGGGTATGCAATGGCATACAATGCCCTGTGCACTGGGGACTAAGCCACCACCCCTGTCTCATTATGACAGAAGATGAAGTGAAAGAGCTACTTGCAGCTCCAGGAGCCCCCAGTGATACTGCATGTGTACATTGTAGAAGCAGTTTTGACACACAGAGTGAAAGCAGTGTAGAGAGGTTGTGTGTAGGCCTCTGTAAGCAAGTAGTGTGAAATTCCTCAGTTTCAGGTGAGATTTGCTGTAAGCTCTTGAGGACTCTTGAATTTCAAAGTTAAAGTGTGCTGAAGAGAAATATTCATGCCTAGGGAGGAAAATTCCTGTAAAGTTTCCCTGTTCCACTTGCTAACCGCCCCATACCATCTGGCACTATACTCCAGAGCAGTGGAGAGAAGAATAGTCGACTGCAAAGGGAAAAGTTTTTCTTGTTTCAGGTGCTATTCAGATCCTAGCCTTTCCATATCACTGCAATTCACTGATGAAATTTGCTGCTATAAATATCTGCCTATAGTGAATATCAAGGACAAAAGAACATGAACATAAATGCACTTTTCCCCCACTTAAAAAATCTTTTCTGTTTTTCTTAATCTTACTTTCCTGATCATTGCTAACAAGTAGAGTACAGGATTTGCATATCAATATAAAGACTGCTGGGAATATTCAGCCCTGATCTACATTTTGTACAATGCTATTAAATGGAGTAGCACAGGGATGTCATTCAGGATGGAATTTGGCTAATTTCAACTTCCTAATGACATTTTCCCTCTAGTAGTAACAATAGATTTTAACTTGCAATATATCAGGGTTTCCAATATATCAGCATTTTAAATGCACTGTACTTATGTGAACCACTTAATTGAGCAAGGTGAAGAGTGAGAAAATAAACACCATGAATATTCATTCTCAGTATAATTTAGAAGTTGATACTCCCTGATGCTGACACTCCAGCAATGACTGTGCATTCAGAATTTTGCTAGTGCAAGGGCTCTCACAAGTAAATATTGCATTGCAGTTGGACATATTTGTGCAAGTCAAGCTTTCAGTTGGTCTCTTTTATGTATTTGTACTGTGAATCTTCTTCTGGTAGACATACTCTTCTAGTCAAGCAGACAAATGCTATCTGACATACCTGACTTCTTTTGCAGGTCCATCTGAATTACTGGACATGACAGACAGTGAAACGTAAGTACAACCTACTCTGCCTTTCACATTATGTGTGTCAGACTGGCAGACTTCTCTTAGTTTTTCAAGTACAAACTTTTAAATAAAAAAAGCTTGTAAATTGTCACAGCTTGTAAAATCAAACAAACAAACAGAAGTCCCCCTAAAACCAAGCATCAACCAGCTCATATGTGGCTTTCTGGTCTAAAATAAATGTTTCTTGGATTTCAAAAAGGACTTCATCTCTATTGCTTCCCATGCTTCCTTAATCTTTCTGGAGGAATAGAAGTCCTGCATTGTACTTTGATGTTTCTGGCATCCAGCTACTAGGGGAACAACCTGAAGAGTAAATTGCAGAAGTCAGGAAATCACTTTTCTTGCTCTAAACCTTTTCTTGGGCCCCTTCTTGATTCATCCATGGTGCTCTGCCTTAGCTCTCCCAAGTGGCAGTTGAATCTGTGCAGTTGAAGGTTTCCACCAAGTAGTCAAAACACTGATCACCTCTGTTCTTATTAAAAAAAAACCAAAAAAAACCCCAAAAAACACAACAAACAACCAAAAAACCCCCCATCTGAATCCAAAACAAAACAAAAATTTGACATTACTTTCCAATTCCCAACTACTCTACTTCTTGTTGTATAATCAAAGTTTCACAAAAGTATACAAGGGAGTTAGGACTAATCCAGGAAAGCATGTGGAATATATGGGAAGCAAAAGCCATTTTCTCATAGGGATTAAGCCCACCCTTCCTCATCCCATAGTGCCCTCCTCTGCTAGCAAAGAACACTCTGCACAAGATGTGTGTGTGAAGTCCAGAGGTGATGGTGTCTGGATGGACTGCCCAGTTCTTTTCATCCAATAGCATAGCACAGCCACTGAAACAAAGCGTTAGCAGACATGGCTACAAGGGAAGACCTTTACAAAGGTCACTTTACTGCTAACTCTTGAAAAGGAAAGGTTCAAGCTGTAACTGGAAGTATGAATTTGTCTTTTGATTCTCAGGGGAAGGTCAGCTAGAATCCCATTCTGATTCTAGTTCTCCTGCAGAAGGAGCAGATTCTTGCAGGGTTGCCTATTAATTTTTCATTAACATTTCAACATCCCCTGTCATGGACTGGGGTTGAAATTCCTTTATGCATTCTCTGAGTAGGTAGGTGCAAGAATTACCATACTACATGTATTTCTTGTCATTTGTTATTTTGCAGGTTATATAAAAGTCCTACTTTTTGGATACCACTATTAAGGACACCTTTTCAATCCACTAAAGCCATATTTTTGTCCTCTTCCTAAGCAAAACTTGATAGTTTTTTTTTTTTTTTTAAACTCTCAGTACTACAGTCAGTCTCAGAATCCTGTTATGTGTAGCTCCAGTCTGAGTGAGGGCCTGGCAATAAATGTGCTCCCACTACACAGTGTTCTCTTTTGAAAAGCATGTGTTCAAGCTTTCCCAGTAGCTCACCAGTCCAGTGATAGACAAAAAAAGTACAGCTCTTGCTCTCATACATTCAAGAGAATGGGGTATCAGAACCAGGGCAGCAAGTTCACCAGTCTTAGCTTTGATGGACAAGATTTTTCTAGAATGAGTCTGAGAATGAGGTTGAGAAAAGAAATTACAGGAAGAAACAAACACTGTTGCTGTTTTGCCTGCTGTGAAATAAGAAGGTGGCTAGTTTACCTTTGCAGCAGTTGAGTTCTTTGAGTACGTAAAATCTGTGCATGTTTCTTTCCCACCCCTCAGAGTTCTTCGTCTGCTATTTGTGCATTGCAGGCTTTCCTACTGAGTCAAAGGATGTAGATGCTAAGGGAGAGAGTGCACAAGTCCACCTCTGCCAGCAAGAGGGAACCTCGCAGGAATACAGCATCCTTCTGTGTCTATCCTCTGCACCTCATACTTCGTAAATGTACATTGGTGTGATGTGTCTCACTGCTGGTTTCTGTACTTTGGTCTAGGGGTGAGACAGCATTACATAAGGCAGCCTGCCAGCGCCATCGCGCCGTCTGCCAGCTCCTGGTGGATGCGGGAGCCTCTCTGAGAAAGACAGACTCCAAGGTAATCCAGCTCCATCAACCACTTATAAAATACTGCAGCCAAGTGAGACCAATCAGCATCCATCCCTGCTGTTTGCATGATTGAGGCTTCCTTGTGTGTGCCAATAGGAGCTCTTTTTAAGCAAGCTATTTTTATATAGAAAACTGTATTGATTTAAACAAGTACAAGAGACTTAAGTTCAGTCCCCAACACGGGTCATCATCAGCATAGTGAGAGCCTGGCCTCAAAGTTTTCGGTGCATTGGGTATGAATGAGATAACTTCATGGCACAGCAGTAACCTCTTCCTGTGTGGTCAGAAGAGAGGCCTGTGGGCAAGGACCACCTGCGGGAGCCTTGGTTTGTGATTGCATAGCTTCTGTGAGGCTTGATTAATTTGGCTGACTTGCTTTGTGAGGATGGCTAACTATTTTCTTTTGCCCTGGCTTGCCTCTATGCTCATTGATAGGACACTAACCACAACCCTCTCTTGGTGAAAGCTTGAGTGAGAAAGAAATTTGGGCAAAATTAAATCTGAGGAATATTCTGTCATTCAACAATCTGATTGCATAGGAACATGGTCCAGAAGCTACCTCTCTGCAATTTCTGAGCATAAGCATCCTGTGGTCAGCAGCTGAGAGTGGGTTGGTGGTTCTCCGGGTTCCAGAATCAGAAGCACCTTTGCTGCAGCAAGGCAAACAAAAACAATTCCTACCATGTTGCTGTATAGGCTAGCCTATAAGGTGAATAGAGATCTTCTATGACCTCCTTTTCAGATGACAGTACTGTACATTTCAAAAAACTTTCTGAAACAGCTGAAATCCAGAGAAGTGGCTTCTGACTTGTTAATCTTCTTCTGCCCAGAAATCATCTGTTCTTCTAAATATATTAGCACAAGACTTTCACTTCATGTTTCTTATTCCAGGGTAAGACCCCTCGTGACAGGGCTCAGCAAGCTGGTGATCCAGATCTGGCCTCATACCTGGAGAGTCGACAAAACTACCAAATGGTTTCCCACGAGGATCTAGAGACAGCAGTCTGATGTCTGAAGAGGATCCTTGGAAATCTTGAGTCTTCACCTGAGCCACTCAGGCATCATGTGAGAAAGAAGCTGTTGGAATCAACGTGTCTCTCACTCTAGTGCAAAATACCTGAGGACATGCCACCAGTTTCTAAGGGCTACTGAGTCTTGCCACGGACTGGTTAGGTTCCATAAGTTAGCCCATGATGGATGAGGTGGGACACTCAAAGGTCTGTGGAATCCATTGGCCATGGAAATTTACCTTTATTGCTTCCAGCAAGTAGCATGAACTTCTCCTGTGTTCCTCTGTACAATTTATTTAAAAANGGTGTAGGGGAACAAAATTCCAAACTGGGACATTAAATCATCCAACAGGCTCTCCTCCATCCTTAGACTTTCCTGCATTCCTTTTTTTCCCCTGTTCCCCTCACTTCTCATCAGTTAAATAGTACCTGTTATCTCTTTGTTTTCACAAATGGTCAGGCAGTAGCAAAATATTTGAGGAGCTCTGGATGCCCTTAGGAAAAATCCAGTGTTTTTACCAGCTGCATTCCCTTCCTTGCCATCCTCTCAGAAGCTTCATCCTCAGTACTCCATCACCATGGATTTTCCTTGCTTTAGGAGAGGATACTGCCTATTGCCTTGTTTCCCAGGGTGTGGGGCACATTTAGATTTGGAGCTGTGACAAAGCCTAACCTCATTGTTGCTGGGTACATGGTTATGGTAACCTCATGAGACAGTCATTTGTATGGAAAGGAGTTATATGGGGTACACCATGTTGAATGGCAGAGCAGAAAGTTACCACTAAGGTTTCTCATATTACTTTTGTTTATGTGATGACCAATTCAGTTCTGCTCAGGTTTCAGACCTGCCTAAAAGTTGATAGCTGTTCTTTGCTTACACTGGAGAGGAATTTGTGCAAGACTGAGGGAGTTCTGAAGGACTGATTTATGGACCTAGTGCCCTTTGCATTACAGCCAGAGGTAGGAAGGAGACCTAAAACATCAGTGGTCAGCCTGGGCTTGCTACTGCCAACAAACAAATGGGCACTGACCTGGTTGCACTGGAAATAGGAAAACCTTCTTTGACTGGACCTGTAAACTATCTGACTCTTCAAGGGAACAAAGTTTCAGGGATTCTGTCCCACTGGAGAAGGACAAGCAGCAGCTCCTTGCCTCATTACTCACTCACTATAGGCTCGAAAATGTAAAGCTTAGCCACTGTAAAGGCCAGCTGTGTCTTCTGTGCTCATCTGTTCTTTGTCTTATAACCTTAGAAGAAGAGAAATCAAACACATATACACACAGGCATAAATAAAATGTTCCACCTTTGGGTTTCCAGTTGCTGCAGATATCTCAACTGCCAGAAATAAGAGAGCTTCCACTTCTACTTTGTCTGACCAGTTCCCATGAAGACACCCATGAGTGACTTTTGGCATAATTCTTGAAATACAATTTTGAATTTTGCTTTGTTGTTTGTTTTGAAAGATCCACCAGTGTTTATTTTAACATGCCTTGCTAGGTGTAGCTGTCTGGCAGATGGTGATCATCAGGATTACATATATTTGGAAACCATGAAAATAACTCAGGTCATTATCCAGATAAGTTTTTCTTCCTTGCTAGAAGTGGAGGAAATTAAATGCTTTTTTTATTTTATTTTATTTTATTTTAAACAAGAATGATTGTTGTGGTTAACAGGGAAGAGCTGAAAAATATAATTTTCTTTTCTGTTTTCAAAGGTTCATTTGATATGAGCAAAATATTTCCTTAGTATTTCTTCCTCTGGAAGGAAACTATATATATTTGTAATCTATAGGTCAATGGTGACATGAAATGTATTTTGTCTTATTTTCTGTCTTTACATTTCTCATTTAAAAAATAAAATATGAAAGCCAAATTCCTTCTCTTGGTTATCATCCAGGGGCTTGTGGAGAAGGTCAGTATGTGTATATATTAGAACAAAATTTGGCACTGGTTAAAATAAAAAAATCAGAATATAATTTTGGTGTGGTATGTGAAATTTCCGTAAAGAAGATCCTCACGCTGTGGTTTCGCGGTAGGCCCTGCATAATTTCCCAGCAGTGAGGAAAGACATTACTGTAATGTTTCTATATATTTGATGAAATAAGAGTTATGTTTCTATCAATTTTATCTTTTTGCTTTATTTCACTGATGTAAGAAACGGAGGAAGCTTCAGTGACACCAGGAGTTTAGCTCTGTCCTATGCTGATGCCACTGTGGTGCCTGAGCACAGCATGGTCACTGAGCCTGTGACAGCTCCCTGGTCCTTTAGTCCCATGAAACAGGTGGAGCAGTAAAGGCTTGCTCTAATCCCAGGGAGCTTCCAGAGGCCACATGTGGGTTACGAAAAGGGAGCTGGGTCTGGCCCCTCTCTGTTCCCAGTGGCCCCTGCCTTGCCAGGCTATCCCTACTGCCTGCGAGGTGTTTGCAGCTGTGCTGGCTCTGGAGTAGCTGGTCAGGATGCACAGATTTTCTGAGTGGTTTTGTAGTATTTGGACTGCTCAGAGTAACAAGTGACCGTGGCTTGCCTTTTTCCCTGGAAGCTGGAGTATGATGATCTGATCAGAGTGAGTGTATTCTGCCTCTGGAAAGCTGCCCATGCTGTGTGCTTAGTAGAAGACAGTTACTGTATGATAAAAGCACTGGATAATGATAAAAAGCACTCCCAGCACTGGAGTTAGGACAGGAACTGGCTGTATGTAGTGCCTTTAATATTCAAGGTGTCCCAAAGCACTGCACACATAATGCACTAGATACTTGTGATGTATTGTATTTGTAGGTAACAGAGCATGTATATTATTTTCTACAATGGCTCATGCATGGCGAGGGCAGTTTGGGACCAGGATGCTTTTTCAAGTGCGACAGGACTCTCAATTTTGAACAACCACCAGAAGCAGGCAGATTCTGTAGCAGTTAAAGGAGACATGTACGTATTGAATCTTGGGAGGACTTGGGGTCTAGATTAATACAGAATGGTTGTGCCTGCACTGTGCAGGGCCCAAATTCAGTGTGCAGCTGGGAATCCACTTAAATTACTTGCAAAACATTTTGATTTACTGGAAGTGTCTGTTCAGTGACTGTGTCTATTAGGGTATGTATATTACTACATATATGTATATTTATAAACATCAGTATGCATATATATAGATGTACACACCTATATACGCGCACACTTAAAATTGTGCCATTTGAATCACAAAGTACCTGGGCATGTTCAGCTACTGAGGTTGCTGGACTGACAAAATGTCATTTTCCATTTTAATTTGTATTAAAGGGAACCTTTTTAATAGAGCTGAGGAGCTCCTGAATTCTTCCGTTGTACTGGTTTTACTATCTCATTTTGGAGTTGAATGGAGGGAAAGAAAATATTTATAATATTGATAAAATAAACTTACTTTTGTAATTTAATAGTATCAGTTATTATTTCAGATTTCAATGCTAGAGGTATCTTTTATGTGTTATCCAATGCATGATGGTGTTATACATTTTTCACTAATTACAGCATCGAATCATAGAATGGCTTGGGTTGAAAGGGACCTTAAAGATCATCTCTTTCCACCCCCAATGCCATGGGCAGGAACACCTTCCACTAAACCAGGTTGCTCAGAGCTCCATCCAACCCAGCCTTGGATGCTTCCACGGATGTGGCATCCACAACTTTTGTGGCCATCCCTCAGTACTGTGAAATTGAGTTTTACTCACGTGAAACAGGGGTTCAAGATAAATTTTGTCTGTTACAAAACAGGCCTCACACTCCAGTGGTTATTTCACCATTTCATGTGATGCCTTGCTTGTCTGTGTTTTAGCACTTCAAGATGTCTGTAGGTGTTTTTACTGACACCTGTCATTCTTGCTTTTTCCCAGCAGCAGTAGAATTGCTCGGTCTCAACTTGTGGTGCTCTACCCTGGATTCAGACTACATGAAGTGTTCCCTGCTACATGAGGACATGAAGAACTGTAGACAAAGAAAATAGTACAAAATTGATATTTTTTTTTTTTATTATTTATTTTTTTTTTTTTATTTATTTTTTTTTTCTCCCCACTGATCTTCCCAGCTGTATTTGCTGAGCTGGTGCTGCTGTGTAAGAATAGATGAGGCACATGGGTTCTCTGGTGGTGTGGCTGTGGGAGGTTTGCTTCAGCAGTATTTAATTGCCTCTTTGGCTTACTTTTGTCTTCGTCTTTTCTGTGATAGTGACACACACAGTAGTGAAAGTTTCTAACATGCAATTCCATCTAGAAGTTGGCTATTTTCCTTTCAGCCATCCCGGATATCTCCTATGGCATATTCGTATGTGTTGACCCTTCCAGGATGACAAAAGCATGTTAAGACGATCTGACTCTGGACTTTGAAATGGGCAAGATATATTGGTAGCCTTAAGATTTCTGTAAGGTTAATGGTACTCTAGAAATACATGGATATGCTGGAAATTTGGATGCTGTGATAATATTCAAAGGAAATTCTGTCCTCGCATTCCATGTACTCCAACAAAGAAGCAGTTCCTTGTGCTGATCCATTTGAGGTCTGTCATTTTCCTTCCCCCACTTTTTGCTTCTTATGGACCAGACTAACATCCATGCAGAAGTATTTTATAAGACTTGCTTTTAAGCTTGCTAAAAGTGAATATTTGATCTCCATTTTGCCTATTCTTTTCCATTCATCAGACATTGTTTTCTCTGTTTTCCTCACTGAATCTGAGCCAAAGTGACATTGGGTTATTAGCTTCCTAATTAATCTAAAGCATCACATGTGAGTATCTTCTCTCATTTCAGCAACCCTGGATACTGCTTATATTCCTGTGCCTTTCTGGATGCATGTGAAGCTATAGGAAACAGTATTACAGTGTTTACAGTGGTACTCAACTTCTCATTTTGCTTTCTTAACAGCTATTTTTCTTAGTCATGGATTGCTACAGCCTTGAATTCCATGATTTGCCTGTCAAAATCTTTTGATTGCAATGGCAACTCAGTAATGTGCTAAAGTTTACTTGTTAGCATCTTGATGAAGACTGGAATTTTATGTGGAGGATGTGTCTTGAGCTTCAATGTTTTAAGCTCCCTTTGTAAGGGCAGAATGCAGATCATGACTGCACTGTGGAAATGCCTCCAGAGGAACTATAACTCAACCCTGCACCCAGAATATATAGAGAGGTGAACAGAATATATAGAGGAGTTGGGATGTCAGCATTTTCCAAGGAGTTGCCACTAGAGACAAACTGCAGCAGGTCAGCACTTGTCTTGGACTGCTCAAAGCCAAGTACTTGGGCAGTTTTTCATTTCTAATTCTATGTAAAAGCTGGTTTGGGAGAAGTGGATTACCCAGTGTTCAAAGCTAAGCAGACAAAGTGACCTTGGTTACTTGTACTCCAAGTTATGCCACAGTACCACCCTTCTCTGGACTGTCTACTCGAGATCCTCTGCAGGTACCAGAGCTCAGGGGCTTTCCCTCCCCAACGTGTTTCCAGTTTCACTGCCCATGATGGTGCCCACAGAGAGTGGTATTCTCTCATCCCCTTCATGTGCTCTGGAGCAACATCCCCTACCTTGGCCAAGGAATTTCCTGGCCCACGTATGGTGCCATTTGTGCAAAATGGGAAAATTCCGTCCCTCGGGCCTTGATCACACCAGTAAATTCACCACATTTGACTTCAGTGATTAGGCAGGCTTAGAGCTGAATAACCTTACTGTATTCAGCCATCAGAGTGCATCTTGTCTCCTGCCTTATTTATAAGGTGCCACATTCCAGTCTCAGCTGCAGTTTCTTGTTTCTCAGACTTTAAAAAAAAGAAAAACCCAAGACAATCTATCCTATGCCATACACATGCATCTAGTTACCCAGAGAGAAGGGAAGACAGGCAGCTCATTAAAAAACCCTATCATTCTGATGTGGCATGTGACGACTTCTAAAGTCTAAGGAGAGGGATGACTTCGAACAAAAACATGTGTTTCAATATTAACACATTCCAGAAAATAATTTTATGCTAAGACCTTTGAAAACAGCTTATGCTCTTAGATCCCCTACATGTCAGAGATTTTAGGAATCTAAGAAGTCAGTGATTCTCTTGGCAGGCATATACCAGTGGATGAATAACTGAGGAAGCAAAGACTTGATTCAAATTTTATTTCTATTCTGTGGGCTTCATCCACTAGAATCAGAACCCTGATTTGGGAATGCTATTTCAGAGTTCACCAACATGTTAACAGCTCCAGTGTTCATATACAGAGTATATAGCCTTTTGACATGCAAGAAATAAAGCACTACTTCTTTCAGCAGTATACTACATATGTAATTGCTTCATCTCAAGCCAGCCTCCTTTGCTGGTGAAGTGTAACACCTGGCTCTTCAATTAGTCCCTGTCTGGGAGCCTGCTTGATGTGTACCCTACCACTCAGCACTGTGGCAATCCAATGCTCTGTTACGACAAGTGCTGCTGCAATTAGCTAACTACTAATGCACTAACCACAGTAGCAATTCATTTCTTAGTATTACACTACATTTTAATGAGAAAACAGCCTTCTGATTCCACATACCTTAATGACCTTCAATTGCCACTTTTTCCTCAGGCTGTGTGTGGTCAAGTAGAGGGAGAAAGTAATCTCTGTTTCTACATATTAGGGAATCCAAATCCTGTCCAGGAACTGTACAAACCAGTTAAGTTTGTAAGTATGGAAGCACACCTTAAGAAGCTCTTGAGTCTGATGCAGCAGACATGAGTGATTTCTACTTGGCTAATTAGGCTTTAATAAGTAATCCCACTTTACTAGGGCTGTTTTTCCTCTGTGATATTCACATAAATAATGAAAGATGGCAAAATTAGAAACGGAAAGCTAAGCTCGTCCCTGGGAATGTGGACCCTACAGAATGGGTTCCACATTTGTAGCATTTTCAGTATAGGGAGTTGCAGTGCTACCTATTGAATATCACTGTAATGAGTGATTATGTACCGTAATTAGATGTATCTACTTTTAATAGTGGGTTGGGTGCACTACTTCTCTGAGCTCACTGCATCCAGTATTTATGTCACCCAGATGGAAATGTGTTCCATTTCTGCCCCCACAGAGATCACTACAGTTTGGTGAGGAACACCCTTCTATTTGGAAATTTTGAGGCTTCCTGAAGTGAGACACGAGCCTTAAGGTGTACAATGACACCTCTCCCTACTCCTTAGCCCTGCCAGAGATTTTCCTTCCAAATGAATGGAAGCAATGCTACATGAAATTAAATAATTGCTATAAGCCACAGAGTGAATAGCAGTCTTTCCTCTCCTGTCCAGAACCAGGTTTTTTTTTTTTTGTCATCAGAAAGGGAAAATTGTTGATGAGTCTGTTTTAATAGGAGATGGGTGCAGCTGTGTTTGTTTCGTCCTGTGGTCTTGCTACTATTGTAATACTGTCCTTATCTCCATGGCATACAGGAGTTTGTTCATGTCAAAACTAAGAAGAAAAGGATCTTGCTGGCAGCTAATGGCAGGAAGGAAATGGAACATAATGTTATTTAAATTGGATTTTAAATAATCTTCAATGTTCTTTGCTTTTACTTCTCTTTTTCTTCTTTTTTTTTTTCTTCTTCTCTCTCTGTCCTTTTTAGAGTTTCTGTGCTGAAGCCTTTAATCTTTCATCACTTCTTTTTTCCTTAGCTCATGCTGCCTTCATTTTTTGACTGGAAAGGCCAAAATCCTGTTCATGTGCTTATCCTTGGGCTTCTTCTGCTTGACCAGTCACAGATAGTTGGATCTCCTCTGACCATGTCCAGACATGGGTAGGGATTGTTGAAATTCTCTATATTAAGAATGAGTTGGATGTGCAGTACTAAAGGCTCCTCTGAGGGCAGTTGTAATGCCTGAGTTGTAATCTCAGGATTAAGCAGATGGAAAGCATGATGGACTTGGGTATTTCATACCTGAAGGGTTGATTTCAACCTTTCCAGGGTTAGTTTTAATATCAACATGAAAATATTTTTTTGCTAATCTCATGTTTCTCCCTTTTGTGATTTTACTGTATAATAGTCCTCGCCTGGTCAGATTTTATTGTGTTGCTCCATGAGGTTCTTGGAAGAAGTGACAGCTGCTTCTGACTGGCAAGTGAGTGTGCTGGTCTCTCATGCAAAATGGCTGGCTCTGCTACTGTACAGTTTTCTGCTCAGCACGTATCTCAGAAAAATCACAGTGGGGTGGCAAAGGCTTATCAGGTTTTTTGTTCCATTTACATATCACTGCAAGTGATTCTCCTCCATCTGCTTCCTTTGATCATGCAACAGCTTTGGGAGAAAAGAAAAAGTGCCTGAGCCTTCAAAGCATTAAGCAGCTCTTGGGAGCTTTGTCTCTCCCTAGCTTGCTGCTGCATCTCACAGAGCTGGGGAAAGGGAAAGCAGGGGATGACTTATGTGCAGAAAGATCCATCTATCACTTTATTGTCAAAAGTAACAACTCTTTGAAGGCTACCTATTTCAGACACCCGACCATGTGTCAGGCAGAGTGTAAAATACATACGAACATCAGTAGGCTTCTAGGAGCTGACTCCTTTCTTAAAGACACTTCCAAGCTCTTTTCGATTCTCTTCTTGGTGCCCCAGGACAGGGATTCCTGCCTGTTTCCTCCTAGAGCAACTGTCTTGAGACTGTCTTTTGTAATGGCTGCCATCTAGCTGCCCTCACACTATATTTTACATATGCCCTGTGGCCTGTAACTCTATTGGAAAATGAAACAATCAAGAGTTAAAATCCCTTTCGAAATGGACTTGAGAAGCTGCCAGCCTTGGCCAATTACCCATCAGGGTGCCGTGCACTAGAGAGGGGAACATGGAATATGACTGCCAACATTTCTCTGCAGAAATCTCCTCAAGGTGAAATGTGCTTTTATGGTGGGAAATTAAGGTTATTTTTCTTCTGTCCATATTATTTTGTATGGTAAACCCTATGCCAGTCATTTTGGATGTAGCCAGCTTTTTGGAAGTAGGAGGATTTTGAAAGATTTTTGAAAGTCTAGCGAATGCTATAGCTATGGACTTGTGTTCTACAGCTCCCACACAAGCCTTCTGGCAGTCCATGGACATTTCAGTGTCCGCTCTGAGTCAGTGAACAGAATGTTTTGCTACAAACTACAGGCCTGCCTTTGTACCACTGCTATTGCTGTTTTGCTTCTGCACAGCTTTTAGAACAGCTATGGCTTTACAGCCTTGAGCTAGGGAAAACTAAGATGTGTTGTGGGAAAACATGATTCTCCTATGGACACAAACACTCATCAGATTGCAGGTGTGTGCTAATGAAAATGCAATGTACATAAAAACTGATATGTCACAATGGAATTTATTTTGAGCAAGAACTGACTTGCTGTTTTACTGCAAAACATAAAGGTTACACAAAAAATATAATCACTTGGTTTAATGATATGCTTCTCTATTATGATGGTTTACAAGTCTAACTGTGTGCCACATGGTTGAGTCACAGAATAGGGAAAGTATTTGCTGTGTGCTATAATTTATCAGTGTGTCTCTCTGGAGGTATTGTGGTCAAAGAGACGGAGCAGAAGGCAGCAAATCAGGGGTTTGAGATTTTATTCTTGCCACTTTCATTGAGTCATTTTGGGTGAGTCATTTAACTTTACTGTGCCTCAGTTTTCTTATCTGTAAAACAGGGATAATATCACCTCCCCATACACAGACAGGTAAGGTGATTTGTATTACAAGCCCAAAATCTGCTGTATATGAACCGTCTTTGAGGTGTGGGGTGTTTTATTTTGTTGTTGTTGTTGGTTTTGGGTTTTTTGTTTGTTTGTTTTGGTTTGGTTTTTTTTTGTTATGCCTTGTAGTGTTGCTCCCACACAGCATCCTGTTTGTTTTGGAGCAATTTTTTTTGAGAGACAGTGCGAATAGCCCTGTTCCACACTTTTCAGCTTAACTGGCTTAAATTAAGATAGTAAAGAGTGTTGGAGTGTCACAATTTTCTAATGAACTAGTTTGCATTTCTCATGCTTAATTTCTATGTTTGAGCTTTCTTGTATTAAAAATTTTAACTCAGGTGATATTTCAAGTCAATGAAAGCATTCAGGTGGTAGCTCTTACTTCAGAGGAGCATTCTGCTGAATTTTAGAGCAGTTTTATTCCATCATATTGAGTTCACTGAGCACAGAATGTTTCATTTGGAAGTGCCCATTGCAGAAATAATTTTTTCTGTCATCTCTCTCTGATCATGTTGGTATCACAGAATATTACCTAAGAGTCCAGAAATTACCACTTCAGTTTGTAGGTGAAAAGGGTTTCTGGGGAATGAAGAAACATCTGCAGGAACAGATTCTCTGGTCCTTAGACTAGCATCTCCTCCAGCCACCTGGCAAATGGGAGATGAAAATTTATAAAGAACAAGGACAAAAGTTAACAAAGAGTTAGGGAACTGTAAGTACATCCTGGAAAAAGAAAGAAGGCTAAGAAAGAGCCATCTTTATGTAGGAAGGTGATGAACAGACTTGTGATAAAAAAGCTGAGTTTCCATCAGACTATATAGTGCTGTTTCCTGGAGATGATGGAGAAAGGACAATGGACAGATTCTGGTCTCCTCTGCACTGATTTCACTCCAGCTGAACCAAGATGTGACAGAGGTCAGAATCTAGGCCAGTCCATAATGTGTTAGGCAGCCTCAACAGAGCAGTAAAACCAAATATCAAATGTCCATTTTTAACCAACATTTCACGGGCATCTAGAGTTCCAGTACTTGTACATATCCTATTATCTGAACCCACATCTGTACCAGGAGCTGTAATAACATCTCAAAGGGCTCTTTTATGCTGCCTGACCCCATGCATAATGCTCTGGAGCTGTGCACCTTGAGGCTGCCAGCTGACGAAAGGAATTGGAAGCACGCAGCAGTACCCATAAACTGAGGATATATGCTTAACAGATAATCCAAGTACAGGTAATAATCAGAGAATATGAAGGAGGAGGGGTGTTTTTTTGTAACAAGTAAGAAAGTATTTTCTTCAATGGTTTTCTTGCATTTCCTATTTATATAAAGTATCTTGATCACTAAGTAGGGAGATTTTAAACTGGGGTTAGGAAGAAACACGTATACAGTGAAAGACTGGTTACCACTCCTTTTGGACAATTTTTCTGTATTGTGACTTGTGTGGAAATATACAGAATAAAAGTGAAGAAACGCATGCCTTGGCTGGGCTGAGTTTCTTTGTGCTATTTTCCAGCAGAGCTGGGTTGTGCTTTCTGGCAGAGTGAAAAGACCAGTGTGGCTTGAAAGCTGTGTACAGCTTGGGGGAGTTGAGGAAAGGGATGCAAAGATCAAAATTCTGCATATATGTGTGTGTGTGACTGTGCAGGGAAGAGCTGGAAAGGATGTGTTAAGCCTCTGGATAAGCTAACTTCAAGCTCATGGTAGAGAACAAGGCTAATGATACCTTTAATGTTTCCAGGGAAATCTTCTCAGTCCTATAGTAAACTCAGATTGTCAGCACAACATTCAGTGTGTGCAGGAGAGATCCAGCAGAGATTGGCAGGACTATAATGTAACCATATAGGTCACCTCAGGATCTTAGCTATGCATCTCAGGACCATTTCTCCAGTGCATTCTCTGATTCATCTCCGTATTTTCTTAGGACTAACTCACGGGGATATAACAATTGTTTGTTTATGCCCAGCTGTATCTGATTGAAGAATTTAATCATAGCCACTCCTTACTCTCTTGTCTTCAGCAGCTGCCCTCCCTGCCCCACTAAGAAGTTTCTGTGCCATTTCTCTCACTAAAGATTTGTGACCCCTCTTCCGTGCAAGTTGATATTCCCTAACCATTCCCTTGCCTCTGCTCTCCCACACTGAAGTCATATTTCTGAATAATTTTGTGATGTTTCCTTTGTCTTGTCTCTCTGGGACAGCGCCTGCCCCCAAAACAACTCCCTCGCACATGGTTCTGGCTCCCTCCTCCACTCCAAGCCCTTTGATGCTCACCGCTGTTGCCAGCAGCCAGCTGTGTGCTTGTCTCTTTTAAAGGATATCTTAAGCCCCCTTTTCCTGCTGTCTGAGACAGCCTAAGAATATTACAATTAATAAGAATAGCGCTAAAAAGACTAACTGTTCTGCCTGTGCAGGACTGGCTAGAACTGGATGAGAATGTAACCTAGGCACGGGTTACACCACACCGTGAGGAAGCACTACCAAGCACAGCTTTGACGTTCATAAGCACTGTGGTACAAAGCATTAACTCCTCTGGGGTCCTTCACAGTCACCAGCTGCACCAAATGGCTGCCAGCTGCTCTCTGGAAATGTCTGTCGAGAGGAGCTTTTTGACGTGCTCAGAGCTGCCCTCACAGCAACATCTGGAGGTGTTCCACCACCTGCAGGCAGAGCTGTTCAGTGGTGCATTTAAAAAAATGAGAGTACAGCTTTGCATCATCTTACTAGTTTTGCACACCAAATTCTTGAATGTGTGTGGCCTTGCACGTGTGTATAGTTCTGAAGAGAGTCCAACTGCTCTTTTCTCATCCATTGTAATTTGCCCTTGTTACTCAGCATCTCAGCTCTGTTAGCTGTTTCTAACACAGAGCTGGTTTCTAGCCAACTTACCCTAAAAAATTCTTTAGCAAAACTGGTGAAATTCATAACTATTTATATAGGCACACATATATAAATATCTATCTCATAGTCTAATGTACTTTCTTAAGTGGAGAATTCCTTTTTCTATGCAACCTCTCTTTACATATGAAATGTAATAATTTTTCTTTAAAAGGCTAAGGCTTTCACAGTAGGAATGTAGCTACAATAAAAAAAATAAAAACCTATTCTTGGAAGGAAAAAACCCAATCCTGACAGGAATCATTTGCTTTGAAAAAAACCCCAAAACCCCTGCAGTTTCACTGCAGCCAAGTGACTTCAGTATTTCCCTGCAGTTAAAATGTGGTTCTCTCTAACAAGGGACCTTTTAAACTAGGTAGTGATGCTAGTAAGAGATGTTGCCAAGGTTGTTAAGTTTAAAAATAGGTAAATGTTGGAAGCAGTCCCATAATTTCAAGGTGTTGGCCTCATATTTTCATGTTCAAGTCTTGATATTGATATATGAGTATTTTATTTGCAGCTTTAGTAGTTCACAGCAGACATACCATGGCACAAGAAAGCCTTCAAAGACACACCTTTTCTTCTGCCCCACCTATTCATAATCTTAAGTGGCACTAGAAGTGTGTGTTTGTCAGGAACTGTGTTTATGTGAATGTGAAGTTAAAGTATTAGTGTGTCAAGTCTGTGGATTCTGCTGCTCTCATTCAGTAAGGCAAGCAGTCCTGCAGGTATTAAAGGTGAGCTGTGAATCCCAAAACCCAGAAAAATAAAGGCTGTGTTTTTCACAGATAAGAAACTAGAGTTAGCTGCTGGTGGTAAATTCAGACAGACTGCCTGTAGATGATAGGAAGTCAGGTGAAGCATTGCTTATAGGTTAATAGCCATAATCAATTTACTATCTAATCAGGGAACTGACAAATGTCAGCAGGACTGGCTGTGAGAAGAACTTTTGACTGCAGCCGCCTTTTTTCCATATTTGCCACCAAAGCACCTAGTGGCTTGACAAGAAGTCACAGAGGTTTCAGCTTTTGGATGGAGCATTTTGCAAAAGTTAGAGGAAAGGAGAAGACTTCTCATCAAAGGATGGGCCTGCTAAGGGGTAAGTTCTGTTATGCTGGACAAAACATGGAGGGCATATCATAGCCCATTTCTTGTTGGTTGATTGGCTTTTTTAAGGGTAATAGAAGAATGAAGAAGGGACTTAAAAATGAAAGACTAAGATTGAAATGGTAGTTCTGAACGATATTTTGGATCCTGGAGTCCCATCCATCCTGAGTCAAAAATGGTGTTATATGATTCAGACTAGTTTTGATATCTAGATTTTAGAGGTTTTGTTCCTGATATAATCAGCCAGCAGGCTGAGGATCATATTTTCTAGAAATAGAGCGTGATTACCTGTCTGCTTCTGTTAATGCATGTATGCAGCACATAAATTTCTTTGCTGACAGAACTGATGATATTCTAACAAGCTCTGGTCTTTCTCACTCCATTTATGAATATATACTTAGCTCCAGGAGTATCTGTGTTTTGCTAATGGGTCTCACTATCATCCCTGAAGTACATAATGATGGGATGCAAGGCTCCATATAAATATAAGAGGTTATTATTCTGGCTGTTCACTCTTTTTCCTTATTTCTTCCTTCTGCTTTTTATGAGATGTATGATAGAAGGGTAGATATGAACAGTCGTGTCCAGTTGAATGAGATCAATGTAGAATACGGGGCACTGAATAACTAGTAGTTTCTCTGCTAAAAGTTCCCTGTAGTCTTTCCAGTCTTTTGAAGTTTTCCACTTTAATTTGCAGGTATGTGCCACCTAAAATGTTGCAGTGAGGGCCTGAAATTTGGTATATATTCACAGACATGACCAGAATTAAAGTTATATGGACAGCTTGTAGATTGAAGCTTTTTTCTTTCGGTTATTAATCTTTCCAGAATATTGATTCACAGATCCTTCCAAATGACAGTCTTTTCCAATGTCTCAACTCAGCCATCCAATAAAAAAGACGCATGTACAAATGACTATATGTATGTGAAGGTGAAGGCTCTGGAGCACAAATCTTGTTAGAAGCAGATGTGGGAGCTGAGGTTGTTCAGCCTGGAGAAAAGGAGGCTCATGGGAGACCTTATGACTCTGTACAACTACCTGAAAGGAAGTGGTAGCAAGGTGAGGATCAGTCTCTTCTTCCAAGTAGTAACAGGACAAGAGGAAATGGCCTCCAATTGTGCCAGGAGAGGTTTGGGTTGGATATGAGAAAAAAATTTCTTCACTGAAAGGGCTGTCAAGCACTGAAACAAGCTGTCCAGTGAAGTGGTAGATTTGCCACCCCTGGAGGTATGTCATAGATGTGTAGATGTGGCATTTAGTGATGTGATTTAGTGGTGGAGTTGGCAGGGCTCACTTAATGGTTGCACTCAATCTTAAAGGTCTTTTAAAACATAAATGATTCTGTGATTCTGTAAAGTTCTTTTGTCCAAGGGTTGGAAATTGTAAATAATACAGAAACATTGTTGTGATTGCCAAAGTTAGTTTCTCTGTTTTAGATTGTTTCTTACTACTTGTGTCTTGGGGAGTTGAAGCTTTCTGAGAGCTTTTCTGAGACATTAACTTTCTTCTTCCAGACCATGATGCTTGGTTGTAGTTGTCTCAGATCTGCACCTTGGTCCCACCCAGACATAGTGAAACTTCCTATTGCTGCTTCTCTTCTTTCCTAAGCAATATGAGTGTTTTTTTGCAGTTCTTTGTTATGTATCATCACTAGATTACATAAACAATTCAAAGCTGCAGTTTGTCAATGTGCAGACTTTCATGAGAAACCAATCTGCCTATTAAAACACACTGAATTTCTACTATATAATTTGTGTATATATATAAATAAATTTTTATAATACGATCATCGGTTAATATACGTTGGAGCTGACATCTGGTCCATTCCTGTACTCAAACTTAGGCTCAGCTATGAGGTTAGGATAGGATGTGTAGAGTTGTATACACCATTACTTAGGTCTTAACAAAACTTTACTTGGGTTTTTGTGAAAACTGAAAGAAAGAAAAAAGTACTTGCTGTAAGGAACTGGGAACACGAGTAGACAAATGGCTTGGTTTTGCTCCCACTTTGGTAACTTGAGGCAACACAAGATCTATGCAATTTTCAAAATCAGGAGCTGAACACACGACAGACAGCTAAAGAGAGACTTCTTTCACTTACTCAAAGGTACCCAGGAAATCACTGCTAGAAATAAAGCACACACCTGCAAGTCAGTCCTCTGGCTCTCACTATGTTGAATCCATATCTGGCAAATTCTCTTGTACTGTGTCTCCTATTGAATTTACTAGTTTCTGCAGTCTCTTGTGCTGATGGTTGTTTCATGAACTTATGCACTTTGCTTTGAGTTGCTAGGGTTGTTTTGTTCTTTGTTCCCTGAAGCTAAAAGTTGCATCCCTATTGTGTAGAAAATAGGAAACAGATTTGTTCCTCCCAAATGTACTGGGCCTTTAAATGGAAACTGGGAGCAGAAGGGGACAGCCTGCAGCCCTGTTACATTCTTTCCATTGATACACATGGACACCAGGCAAAAGTCTGATTCTGAATCCGTAAAACAATAGATATGGAAATATTTTATCTTTTGTTTTGTCTTTCTTCTGTCCCTCTTGAAATGAGTGTAGTGGTGAAAAGCACTACAGGGGCTGGTCTAGGACTTGTGCTCTCCATTAGTTCATAGAAAGAGAGTTTCGTACTCCACAAGTTCAAATACCAGTGTACTGGCCAACAACAACAACAAAATGGTTTTATCTCAGTGTGAACTAAACATAACAGTTAAAAAATGATCTGCTCCTGGGTACAGCTATGTTCATGCTTACCTAAATAGGGCTAAGCAGTGTTTTTGACTGGAAGAAGAAAATGAAACTTCCAGACAAGCAGGTAATTCCTCATCTTCCTGCCACAAGGGTATGAGGTGTAGGTTCCCATGAAAGGTGTCATGATATAGATACAGTTCAGCAATCTGACTCAGGCCTCAGTCACCACTGTCTCTCAGTCCTTTTCTTGTCACTATTTTCTTCAATAACCATGAAATAATGGAGTCTTATGAGACATGGTGCAAGACAAAAGAGCAAGCAGTGAGAGTGTGGTTTGTCATGGGATGGGAGATAATAATGAACGGACTGAAACTCTGGTGGCAGAGAGTTTGTGGCTTACACGGAGGCACACTAGCATCCAGAGGCTTGAACTTAGACTCAGCATTTATTTTGCTTGCTGACCAAAAGAAATGTAAATGCTGCCTTTAACTTTCCTTAACCCTCAGGTTTAGCACCAGTATACAGCATGCAGTAATGTTGATGAAGCTTTTGGTTGTTTGATCAGTGCTACAGTTTTTAATAACAATTGAATAAAACTAAATTATACTTCAGGTAGAACTACTGTTCTAATCCTTCCTTTTTTTAATGTGCCTCAATCTTTCAAACTTACCTTCTCAAAACAATTATGCCCATTCTTGGCTGTTGTTCTGAGATATTAATTAAAAACAACGACTCTAAGCCACCACAAAGAAACAAACCTTGAGCAAAAGTGACTAATTTAATCTCCTTCATATGCTAATTACAAAAATGCTTTTTAGAGGTCTTAATGCAAAATTTGGCATAAGAATGGTGGTCAAAACCAGCAATTCACTCCTGTCCCATGTGTAAAGTATTGATGAGATATATGAAACAAGACCTTCTCAAGGTGGAGGACATTTGGCTAATGACTTTTACAGTTATGAAAGCTAGAGTTTTCACAATGTTGGTCTAGTAGTTCTGCACAAGGGTAACAGGAAATCACTTTCCATTTTCTTTAATTTGTCTTCATTTTTTAGACAGCCTGAGCTTAAAAGTGGTCTGTATATTGAAGAGGTTCCAAATCCATCGCTCTTCCTCTTCTCAACTGTCCCACATAACAAAGCCCCCAAATGTTAGAACAGTATTATTGGTCTTTCTCAGATTCTTTCTAATGGTCTTAGTGGGTGAGATTTGAATTTTTAAAAGTTGTAATCAGAGGAAAGTTTGAAATACTAATGGTTTTGTGACATCTTGAGTGATAGCTTGATGTTCAGTGAATTTGCATACCTGCCATCCTGAAGTTTTATGAACATTATCACAGCCTAAGAAGGTATGCATTCCAATGGATTTACCTGTTCTGGTTTTTTGGGGGTGGGTTTTTTTCTTCCTTTAATGACAATAAACCCAGCAAAAATTTCATTAAACTCCTTCCCTAGAACCATTTTCATAGCAAAGTGGTAGGTAATTTTTCAGACTTGGTCACACAGCTGGCTTATGTTACTGGGGAAAATAACAGATTAAAATAGGCTCCACAGTAAGGAAAGCTTGAACAAGTGTCTTCCTACAGTTTGATCTGGGCATTCCTTACAAGATGAATCTGAGTCCTAGGCAGGGCTGGGGGGGAGGGGAGGAGGGAAATCCAAATGTAAGGGTTCATCTAGGATTGAAAAAAAAGTTATCCCTGTTAATAAACCAGGATTCCATGGAGAATGACTTTTTCCTGTCCAGATCTGGTAGTGTATCCATTTGCAGACACTTCACCCATCTTCACTTTTCAATTTCATGACTAAACAAACCCACAAAAAACACACTTGCTAAACAAGTTCATAAATTCCCAGCACTTCTTTCATTGTAACAACCAGGGGAAAAACACTATATAAAGAGCATTGAATTACATCTGTGACCTGGTCCTAAGATTACGCTTCAAAATTAGGTGTTTTTAATTTTTTTGACCAACACTGCAGGAATAATTTGAAACATAGAGAGAGTATCATTTTACAACATTCCAAAACAATATTTCATCTGGAAAATTAATGGTACCCATAGATGCTAGAGTAAAGACAGGCAATGCAGCTATGAAAGTGCTCCTCATTTCCTATCCCAGACAGCTGAAACAAAACACATGTCACACACACACCAAAAAAA
>VXBX01005266.1:1298412-1311824 GCA_013400415.1 Scytalopus superciliaris
AAAGACGACCGAGGCAAAAGCTGCGGTGGATGGTTGTCCCTGCAACGGCAGCTGAAGCCCCGAGGAGCCCCCGCACCGGCCGGGGGATACCATGAGGTGTACCTCCGGGCCCTCGGCGCCCCCTCTAGCTGGGTACCGCGAGGAAGAGGAGGGGAAGATGCCCGGGCTAACAAGCCCGTTAGGGGCCCTCGCGGGGGTCCGCGCCGCCCCGCCAGGCTCTCCCCAGCGGCGGGCGCGGGGANCTGCCTCCCTCCTCTCGCCGCCTCGCTGCTGCCCGGGCTCCGCCGAGTCAAAGCGCGGATCGGGTTCCCTGCCTCCAGTATAAAAATCTCGGCGAGAAACCTCCGGCGGGAGAGAGAGACGGGGCTCGGGAGGAGCGGGGTGTGAGGCGGCGGCCGGCGAGCCCGTCCGTGGGGAAGCGAAGGGACGCGCGGCAGCCGCACCAGCTGCTGCTCACCGGGGACGGTCGCTGCTCGCCCCTTTCGGCTGAGGGAGAAGAGCTTTTTGACGCCCGAAGTAAGTCCGAGGCGGCGGTGGGGACTCCTGGGGTCTGCCCCAGGGATAGTACCCCCAGCAGATCTCCTGGGGTTTGCCAGCCCTCGCTCCTCCGGGGGCAGGATGGGAAGCGCTTTCCCCCTTCCCTGCGTTGGCTCAGAGACACTTGCCCCAGCAGGGCTCCGCAGAGGGTGGCCGGGCAGAGGGGCCGTGGGGCTGGGTGGGAGCCCGGAGCCAGCGGGGTGGTGGGGGGCACCTGATGCCCCGGAGACACTTGCCCGAGAGGCAGACGGGGATCGAGGTCTGGGGGTGTCCGGGAGCACCCCGGGCACGGGACCGCGCTGTGCCGTGCTGGGGAGCGCTGTCGTGAGGGGAGGCGGCTGCGGGTGGGTACGTGGGAACACTTAAATGCCAAGGCAGGGTGAGAGGGAGAGAGGTGGCGGTGGGTGACGTGACCGAGGGGGAAAGGGAGGCAGGAGTCCTCGGACGGGTCGGTTTAGAGAGGACAAAAGGGCAGGGGAGTGACCCCGGAGCGGCAAACCCCCTGCGGGTCCCAGTTACCGTGTGCCAGCAATGTCCCAGCTGAGACGAGGGATAGTAAGTTTAATTTTACCTTCAGAGAGAGCATTTCAACTGATATTTTTCTTGGTACTTTGCCTTCTTAGCCCTAGTTTACTTCTGGTGGAATAGAATCTAGCAAGTGATGATCTATTTAAAACTGCCGTCGTTAGTTTGTGTCTTCTGCTTCCTCCGGAGGGATGGGCTGGGAAAAAATCTGAGTTAACAATGGTGAAAAGACAGTTTCCTCTTTGTTGAGCATGCATGTTATTCTGCAAATGTATCATGGTCTCCAACATTGGTGCTTCTAACTCCTTACCCTCCTTCATTCTCGCCTTTTTAAAAGTAGAACTTTTCATAGGGAAAAGGTAATCTTTGTTCTTCGGGAGCTTATCTACTCCTTTTACATCTTCCATTTAGTTATTACACGTCTCTTCTCCACAGTGCAAGTGACTACTGTGCTTTAGCTTAGTGATACACTTGAAATCTGACTTCTAGGATGTAAACCCTAGAGACTACTTGGTTCTTGGGAGTGTTGTGTTTGCAACATGTGTTAAATCTTTCTTTGTGAGATTGCCCTGCCTCTGTGGATAGTGGTTGGTGTTTTAACTAGATCCTGTTTGCTTTTAATGGCTTGTATTACAGTAGAGGAACGCTTCACCTGTGGCCATCAAGTCTCAAGTTCTCTGTCCTTTTCTTGTTTTCCCTTTGGGCATTGATTATTTTTTTTTTTAAATTTATTATTTTTAAAGCTTTTGAGCTTCAAGAAATAGTAGACTGAGTGTGCATTAGGGAGAAGGAGGGAAGTGGTGGGGGGAGAGTGAGAGTAGGAAAGGATATGGAAAAAATTGTTGCAAATAAATAATTATTTTTTTTACCTGTTCTGAATAGTGATCTTGAGCTGATTACAACACAAGTTCAGTGTTTGTGTGTTTGTTTTGTTTTGTTTTATTTCAGTTTCATCCCTGTGAAGGAATACAAATTAAAAAAAAAGTCAGAACTTTTGATCATGAGAAATGGTTCAAAGGGAAAAAGGAACACGACTATTTGTAACAAAATTTATTCATTTGCTGTAGGAATTAAAATTTGGACGTGCATAGAAAGGGTACTTCATTGGACTAAAAAATACACCCCCAAAACCAATTAAAAAAAAAAAAAACAAAAAAACAACCAAAACCCCGAAAAAAAGCAGCAGCAAAAAACCTGCTACAGAATTTTGTGGCTTTTCCTAAAGAGAAGAAAGCAGACGTTTAATGTACTCTTGTCTCCTGGCTAAGCTAAACTCTTCAGTGACTTATTATGTATGAAACTTTGTGTGAAATTGAAGGACAGAAACTTACTGACTTTAGCATGTTCCTAAGCCAGCTCTTGGGTGGGAAAAAGAGAAGTCAACAACAATTTTTTTTTTTTTTTTTTTAACAAATGATAAATCTTTGTTTATAGTGTAGAAGTGGCCTAAGTAAAACACACATTTTGCAATTATCCAGGTGGATATCCCCAGTTATTTGAGATGCTATGTGTGGCTGATAGACACCCTTGCCAGCAGAAGGTTTGTCTTACTATAGCATTACAAAATATAGTCCTGCTATCCCAGTACCATATGCCTGTATTCAGTGCCTGTACTGACACTGGGGACACTTTAGAGGCTTATCTCATTCCTGACACAGCTGTACTGATGGTTGTTTTGTGTAGATTAATCTTTCTGCCGCGAATGTGAATATTGCTACTTAGTGGACTTCCAGCACTCGTGGCTCCACCAAGGTTCTTCCCTGATGCATCCTCTGTTTCTTCTTGATCATTCTGGGAATGGTTGTTCCCAAGTCCACAGATAACAATTAAAAATAATCCTTTACAGGACCTCTGAAAATGCACTCCTTTAACTGATACTAATTTGTTTTTAAAATGTGTTTTGGTTTTTTCCCTTTTTTCCCCCCCAGGAGAGATAGATACAATTTATCTAGTGTTACAGAGTAACAAGTGTTGTAGTGTAACACTAGAGCATTAGGGATGGAGTTGGCATGGCTCATTGCTCCTGCTCTGTTCAGGCCCCCTCATTACCTCCATTCTCAACCGTGGTGCTTTCTGTGGGAATTGGTCCTTAACAATGTCCGCTTTGCTTCGATATTTACAACCTCTTGCTGATCAGTGTATCAAAAGCATTTTCATTTAGAGGATGCATTTCAGGACTCTAATTGAGGAAATCTCTTTGTTTCAAGCCCCTATAATAAACCATTCAAAATGCTGTCTTTGAACGAACTAGGTCACTGTAACGCATGCACACATAGAGTGATTCTCATCTGCTTAGAGTAGCTGAAACTTAGTTGAGCCATATCCCTGGTGAGCTTGTCCCTGATTTATCCTTCTTGGACTGGCTTGTTCACAGGGAGCTTATGCTGAAAATTCACTGCTGGAGGTCATTCTCCATTCTTGGCATCTCTGGCAGCCTTAAGCTTAAATTGCAGCCTCATTTTCTATCCAATCAATACCACTCTTATGTCGCTGAGTTTCCATGGTGCCCCCAATCTTCTGTCTACATATTGATGTCTGACAGCAGGAATAGCATTCTGTGTCACTATATATACTTACTAAACCTGTCAAAACTATTTAGGGTCTGTCGCACTAATTTATATCCATATCCTGATATTATTTGTATCTGTTAAGCTTTGACTGATGGAACTCACTGCACTAAGGAATCAGCCCACACAATGCACTCCAGGGATGGCTCAAGGGATGGATGTTTTGAGAAAGAGGAAAAAACCCTCTCTTCTAGAGTAGCTGGGGTAGTCTAGAATCCTTTGAGCACAAAAGAGTCATTTTGAAAACATTCAAGTCTCAATGGCTCCAAGTTAATGCTTTGGAAATCATTCTTCATTGTGCTGCTCTGAATGCACAGAGGGTCCTCTCCGATGGAGCCATGGAGAGGAAAAAATAGAAAAGTGGGCATTGTCAAGTGTTCAATGTGCATTTGGGGAGAGGTGGGGGGAATTTTGTGTCAGTTGTCTTCCATCAATTTCTTCAGCAGAAGCACTGTGAAAAAATTAAATTAAAGGAGCCAACAATGTCTTCTGTAATGTGGATGTTTTTGTTTACTACAATAACCCACAGAGCACAGCAGTTGCATAAGAAATGGTATGGCAGTGTCTCTGTGGACTGGCATGGCAGCAGCTAAACTAGATGAGAAGAGACATATCTTCTGCGTATCACTAAATTTCAAGGGACTGATTACTTGTTATTCATTCCAACAGTCATAGATACTAAATAAAGATCAATAGATTTTTTTTTTTTTTTTAAAATTTAAATATGTTTTGCAAACTGTTGGGTTTGCCTCGAACAGAAGTGGTCATCAGCTGAAGAAACTCTAATACCACTATCTTTAACCTGAGCTTGATCCAATTCATGAAATAAGAGCTGGAACTCAGTATGGAATTTGCTGGCTAAAATTTCACTTGTTCTGAGTTGCCAGAAGAACTGATTTTGTGATGTCAAGTTCATCAATACTTTTCTGACTCTCCAGACTTCTACAGTCTTTTCACTAGTGAATATTTTCACTTGAAGACTTAAAAGGCCCTGTTACAGGTGGTGGAATTAAAGTAGTTCAGTTTGTTTTGTTTTCAGCTATGGTTAGTCATCATGGTAAGGGTCACTAGGACTTTACTAAACTAGACACTCTCTTGGCCAATATGTCTCACCTTTTATTCCAAGGAGTAGAATCACTGAGCCATTAAAAATATCTGGCTCTGCCTTCTGCAATGGTACCATGACGATTTTGTTATTTTTAAACTTTTTTTATTTCCTACCTTACTTATATGTGGGAGGGGCTTTTTAAAAACTGTAGTGATCTTGTAAATTGCTTTTTAATGTTTTTCAGACTGAAGATTGAGAGAACACAGCTGTAGGCAGTTTCATGGGAGATGAGAAGGGGGAATGTGAGTGTAATAAAGAGCTAACTACGTTATTGATATAGCCAGGGGATTTTCACCCTCACCATCCCTCTATTCCAAAAAGCCACTGGCCTTCCTTGTCTTCCCAGAATGGCACATTCTGGTTTCAGTGTGACTAACCTCTGGAGGTGAGGATTGGAGCTATATCGGAGGCAAAATCCAGTTCCATTAAGTTAAGTAAAATGTATTAATGTGTTATTTTGGACCCTAGGAGTACACTGCTCAGTAAGTGCCACTGATTGCATGGCAGCTATGAGAGAGGGGTAAAGACTTAGAGCAGAAGAATATTACAGGTGTTGGGGATTTTCTGATAAAAATAGTCTCTGAAAATAAACAATGCTTGGGGCTCCAGTGCACTGCCATTTAGTAAACTGCAAAGTTCAATTTTAAACTGGACCTTTCTCCTTTGAGGCCTGCCAGCACTATTTTAGAGCTCATTAAATGTTTCACAGGAGTATTATAAAAATCCTCCTTCCTCATTAGTTTCTACAGAGTTTTAGTGTAGCTTGGACCTTGTAAACATCCACTATTTAGTTGTAGATGATATCATCATCAAGTGCCTGTGGAGAGGGAAGAGAAAGAGGAGAAATCTTTTAATACCTCAGTGTAAATGCATGTTTTGACACTGGTCTACAGATAACTAGCAACATAAATGAGACACAGTTTTTGCCATCTTCAAAAATTATTTTTGGAACAACTCCCTGTCTGTACAAAAGTTCTCTCAGGAGTAAAATCAGACAGAACAATTTGGAGGAAAGAGGAGGCTAGATAGGCTCTGTTTTAGTTCTGCAAGTGTCCTTCTACCTGCCTGGGCTGATGCTCAGTTATCTTAGGGAGGCTGGTTGAGCTGGCAGTGGAAACAGGCACAAGACTAGTGAAGCTGGCAATGAGGGGAAGGTAGTGTATTTCTCAGGCTTGAGTGCCAAGTTGGTTTTGATCTTCTGGGTGTGTTAAGGCAGGTAGACCACTCTGCTATTGCCTTCATCATCTGACTTTGCTAACTGCATTATTTGTTGTCTTATGCTGTCCCTAAGGATTAGAAAGGCAAAACTGAGATACTTTCACTTTATGGGTATAAGGGAAAGGAGGAAATTCTTGTGTATTGACACAAATAATAAATATATGGATATCCATGGAAGTCAGCATATCCCTGACTGATTGAAGGCAAGAGAAATAACTGAACTAACTTCTCAGATTCAGGTTCAGTGGCAATCAGGGACAAAACCCGTTTTGTTCTTTTTTTCTTTTTTCCCCTCAAAGCCATGTGAACAGCAGCATTAATTTAACAACCAGCTAAAATTGATATGACTATTGCATTTAAAGCTTTCTTGTTTTGATTAAATCACTAATACAACAGATTCATTTATGTATGTATTTATTTTTTAAGCTCTACTTCACACACATCTCATATCTCAAAGTTCAAAAGAGCCTTAGTAGTGCAATGCAAATATGTGTATCCATCTGTAGCCAACAACAGAAGGCTCATAGTCTATAGCATCTTTGCTTCTGTGACAGGAGCATCTAAAATGTGCTTAATACCAAGTGTAAGTATTTGTCTTACCAAAAACTTTTTATTTAAAGATAACTATTTTAGAGGTGTTTCTTTTTTTCTTTTTCTTCTTTTTTTTTTTTTTTTTTTAAACAGATCTACAGCACTTGAGCACAAGTGGGAAGGCTGACATTGTCTCAAAAATCCATTTTAGTACTATTGTGGTGCTCCTTGCGGCGCTTTCTTAGATGGAAAAGGATGGATTTCTTAAGAAAGGTCTACTGTCTTTGAAAGAGATAGGAAGGGATTTAGAAATAGCTGTGGTAGAGATATGGCATCTCTGATATGGTGATGTCTCTGCAGTGGCACTGTATCACAGCTTGCTTTCAGATAATCAAACTTCCCTTTCAATATTGAGATCTCTCTCAACTCACTAGAAATCTTATTCTTCCTTTTGAGCACAGATTAATATTAAACCAGACACACATCTTCCAGCCATTACTCAGGCAAAGTTGATGCTTCAGCAAGAGCTTCATTAGTATAAAGATATTAGAATTCAGTCTAAGATTTAGAAAGAGTGCCCACTCCTTTGTTTTGGTATCAAACTCTTCAAAATAAGACACAAATGAGCAACAGTGGTGGTAAATGGTTGTGTCTCTTCATGTAGTTCTTGCAGCAAAATCATATTGCTTTCATTGAAGAGCCTTGGAGTGAAGCAACTTTTAGTAAATGAAAGATAAATCAAGAGTTTGCTCTGATAGTCTGCCTTAATTCCAGTAGGAAAACACTTTGTTACTTGAGTTTGAAAGACAAAAATTACGTATTTAAAAGTAGCCTTCCCACCTCCATCACATTAAACAGAAATAGTTTGAACTTTTTGAACTTCTTGTTCTACCTCGGATGGTTTCACCTGGAAACACAGTCTTCCATGGCAGTGGTTTAGCTTTCCTTCTGGTGCTGAGGAAAAGTCCCTGAGATGCTTTGGTTGCTTCCCAATAGCTTGTACCACCTGACTGCCTGGTTGTTTGCTTGGATTGCTGCCTTCCCAGAGGTCAGAAAGAAGTTTTTCTTTGTGCAAGAGTCACTTGCTTTTATTAGAAGCCTGTCTGGGTGCAGCTGATATGCAGGAGGGACGGATGGATGGAAAAAATCTACTAGCTTTCTGTTTAAGGCAAACAGATAGGCTTTTCAGCAGTCTTCCAAAAATGCTGCAAGCTTTTATCCAGGAACTTCATGTCATTTCACTTATTAAATCCTCACTTTTCTAAGCTGTGCCTTCAGCCCATGTTTCTTGTCCGATTTGCGCGTTGTCAGACTCTTTTGCTAATCTGTGTATTTGATGTTTGCTTAAGTGATTATTTGGCAGAAGCGTGTGAGCAGGCGTGTGTGTGTGATTGCTGTTGGCATGGCAGTTGGTATGATATGGCATTAGCATACTTGTTCTGTGCTGTGGGCCTCCTCCTCTTCTAGGCTTATTTATGCAGCAGAAGGACAAAAAAACCCTCCCTCCAACCAAACCAGAAACTCACAGTGGAGCCAGTTAAGATATGGTGATCCTCTGGCCAGTTTGACCAAGATCTACAGAGTTTAGAGGAGACTAAAGCTTGCTCTCATTTTATTTCTATTACTATTCCTAAACAGACCATCTTACCAGCAGAGGATTTACAAAGAGCTGCAAGAGTTATGGGCTGCCTAAATAGATATATATACATTGAATCTAGTTTTCCCTGTGCTTGCAAAATAGCATGCTTATGGTGTGATAAGAATAAGGCAAGCTCCTCTCCCTTCATGTTTGTTAGCTCAAGAACCTGTCTTTAAATAGGACATGAGTTTTAGTTTGTGTTTTGGACTTGTTAATATTAAGTGGTTATTGGGATTATTTGACTTATTAATATTACGTGGTTATTGGGATTATAGGTATATGTGTTTTAAGAGGTGCCCTTCTCTTCAGTGCTTTCAATTTAAGCTATAGTCTTTGCACATCTTGTGCATTTTTGGAATATCTTTATGGGCTCCAAGTTACCTCACTGAAAACAGTGGGATTTACTTAGACAATGTAAATGTAAAAGTGTCTGTGAAATCTTTGGTTAATCAGTGCCTTCATTTATAAGTTTAACACAATTAGTGGAAATAAAATTCTCTGATGACAGAGTATGTATTCAGGTCCATGCCCTTTGTGAATGGGAATGAAATCGCTTGTGATAAGTTTTATAGCAATACATTTACCGTGGGGCCTTTGACAGCTTCACTTGGTATTTTTCTAGACATTTGTTTAAGCATGACCTGCTCTTGTACTATTACTTTTTTTTTTTTTTATTTTGGTAAAAGTCAAATTGATGGTGAGCTGTATTTCTGCTCCACTTTCTGATATAAACTGCTTCTGTTGGTTCATGTTAATAACCGTACCCTTCCAAGGCAGAGTCTGGGCTGTGCATAACCCTTTGCTATAAACCTGTCCCTGAATGACTGCCTGGTGCTGTGAAGGTTCTGAGTTTACCCTCATGAGAGGTAGAGGCTGCCATCTTCCTGCTGGGATCAGCCCTTGGTTTAATCTCTGAAAGGAGAAGACTTCTGGGCTTAACATCTGAAATGTTTTGTGAAGTTGGCTGAAAAAAGAAATGTAGGAGAGAGGGAAACATTTTCTCTCTCTGTCTGTAACTACCTGCAAAATTTGTCATGTTTTCAGGATGGAAAAAAATCTGAAGTTCATAAAGGGATGGGAATAGGAGGAAAAGTGAGTGAACTTCCTGATCTTACTCATAATTTTGATCTAGAAATGTTATTTTGAAGCTGTCTTTGAAAATGTTTATAGATGCTACTAGTATTTTGCAACTGAGTTAATATTTACAAACATCTCTTCTTACTTGGTAATATAATGTGCTACATGGTTCTGGTCTTTCTTTGTTTGCTTCTCTGTGCCCAAATACAGCATCTCTGTGATAATTTCCCCAAAGGGTGAGAGCTTTTGAGAACAGCTGGAGATTGAATACTGACGCACAAGAAAAAGACTAAAAAATGAAGGTGGTGTGTTACAGCATCTAATTTGTTCATTTAATTGTTACTTATTATATTTTAGTTTGAATTTTTTATTAGTCTATCTGAAACTCCTTTAAATAAGGACCTCTCTTTCTTGTGCTAACCACAATGTAGGTTGAGTGGGTATCGCAAGCCTGTGTTTTCAGAGAAGGAAAAAAAGAGATGTGTAGACACTTTGCTTTGACATCATGCTTTACACAGACACATCAAAAGCAAGTGTCTGCTTGGAGAAACTTTCAAAACTGTAAAGATGTGTAACAAGAATCTGTTAGATAACTTTAGACTTTCCAATTGTGCAACATGTGCTATAAATGACAAGTTCACATCTTTATGCATTGACACTTTCAGCATGTGCAATAAGGCTCTAATTCTAGTTGGGATTTTACCAACTAAGATTTCTCAAGTAATTGTGGGTGGGAATTTCTTGTCTTATTTAAACTGTAACAAACAAAAATCCAAAGCAGAAGTCTGTGAAGTGTAAGTTATCTAAGTCAAGAAAAATTGAGGCTGAAATATTTCATTTAAGGCTTATCGAAATGGAAATTTTTCTGTTACTGAATCCATGATTTCTGTTCCAGGTCAGTGAAATTCTAGTGTGTATCTGAACACTTGCAGCACTTAATGGGCATTGAGAGAATAGGAGCAAGAACTTGATCCTACATATGAGATAGACACATTTGCTACAGTAAGGTCTTCATGATGCTCTGTCACTGATGCTGTTCACTATGGCATTTTTATGATCACGATGGATAAAAAATAGTGTGAGGCAGTGGGAAACGGGAAGCATTTTCCCAAATTTCTCCTTTCCTGATCAGTTTGAAAGTTGGAATATAAGTGTAATACTTTAAACATTTTAAAAAAATTGTAGTGATTATAAATATAAAATTATTACTTTGTGAAATGTTTGTAAACAGTTGTAATAATTTGTAACTGTTATTTACAATTATTACTAGCATCAGTATAAAATTAAACCAAATGGAAGTCTGATTCCATTTTTTCCCAAAAACTTGTGCATGTCCTTTTCAGTTGCTTTACAGGATGTAGTGTGCTTTGGATTTTTTTCTGTTTTCTTCTTTTTTTTTTCTCCCTGTGTAATCATAACTTCTGTTATGAAAGACATTTTAACCTTTTTTCAATGCCCTTAACATAGAAAAAATATAGTTTTCACTGTCTGATATAAAGAGTTATTTGTATGAATTGAAAGGGATATTTTTTTAATCTCATTTATATCTGTCTTCTATTCCTCCAGGTTTAAAAAAATATTCTAGGCCTAACTACTTTTTGGAGTAGCAGAATTTCCAAGCTGCAGCTGCTGATCTCAGGTGAACTTTGGTTTCCTTGCTCAGATTCCTGTATGGTCTCAATTTTGCTGCCTTGCAAAGCTAAACCATCAAGGCTGATGCTTCTATAGCAGAAGCTGTGTTAGTCTGTGAATTAGGCCTAAGTTTTTCCAAGACATGGATCATGTCCTGTGATGGCAGTGCCCTTGTACAAGATATGAAAGTGGAAGGAAGAGCATGGGTCAAGTTCTGTAAAACCAGGCTTATGGAAACTCCTTAAAACTCTTTCCAAATAGCATTCATCTTCCTCAGCTTTAAATGTGGATAGATCTTAAAGGGATTTTCCCCTGAACAGATAAACCACACCCAAACTGTTTTGGAGACTTATTTTCATTACTCTGAATAGGTGAGGTTTCCTTAATCTTAATTTTGAATTCATGAGTCTATAATGTCCTTATTTTCATAACCTCAAATTCTCTTTGCTTTAATCTCTCTTCTATTTAAATAGTGCAGTAGGTCACCTTTCATAAATATTACACATTCTCTCATGTTTCTCATTTTCAGTGGCCTTTTACAGCCCCATGCCTAGTTCTAAATCAACAGAATGCGTCAGTTCTTTATTTCTGAATGTGCTCGCAATTTAAGGCCTTATTTTAGTGAGCACATTTAGCTGAAATTTAACCCAGCATTCTATAATTACATTATCATTTCCATAATCAAACTTTTTTCTCATATTACAGTTTAAAATTCTAGGAGTGCTGTTCTAAAGTTTTGTATACTCTAAAATGAATCTTTCACAAAGAGTAGAGATGTGACATCCTTCTGTCTCCAAACTCTTTTGATGTCTAGAAGTTAATTCACTAGTCATTAAATTACACTGAATATACATGTATAAGCAGATAGATGTTTTTTTTTCCATTAGACTTCAATATGCCTGTGGTGAATTTTAGTTGGTATTTATGTTGTCCAGTTGCCTGAGTAGCTGTGAGGACAAGGACCTCCATTCTGTTGACTAATACCATATTATACGGGCAAAATGCTTTATTATTGCCTCATTTTTAATTCTTTCTTTCAGATGCTTCTTAAATGTGTTCCACAACACTGACCTTAGGCTGTACTTTGGGTGCTAGAACAACCCCCTTTTGTACAAAGAACTGATTATTGTTCTTCCCCTGGGATTCTCTGTTTCTTGGCTAATACTGAAAGAATGACAGGCTCTTCCCTCTTATCCCGAGATGACAAAGCTTTCCTAATAATTTCAAAGTCTTTGAAGATCTGAACAGTTTACATCTAGTGAAAAATAGCCAGGATATGTTTTTAAAGCCTTTTTGTAGGTTAGTGGAGCATGATTTCTAATTTTGATAAAATATGCTTTTTTATCCTCTGATTTGTGGGGCTTGTGTTTCAGGGTAGCTGGTCTACACTTGCCTTTAACTGACTTTTCTCAGCTCTGGAAGTAGTGCAATTGAATTTCTAATGTAATTTTTTTTTAATATTATTTGCTTTATTTTATTTCCCCTAACTCTGTCTGGCAGTTCTGCCTCAAGTTCTTTACTTGTACAACCCTTGGGCATGCATCTCTCTTCACTGCTTTGAAGTAGAGACTGAAGCAGAGGAGCCATTTAACTTCTGTGCAATCTCTTTTCTGCCCTCATTGACTTTGTGTCAGGGTAGTCTGCAGGATCCACTGGTTCTTCTGGAGTTCCAGTTTCCCATGTGCTTAAGGAATGTCTTATTACTTGTCACTATGGATTTGCTTCCTTGTTCTTCAGCCTTGCTCTTGGACCTCTTAATCTCCATTTTACATCTCACCTGCCAAAGTTGTTCTCTCCTATTAGTTTCACTTGGGCTGCATTTCTATTTTCTTCCTCTGAAAGATATTCTGTGAGTTAAATTCTTAAACTACATTTGAGAAGTAATTTTTTTTTTTTAAATATACTGACCAGGAGTACCATCAGTGATTGCACTTTGGCATCCTTTCAGAATATCTGTGCTCATTCCTGGTATGCTTCTTGAAAGCAAAACAATCTGCAAGCTGACTGCCACCATGTGAATTGGTTATAATGGCAAGAAATTGCTTATAAGAATTATCCCATTTTCACCTTTATAGAAAATGGTAATGCCATGATTTGATCACCAAGTATTTCACATCCATCAGCTATGGTCTGAATTGGAGGCTTGTATCCTATCATGCTCAAGATTGTAGTTCAGAATTTGTAGTTGGAAACTCTCCCCTACTGTACCTCCCTGAAAGGAAAGCCTGAAAAATCAGATCTGTACTTCTGACTTCTTCCTCTTGCTTAGTTTGTGTGTGTGTCAACACAGCTCGAGATTGTATGTTTGTGCCTTTTAGAAGAATTCCCTCTAAGCATTTTAGTTAAAGACCTGATTGGAAGTATCTGAAGTCCACCAAAGTAACTAAACATATATGTAAGAACAAATTTATATATGTATGTAGGCTCATTATGATTTAGATTGGCTGTATAATTCATCATTTTTTGTGTTTCTATTGGTTGGGGTGAGGAGTTTGGTTTTTTTGGTGGTTTTTTTTTTTTTTTTTTTTTTTTTTTTTTTTTTTTTTTTGGGTTTTTTTTTTTTGGGGGTTTTTTTTTT
>VXBX01005266.1:1311867-1409279 GCA_013400415.1 Scytalopus superciliaris
TTTTTTTTTTTTTTTTTTTTTGTGGGTTTTTTTTTTGGGTGGTGTTTTTTTTGTTTGTTTTTTTTTTGTTTGTTTGGGTTTTTTTGTTGGTTGGTTGGTTTTCTTATTAACACTTGGACAAACTGTGCTCTGGGAAGTTGTTTGTGATATTAGAAATGTGAGCTGATTGCACCCATATACATCTAATTTGTTTCCCTGATGCTTTTCAGCAGTGGTAAATAGACAACTTTGAAAACAAATGTGTTGTCAGAGTTGGAATATCCTGTGAAAGTCACCTATTTTCCTTTAAGTCTGACTGTGTTCAATTTATCTAACTTTGCACTAACTTAGTCTCATGTGTCTCACAAAAAAAATTAATATTAATTTCTTGTAGTAACACTTATTATTCTAAATTATCTTTCATTTAACTCCTAGAATTATTTATATATGTTTGCAAAATTGTTGTTTATTCTCTTTTCCCCTCTCCCTTCCTAATTCTAATTACGGGAAGTTGAGATTTAGTAAGTTGAGGTTACAGGTACTTTAAGGTTCTTATCTTTTAAGTAACAAATACCAAACCAACTCTGTTTTTTGAATGGGAGGAATCTTTTGTTTCTTCCTTCATTTTTGGATGGATGCTCAGTGGTGGTGGGGAGGGCAGAATCTGGACACCTACTGCTGTGCCTACTGCTGTGTTTGCTTCTCAGGAGGTGGTCAGGAGCAATCCCTGCTCCAGGTTGCATCTCTGTGCACAGATGGAGTGAGGGACATGGGGGACAGCAGTGTGCTGTCACTAACTGATATCACAACAAGCAGCCTCAAAGAATCTCTGTGCACCTTTTTTTTTTTTCTCCCCTCCTTTTTTTCCCCCCTATTTTGGTGCATGCCAGCATCTTTTTAGCAGAAGCAAATCTGCAAACATATGCCAAGAGCAGGAAGGGAAGGCTATTTGATCAGGAAGAATGAAATGGGCTTGTCTTTAACAGTTGTTTTTTTCCTTTGTGCTAGTGAAACAAGATTTATATAGTGATTAGTAATCAAAAAGGTCACTCAAGGCATTTTAAATTCACATCTTTAGAGAAAAGGATCTGTGAAGGAGTATATGGAGAGAAAAAAGGCAATTACCCGAGTTAGGCAGAGCCAACATGTTTTTCCTTTTTAGCAAAGTGGTGTGTGCAAGTTAGAGATGCACTGTCTCTTGTCAACCCTGTCTCTCAGCATTTCCATATAAGCCTGTTAACTGGATTGGGCTGGACTTAAGAAAGAGCTCATTCCTAATCTTGATGAGCTCAAGTGGCTTTTATGTAGGGTGCTGTGCATGGGCACAAGGACTTAGTGTTCCTTGTAATCATGTGAGTCACTAAGTGCATTACAGGTTTTACTATGACACACACAGGACCAGGAGTAACAGAAGCCAACTGGGGTTGCAAATGATGTCTTGCTTCTAATGATGGTGCTTTTAGAACCCTTGCCTAACATCCCTGTGAGTGTGGCAAATGAAGGGATGACAACAAGTAGCCTTTATTTAAAGTCAATCATTATTTAGGTGAAACTTGAAGAAAAACATGCCTGGGTTGAATGGTGCGCCACTGTGAATAGGCTTTGGAAATTAAATGACTTGACCTTTCTTAAAAGCACACCTGTGTTTAACATCCAGCTGCTATTGACACTGGACTGAACTGCACAGTTAGAGGATTTGCTGGGGGAGGGAAGAGATTAACTTAATGTGCTGATCAGAGCTCGGTGGAAATGTTTTTGTCATATGACAGGTAGAAACAAAGGCTGCCAGCCTTCTGGGACTGGAGTGAGCCTTCACCTTGGTATGGTGGGTCTATGGGACTCCACAGCTCTATTAACACATCAATGTCATATTAGCACACCAAATAGTGCACATGTACTCTGCTGCTGTGGTGTTCCCCCCGGCTCACTCAGGGGTCATGATATTGTCTTATGGTGTGCTTTTCCATATGTGTGGTTTGCAGGCTGCCAGCAGCTCTGGGAGATTCCAGCATAACCTGCCATTGATCCCATTCTCCTTCCTCCCTGTTTGTGTGGTGGAGCAGAAAGCATGCCTGTATAACTTGCAAATCACAGCAACAGAGGTCACAGAATAGTAGAAGTCAAAATAATCCAGACAAATTGGAGAGTTTCTCTGCACCTGAGAGCGTTTTTCACAGAGAAATGAAATGTGATGTCCTTTGGGGTTAATAAGATGTGCACACATAAAATTTGGAAATGTTGCATTATAGCAGGAGATGGTCTGACAGCAGTTTTTGTATGCTGCTGAGAATGCCTGAGTATTCATCTGTTAACCCAGTCACTCCAGGACAGCTGAGCTTTGGTTGTGGTCTATATGGGTTGCTAATAACCTTGATGCAGAAAGTCCAACCTAGTTACCGTGTGCTTTCAGTTATGACATGTTTTGGCCTGAGAACTTCCAAGTGAGTGTAGTGTCTGGAATGTGCTTGACCTCATTTGGTGCTACTTCAGCATTTGCATCTTTGGAGGCTGGGTTGGTTTGGAGATAGGAAGGCTTCTAAAGAGGCGGAGACCTCTCATAGCATTTGACTTTGTGATTCTTGCAACATCTGCCATAGCTATCAAGGCAGATAAAGATGGTGTCCAAGAAAGGACAAAGAGGATTGACTGGAAGGTAGTCTAAACCTGAGGACAGAGTACTTTGATGTGCCATGACAAACCTAAGCAGACCGCACTGAGGAGCTCCCCGGCCTAACATTCATTGGAAAACCAGCTGTGTTGTTGTGCTCTTAGACCTTTTTCCCAGGGCCAGGCTTGGGATGGCCGGTGGGGTGGTGGGACTGGGATAAAGGGCTCCCACACTGTGGGGACCAGTGAATGCTGCAGGTAGCAGTTACAAAATGATGACAGTGTGGTGGTGGAAGTACAGCGACACTGATGACTGTGGTGGCAATGCACCATTTTTTTTCTTCCTTGTGGCTAGAGCAGGACTCTGAATACAGAGAAAGTGCTGCAGAATAAGACACATGTTTTTATGGAAGACCAGGGCAATAGAAATGAAACGATGCAGTGTGAAATGCTTTTGCAGACTTGTGTGTGGGAAGATTACGTTTCACTTGCCTGCAGCCAGCTTGGTGTAGCTAATAGTATTTAATGCTCTGCTATTTGTTTGTTTGGGTTTTTTTCCCTCCCTTTTAAGCAATGTATTTACCACATAAAGGAAAACAAAATCTTATTCATGTAGTACCTTCCTGGGAACTGGGAGGAGCACAGAGCAGTTTGCAGTTGACACAGATTTATTTCTGGCTGACAAAGCAGTTCCTGAGATGCTGTGGACCTCTTCCTAAGCAGGTGCGATTTGGCTTCCATGGATTTCTGCCTTTTTGTGTCATACTGTCAATTCAAAAGATTTCAGGATATTTTTAGAAACTAGTCATGATCTGGCCCAATTTCTGATTGCTCTCCCCCATTCTGTTTGCTATTCTAACAACTTTTAATTTACAGTGCCTGAGACTTGAAGAGAAATTGCCCCACAAATTATGTGGGGTCTCTGGATCTTTTACTGCATACAGAGTTCAGGCTTTCTCTTGCTCTTCATTGGGAAAAAGGAGAAAAAAAATCTATTGCTGACATCATATTGGGTTAAAAAGAGAAGAGATGAAATAAATATACACTATGGTCCCTTGGATATAAGGACAAGTGGGTGTAGAATCAGACTGCAAGGGAGATCAGAGGCAGAGCTCCTTCAAAGACTCTTCCCCGGGAAGGAGCTGGCTGGTGTGATGGCAGAAAGTTTGCCGACTCTTTGAGGAGGCTGATGTTATGGTGATCTTCAGAAGCCTGGGTGTTAAATAGTATCTCTCTCCCGTTTTCCCAGTCACACGGCTGCATAAGTTAAAAGCTTCATCGAACTCCTAGACCTTGGATTGGTCTTGCAAAATCCAGTCAGCCATTGTGAGTGGGGTTAATTCACACCGTCGCCACAGAGGACAAAATGGATCTTTGAAACAAATGTGGTGGTGGGGGTAAACCCATCAATCATGTGAATACTGCTTTACAGTAATTCACAACTGCAGCTTTTCTCTTAAGCAAGGGCTGGCTGAGTCAGATCAATCCCTTGGCTCTCAAATAAGTCTCAGCAGGCAGTAGCTTGCTCCTTGTGGGTTTGTATGTACATGAAAGCCCACTTTATATTAACTCTGTGTAATAGTATTTTTTCCTCTCTCTAAACCCCTTAGCACTAATTCAGTGTAATTATACTCATTGAATACGGTACTGACAGCCCCACTCCTCCTCCTTTCCTGTCAGGATATTGGCCTAAAATTCGCTAGATGAAGAAACTCCAAAACAACGATAGAAGTCTTTGTTCTAGCCTTCTAATGTAGGGTTTTATTATTTTAATGTAACCCAATGATCATACTTTCAAGTATTTTCTTTAAAGCTGAATACTGAAAATACTTTTTTTTTTTTTCAATTTTAAAAATTAATGAAGAATTGGACTCTAGTCTTTAAGGAAAATGTTGCATATTGCAAAATTCATTACTAACTGAGCACTGGCATAATTATTAACAGCCTGAGGCTGGTGAGGACCTCTTTCTACCTTTCCAGAAACAGGCAAAGATGTCAGGAAAAGGCAGGGAGCTTCTTTCCACCTGTTCCTTCCTCTGTCTATGTCTGTGTCTTAGGGTTGGGTGACATTTTCCCTGTAGTGTTTCATTGCTGAAAATAATGATGCAGGTGGCTTAGCACAGCATGTTTTAGTCCTTTCTATCTCCATATGTATGAATAAAATATATAGTATGAAATAGCTGGGAAGCAGTAATTAAAAAGAATATTAGTGGGTCATAGGAGGCAGACATTGGCAGATGAGCTCTGAATGTAGTGCTGTGGAGAAATACCTAAGACTAAATATTTGGCGTATGCGTGAGAGGGCTAGACTAGAGCAATGGTGGTGATGACAGAGATACCAGCATAAGGCATCCTGTGTTGACATCAACATTTCCAAAATGTGCAAAGAAGGGAAAAGAAAAGAATGGCAAAACTTTCCGAGAAACTAATGTCTGGAGAAAGTTTGCTCTGTGGCTTAAAGAGCTTAGTCTGCCTGACAAACTCAAGAAGAACAGATAACCACATTATAAATATCTTCTAAGGAAGAAAAATAACAAGTACTGAAGGCCTCTATAACTTACTGGGAAAAGCCATGATAAGGAAAATTCAATTACAAACTAATTTACTATTTTGCAGTGTTGATGGTGGGAGCCAGGATGATAATTTCATGAAAGCTTTCATGGTAGGCAGTGGATTCCTCATCTTAAGAAGTGTAAATAGCAAATGTGGAGTTGTGAATACCAGAAAACTGGTACAAGGAACTAACTTGGGGCTTTTGCATAAGGACATCCATTTTGTCTTGACAGAAGAGTTTTTCTCAGCTTCTTAGAGGTGAAATATGGGCAGGTCAGTGAAGCAGAAGCCTGTGTTTTAAAAGATAGCAAATGTGTCCTGCTTTAACAAGTCATTGAGTTCTCTTTTTAACTGTAATATACATATACTATAGTTTAGATGCCAAATTGCTTCCTACAAAGGCTGTAACATGTTGCAACTCACACCTCTTGTGTTGCCTTTTATCATATCAAATTGTAACTCAGCTCCTGTAAATCCAGTAGAATAGAGTCAAACATCATGTGAAAAACAGAGTGAACAGAGAAACACGCATTATAGAAACTAAAAGGGCCACACTGGGAGGTCATTTAACCATCAAAGTATAGAGTTGCTTAACCTTTCCTTTCTAAGAATATATTTGGGGATTTTTGTTTGATGGAATTTTTTTTCCTCTTTTTAATTTGTCTGTTTTCTTTCTCTATCTGATTTTTCTCCTTCTTACCTTGCCTTTGTGGAATGATAGCTAAGTGCATGGTTTCCTTTCCAATCAAGAAATACTTTCTTGATAGCAGACAGGCAGGCCACAGCCCTTATTCCAGAAACACAGGTCCTTTAGCACCACAGGTCTCCACCCAAACATTATCTTCATGTCTCACCTGTATAAAGCCTCTCTGAAAGGTGACTGAATGAAGAAGAACATGCATTTTTGAGATAGGTATATTGTGTTTAGATGGGATAGAGGAGGCTGTCAGATCTACAGGCTTCATTTGCTAGTGAGACCACCTTTATTTATGTCTTTATAGTCATATGGATAAGCCAGTTCTGTTTCCAGAATCAAGAGAAATGCTGATTTTCCTCTCATTGAGAAGAATGAAGAAGCCTAGCAGCTTTGAACTGTAGTTTAGGTTGAGCACTGGTTATAGTTATAATAAATTGCTGGCTTTTTAAAGAAGATTCTGAAACATTAAATACCAAACAGGATTTTCCCAAGTGGGAAAAACTTGTTTGTTCCTCTGTCTGAGAATATGGAACCATGCCACAAAATACATTTCCTTTAACCACGTTTTTGTGTGATACAACTTGGGTGGGGAGGACAAGGGGCAAAAAGCAGAAGTTATAGGCCTATGATGTGGAAAGTGGTTATAGACTACATCAGTTCCCCAGATCTTGGAGCAGCCTCTGTTCTGTCTTTCTCCTGCTTTGTTTCACACAAAGATCATTCTTTCCCAGTGACCATTAGAATCTATTACCTTTTGTTTTGTCTCTGTGATTAATGTTGCTTATTTTGATGATTGTGTTGATGTAGTGGAACCATCTGGTGATTCAGCTTCAAAAGGCTGAAGCTCTAGGCTGAAAATTTTGGATAGAAGTGCCAGGATTGGGCCAGCCTAGATTCTGTGGAGCACTGAGAAAGTAATTCTGGATTTCTATAGTTTATTAGATATTTATTCTCTGGCTTTATGCAGGTAGTGCCTCCTATTGCTACAAAAAGTGTTTTCAACAAGTTTTGTTGTTTAGGCAGGGGTATTTTAATTTTGAACTTTCTTCTGTGAGTAGTTGCCTAGATAGCAAACTTTCTATCACAAGAGAGAATCTTAAACACAGACTATAAGTGTTATCAGAGCCAGATAGGCAGGCAGCTTGATGAGATTAGAAGGGTAGCAGTAGATACCACAAACAGAGGCATATACATTGTGAGCTGTCCTGATTAGCTCCTAATCCTTAAACAGACTTTACTGAATTCTGCCTGGTTGAACTGTTCTCTTTTGGGACACTGTTTTTTGATTTGTGTTGCTGACACAGAAGATCCATCCATGCTACCTTTTTCTGTAATTGTGAGCTGCCAAGGCTGAGTTCAAATCCTGGAGCACACTTGAGTTGGGGAACAGCAGCCAGGAGCTGGTGCTCCTGCCGAACAGATGGTGACCCAGAAAACTATCTGCTCAGCATTAAAGTACTTAATGACATGCAGGTGTCCTTCATGTTTGAAGCACTGAAGTTTTTAAATTTACTGTAGGAAGTTTCTTTGAAGACCAAATGAGGCTTCCCACCTCTGTGGTGCCATTTGTGGCACAATTTACTGCTACCAAAACCTGTCTGTTTAACATAAACAAACGTGCAGCACAGACCTGACTTAAACTGCCCTACAGTGAGAATTAGGCATGGATAAACCAGAGACATCTTCATTCAAGACAATCCAAGGCCTTAGCTTGAGGCCACCAGAGAGAAGAACCATTTAGAGGGTAACTGCTCACTAAGATATTGTTCTTATGTGTTCTTAACAGTAACACAAGTTGTGTTATACCAGAGCTGTGTGGTTGCTCTGCCTGTGTGGAATAGCATCATCCTTTTAACTTCTGCCATACCCTGAATAAACAGTGATTTTTTTATAACTAGTGGAACTTCTCCTAAGTGATCTCTTTCTGTTTGCAAGCCAGCTTTGAAGAGGCAAAGCTACAGGTCCATGGAGGTGGCAGAAGAGAAGAGATCTGCAGGTCAGAGGTGTGGGGAGAATGAGGCAAAGTGTGACAATACGAAGAACATCATTGTAAGGTTTCTTACTGCCTTTCCTCTCCCCCTCTGCTGTGTTGCAGTGCTCTCTTTTCTGTCCTCAGTCTATGAGCCTGTAGCATTACTTCTGGCTTGTCCACGTTAGCAGATCTGCTTTTCATGAAGGACAAGGCATAGAGAAGTAGCAGCAATTCTGCATCATGCCTTCAGTGCTGGCATCCTTCTGTAGTGAAATATGCTTCATTAGCTTTAATAGGTCATACCTGTGGTCTTAGCAAGCCTTTGGTTATTTGAAGGGATCGGTTCCCTGATATCAGGGAATGAGCAAGAAGGTAAAAGGCCCACTTCAGTAGTAGGCATTCTGCAGGTGAAAAGGAATGGTGTCTGGGAGAGAGACTTGGTAGCAATGAAGAATGTCAGCTTTAGTTTCAGTCAATTTGTATACAAGTTTCCAATTCTATTTTCCTTTTTTTTCAGAAGGCTTTGTGAATATACTGAGTCCCTCTAACTGTGACTCACAGTGAGTGTTTCTGCTTGTGCACCTGAACTTCCCTCTCTGAGGAATCCTCAGGGTAGCTCAGGCTAGACCTAGCATATGAGCCACCATGGAGAGAAATGCAGATTAACCAAAACCTGAAGCTCAAGTATGAGCCCTGGGTGTGAGCAGAGGTGCTAACACCACTCCCAGGAAGCTTGCCTTGGCATCTAGTTTGCTGAATTAACAATGAATAAAGTTTAATGATTCCTGCCTCACTAGAATACTAGAAAAAGGAATTAAACTGTGGCAAAGGGATTGGAGGAATGAAAGAGAATCATGCCTGATTAGCTTTCGGAAGGAGGAAAAAGAATCTCATGGTTCTGAATGGTAATTACTCTGCAAGGGGCAACTATCTCCTGGAGTTATCACTTAATCTCTAGGTAGGCTCACTTCTGAGTTGTACTTAATAGGTAAGCTTTGGACTGGTCTTCAGTGAAAAGGAGAGCTGCATTATCATTTCTCTGTCAGGATAAGGCTGGAATGCAGTCTTAGGTAAGAATTTGCCTCTTAATGAGATCGGCCCTTTACAGCTTTTCTCCCATAAACATCCCCAAGGGCCCTGTTGGCATCTGCCTGATTTTTGGTATACTTGAGATGAATTTTGACTGGTTATTCTGGGAAGTCATCAATTATATATATATCCTAGTATAATCTATGACACTTTTACCTAATACTTTTGCAAAAGTTTCTGGGTTTAGGGATTCACTTGTCACTGCTTCTTGCCTTCCTTCTGTCCTGCTTATCTCTTTTTCAAGTGGTGCAGGCAAATAAGCTCTTCAGAGCTGCTGCATTTCAGGCTTTCTTTTCTGTTCTTCCTTTCTTTCCATCACTGGCATCAGCAGGCTCCCTCAGCTCTGTAGGACAGCACGCAGTAGCACCTTTCCGTTCAGCTAACATTGGGACGCATGGTGTCATTTAACTATATCTTCTAATTATTATTGGTTTACTGTTTCATGTGATCTGAAAAGAAGGAGCTTTTTTGCAGTTGAAGTGAGGTTGCAAGAAGTGGGGAAATTATAGGAACACACCAGAAAACTGGTAGCGTGTCTGAGAAAATAAGTTATTGCCTCTTATGGCATTAATCCCTAGTCCTAAAAGCTGCCTTGGTATTTGATTGATACCACATATCAAGACAAATCAAGCTCTGTGATGCAGAGGTGATGGGGAGGAAAGTCAAGTGTATGCATTGGAGAAAAATACCTTTTGAAAATAGGAGATTCGATGAAGGGAATTTCAGCAATACAAACACAGCTTTGTTTCTAATTATATTTTTTTCTTGCAATGAGTTATCCATCCTTCAGACTTTCACTGAAATTTCTTTTCAGGCATTTCTTCCTTCTCCCCTCAATTTTCTATCCTTTCTTAATAATCTGACAAGAAATTCTGTTTTAGGAGGGGGCTGGGGAAACCATCCCTGCTCCCCAAATAAGCATCTTTCTTGACGGAATCTGCAGGTTTTGCAAGTGAGCTATGTTCCCTCACACCTCCTGGGCTTTTCTTTTTCAAATCACATAACTTCCTGCATGAGGTAACCTTTTCTATCTCAGGCTGTCTCTCTCCCTAGCTTGCTCTGCCTCTGGCTTGCTCTCTGGGTCCCTTGCTCAGTGATGAATGAGTTTCATTCATCTTTCTTTTGGGGGCTCTGTGAAAAGCTTTAGACTTTGCCTGCTCCCATTTTTTCGCTCAGCTATTCATTTCCATGGCAATGGAGAAAGGAGGGGGGCGGCAGAGTGGGTGGCAGTGGGGCCAGAGGTCAAGAGTGGCCACTTTCTGAATTAAAGCTTTGAATTCCATTAAAGGTGACACGTTGTAACCTGGAGTAACTCTCCAAGAACTTGGCTGTCAAAGTCATCAAAGCAAAGGGAGAGGGAGGCAGGGAAAAAGAGAGATCAGAGGAGGAGGAGGAACCCAAAAGCTTGGAGCTGCTGTCAGGATTACATCTGGTGACTTAATATAGGGGTAGTTCATTTGTGTTGCCATACATTGTGCTCCAGCAAGGCCATGCTCTAAAATCTGCATGTGGATGGAGCGTGTGAGTTAGAGAGGATTCCCCTCATCCTTTGATCAGCAAATGTAATCTTCTGATTAAGTAAACAACCCTTCTCCTCTGAGAAATGGGAGGGGGAAATCGAGTATAGATAACTATCCCAGCTACACTGGCATTTCACAAGGTAATTTTTTCATTTCTTTCACAGAGGTGCCAGGAGGACTCAACTAACAAAGATGAGGGATGTTTTCTTGGCATACTACAAATAGTCACTGAGTGAAAGTCTGTGTCCCAGAAGATAGCACATAAAGTAGAGCAAAGTGTATCAGGCTGTTTCCAAATATCCAAAATTTAGGTATTTTAAAAACATGAATTTTGGAAACTTGCAAATCCCTTTATTAAAAACAAACAAACAAAAACCCCCAAAACCACAACAACAAAAAAAACCCAAAACAAAAAAAAACACCTCCCCCCAAAAAACCCCTAACAACACCTACTGGATTTTGACATTTGCACATGTTTCTTTCCCTGAAGTTTGATCCATGGGGGAAGAATTGGAAGGAGACAGCAGGACCTCATGCCCTGTCTGTTATATTCTGAATTCACATCCCCTCTTCAAGAGGTTACATCATAGTGGTAATCAGGGTCTGTGTGAAGGCTCCCCTTTTCACTTATTCGACCTGATGTGCCATTGGTTCAAAGCAGTATCTTCTGTTACTTTCCAAGTGTGGGACCTTGCTTCTGGTATTATGGAGTTTCAGAACTTGTTATCCCTCCATGTCCAAGGCTATCCAGTTCTTGTTTTATGATGACCTGAGCCCAATGTGAATTAGCAGGAAAGCCTGTTAATTTTATTCCATTAAATTAAAATGCAAAAGTTTGATGCTGAATACCTTGTGGAGCTTGCTTTGAAACCTTGCCTCAGCATCATGTTTCTCATCTTGCTAAAGCTGCATAGATCCCAGACTGAACAATGCTATTCCTGCCAGTTTTGAGTATGCCACTGTCAAAAGCTGTGCTGTGTGCTCAGCAACCAAGATTTATAGAAGTTTCTCTATGCTCTGAATCATACATGACATGAGGCCTTTAGCATCCAGATCTAGTTGGGATGTTTGGAAAGGCTCAGTTCCTTCTAACTCAGGGCATTTGATACTTCTTAGCAAGGTTTTTCTTACAATTATGTTTTGTTACCTATTTTGCCATTCACTAGCATCCCTGAGCTTCCCTATGGCCCTGTAACAAGTAGCTTAACTTGTTCAAGGTGGAAGAGAATTCTGTTGTTTGGTTTTGTTTACTTTTTTTTGTCTAGAAAAGTATGGGTTTTATTGCTGGAGGCTATCAGAGTTCTTTGCTGAAAGTAAACTGTGAAAGACTCTTGTCTGTGTTTTGCTGTTGTATTTTTTTATTATTATGCATATTATAATCCAGAATATCGTAAAATAATAATCTTACATGTTCTTTTTTATTTTTCAAGAGTGCATTTACATAGTGTTTTTTTGGATGATGTATGGTATATAAGACAGTAGTAGCCAGTAATTATCTTTTATTCTTTGGCATTTCTTCACTTGTTTTAAAAGCAAGAAAGAGGCACTTAATGCAAAATGAACTCTGGATTTTTTAGACTAGTTTGCACAAATCCTGTATCCTTGTGACTGAGTAAAAGTAAGAATTGAGGTTGTATATAGTAACTATAGGAGTTAAAAAATGAGGAACTAGGAAAGTTATTACCAAAGTCTGTCATTCATGTGCATTTGTTTGATTGTTTGTTTATTTATTTTGGCTTTTGGGCCTAGGGAAGATAGGGAAGTAGTCTGAGTTGCCAGAAATACCCTCAACTGACAAGCAAAAGAGGAACAGAGGCTTACATTACTGAATGAATGAGAATTCTATCAGTCAAATGTAACTCTAGAGATGTTAAAAGTCCTCTAATTAGGAAGAGATTCAGCTGTAATATGTATTATTCCATGCTGAATGAGAGACCATTGAGAGAAAGAACTCTAACTTTGGAGACATACTGCAGCTAATAAAGGCAGCTAAACCAGCCAGGGAAAGGATCAAAACTGTAACAGAATCACTGGTTCAGACGTATGCAAACTCAGGCTGAAGGGACCTCAGAAATAGGGCAGAGACAAAGCGAATGGAGAATAAAGGCATCGTGGGACTTTTTACATGAGAGGTAGAAGGAAGCAGTGCAGGGACTGAGAGTGGAGGGTTTCTTTGTTAATAAGGAAGATATTGGCCTACTTTAGCACACTCTGACTCTGTTTGGCAGCACACAAATAGGAGGGGAACTGCTGACATGTTTGTAATTATGGCATTTTATGGGAGATCTCCCTGTATCTGCAAGATGCTGAGTTTGATGCAGCATTATCTCTAAGAAATGGTGCTGTGAACTGTCCCAGGAGAAACAGGTTTACCAAGTGTACTGGTTGATGAACCAAGGCCATTCTCTTTTTCTTCTTAAGAGGTTTGTTTCCTTTTTTAATCTGCTTTTGTTGGTGAGATGCTTGCTTGAAACAAATCTGCTCCAGCAGGGCTTTCAGTTCTGTAATTCCTTTCTTTCACTCACCTGAAACAAAATAAACAAGAAATTAGGGCAATGGAGAGGAAGCATACATATTTGATTTGATGCAGACTTGATTTATCTTTTCTGCTCTTCTTGATCCTGCTTTTCCAAGCACACTTTTCTTCATGTGAGAGTCTCACAGCTTCACCTTCAAGGCTTTTGCTTTGCTTACTCTTATTGCATTTCTTTGCATTTTCACATATACTTGTAATACATTCTTCCCCTCTCTGTAGCAAACCCACTTGTTAATGTTGGCTCTGCCTTAAAAAGCTAATGCTAAGAGTAATCAGTAAACTATCCGTGTTAATCTGTGTGTTATCTGAGGAGTGAGAGTACACTGTCTTGCAGAGGCTGTAGTAGGACTCGTTGGATAAAGCACAAGCAATTTCCTTTCCTCTGTCAAGCCATTTTGAGAATTAAAATGCAAAAATACCGCATTTTGTAAGCTGTAATAATTATGCCTTCCATTTAGAAATGTATCTTGCTGAAAAGCCAGCATGACAAAACATGAATCACAGGATTTTTGTTTCCCTAGCTGGTTGGGTGTTGACTGTAAAACTTGAGCATGTTAACTTGGATGTTACACAGTGTTGTGGATGCTCCAGGACTGGCAGAAGTAAAGCCCCACACCAGAATAAGGGAATTTGATCAGATCTGTGAGTGTCCAGCTTTGCAAAAATCCCATGCCTGCTTGTGGTGTCAGGCCTAAGTAAGTAAGGCCTGCAGGACTCTTCCTGGCCGAGCACAGGTGACGGAACACTGGCACAGGCTGCCCTGGGAGACGTTGAAGTCTACATCCTTGGAGACATCAAAAGCCAACTGGACATGGTCCTGGGCAACTGTCTTGAGGTGATCCTGCAGGAGCAGGAGAGTTGGACAAGATGAAGCCCAGATGACCCTTCCTGCCTCAACCATTCTGTGATTCCTATACAAACTAATGCTGTGATTACTGGGCAATTGTCTTGTTCAGGCTTGTACTTCATTCCTGTCCTTCTGCTGGTCAATTTGTATGTTACAGAATAGCTGTGTATGTTAATAGAGATGAGGAGAAGGGTATGCACTGTGTGTTATGTTAAAAGAGAAGGAGACAAGTGTTACTTAGGTAGTTTTTGACTTGTAGGCACTGAGTAGCAACATTGCCATTTCAGCCACTGTCTCAGTCACCTGCAAAGACTGACGCCATGATAAAGTTTTGTGTCTGAAGGAACAATGTTCTTACTCCTTCACAGAGACTTAACTGCTGTGTAAGATAGCCTGGAGCTGTGGGGAAATTAGTCTATGTTATGATTTTTACTAAAATAGCATTTAAGAATGCAACACTTTCTAGTCATCCTGTGTGTCTTCTTCGGTCATGTAACAGGGAAGCCAAAGTAGCCAGAGGGAAGCCATCTAAATCAGAATTGTCTTGGCTTTGGAGGAAAGTCCAAATCTCCAATATATGCAGAGAAATGGTTTTGTGCAGCCTGGGTGGTGTGAAGAGGTCGTGATCACATGAAGTGTTTAAATACAGCTTTCCTGAAACCCAGGAGGATAAACTGCTGCTAGGAAAACTGGTAGGAGTGTCCTCAGAATGGGGTGTGGTTAACTGGGCACTGGAATGGCTTGAACTTCTGGGGTTCTTTTACTTCTTTCTGACCCCAGTCTCTAGTGTTTTTCACTAAGAGCTCTGTTTTTTCTTTTTAAAGTTATTTCTGGATCAGTAAAGAGGAAGATGTAATCCTTGAGCCTTGTGAGGTAGTTACCCTAATCACCCAACCTTCTTCTGCCAGAAAGCTGCTTACAACAAGCCTATCCTGTGGCAGGGTGGAGTGAGAGGAAATACGGTGGCCTAGATCATAAATCTGGAAATAGGTGCTGGAAATCCCACTCTTCTGACGTAGAACTCCCATCGTTAAATCCGTGACAGCCTTTGGCTTATGTAAATGTTTATATGAGGGGGAATCAAATTGCTCTGATCTCCTAGTGGTTGAAATCTGACAGCTACCTGTAACTGTTTTCAGTTAAATTCTGTAGGGTTTAGTAGTAATAGTTATTAAATTCTATGTTTCCATTCTTTGAAATCTTCCAGGGTACTTTTTTTAAAGGCTAGACCTTAGTAAATTCCAGCACAATTAAGCTGCTTGCCTTGAGACGAGAATCTTCCAAAGGATTAATTTTTCTCTGTTTTCTTCCCCGAGTTTCTAAAAATGTCAGGACACTAACCAGTTTCCTACTCCCAAGTGCTCTCAGGTGAGCTACTGCCTCAGTTCCTGTGTCCTGAGTTGGCTGGGCTGAGCTTCATAATCAGATAGTTTCTGTATCAACCTTCCTCCTCAATTCACAGCCTGCTTATCCCTGTGTCTCCTGGCCTAGTCCATTTCTGATCGTCATCTTCTTCCAACTCTTTTCTTGTACCATCTGTTTTAGGCCTTTGCCATCTGTGACACAGTCCTCTACCCTGAAAGGTTTCAGAGTCTTTTCCTTGACAGAGCTGGGACTGATTGTTTCTCTGTTCAGTGTATTTGACACATAGTTTTTGTGCGATCCCTGTCAGCTTTTGGAAACTGTTTCTCATAACATGTATATGCAATATCTGTAAAAGTAGAGCCTTATTTTTTACTTACTTTTTCCCCTTAGGGGCCTCTTAATAGTAGAGAGTCACTGTTCTGTGTGCTGTTTGGGTGGGCTTATTCTCTTGGGGTGGCTGTAGCACAGATCCTGCATGCAGCAAGGGCCATATTACTCTTTCTCTGCTGCAAATGTCTGCAGTATTGCAAGTGTGGGCCATAAGATGAAAAAAGGACATGGCACTAGGCTGTATTTTGGGACTGAACCCCTGAGAGAGAAAGACTGGTTCAATACCCAGCTGATCTGAGCCTTTCTTTGTACCCAGGTGCAATCAGTCAGCAAAGCAACATTGACTGTGAAATGGGTCCACAATTGGGTCTCAAGGAGTGGGTGGAAGTTTACAAAGCATCACAGCCCACCAGTGTGAGATCCAGCCCTGGCTCTGAAGGGCCTTTTGGAGAGAATCAGCTCTTAATTCTCATGCTACATGTATGACACTGGGGAGATCTGTAAAGACAGGCTGCTGGGGCTACTTGCATTCTCACTTCTTTGAGGTTGCAGGTATAGATGGTGTGGGTGTAAACTGTGCTGTGCAGGCTACATGCTTGCTTTTTCCCCCTGGTTTATAACTATTGAATAGAAGTGCCTTTTTTTGCAGATGAGATATGTGTGCTTTGACTTTATCTCTTCAGGAGTTGAATGAGACCTTGAGTGACAGGTCACGTGAAAATGCAGTGACGTAGTAATATTTTCTTTTTAAAAATATATATTTAAAAGAATTAGTAGACAAGGGATACAGACAAATGTAAATTCAAGTTCCTGTCCACTGCTCACTCTGTTAGTTGTGACTGAATCACTTTTCTCTTTTTCTGGAAAACTGCAAACCAGGCAAACGTTGGCTCTGAAAAGATCAAGCAAATAATTTCTGCTCTTACTTGGGTTGTACTGTTGCAGTATGAGAGCACATCAATGGACTGAATCATAAGCTGGATGTCTGCCCTGACCCATAAGGAAACATGGTCCTTCGGGTGAGGCGAGACCTTGACGGAAGACTCGCTGTCTTTATTACCATCCATTTCAAGGGCAGGCTGCTGTTAAGACTGGTCCTGGCTGGAATGGTACTGAAGATGTATGGCAGGTTACGGTGCACCAGAGCATCACAGTAACCAGCAATGCTGCTCTGGGAAACTAGGAAGAGCATCAGACTAGCTCTAATTTGTTCATCACTTTCGGCTGATGTAATTAATAGGCTAATTACCCGCAGGAATGCTCCCTCTTGCCTCCCTGAATCCACACATGAGAAAGCTGGTGTTACGATCCTTGGCAGTATAAGCTTTTCTTCCTTCTCTCTGCCATGGATAAAGGTATAAATATCAATGAATTGGTGACAGGGTAATGCTTCAGGATCTAACATCCTCTTTTCTCAACTTTTCCTCTTTCTGTGTTCTGCTTTGTGTGATTTTGGTTCTTCTGTTGCTAGAACAACGAATGGCATGAATGTTCTCAGAAGCAATCTCATACACATACATCCATTATGCAAACAGATACAGCTATGCTCTGTGCCAGCACCTTTTAGTGTTGGAAAAGAAAGAGTGAAAGTAACTGGAAACGGATATACAGTGTGTATATAATGTGATACAGTGTTCACTGGGGATGGTAGAGAAGGAAATTAATTGAAATGTTCTGGAACTTCAAGAAATTCTGAATACAACCCTGCCTTCCTTCATGTATGTGTGCCAGTTGCATTTTGTTGGAGGGGGAGGCAATCTTACCCAAAAGTAAAAAGTGAAAATAGAAAAGACTTAACTAGTATTGGTATACCCTGTGCTCCACAAACTATCCAGAAGGAAAAACCTAACATGGAGAGGCTGGATTTCAGAGTTTGACTCCCATGCCAGCACACATGGCCTAAGATGCATTCAGCCTTGTTGAGCTAATTGTTCAGGTGTGGAATCAAGAATTGTTCAGATTGATGTGCAGAGATAATTAAGAGTATATGACTGAGATCCATAAAGGCCTGCTGACTGAATGGTAGTTTGGGTGCTGAAGATTGTGTGGTTATAGTAATGCAAAAAGGCAGTGAGATAAATTAGCTGAGAGTCAGTCCTATGAAGTCAATGATTTCCAGTGTTCTAGCTATTCCGGATAGAGCTGAGATACATTTACATTTGCCTGTATTTAAACTGCACTGCTATCTGAGAAATTATCAGCACTAGCTGGGCACTGAGCAGAGGTGCAAAAGACACACATTTTGTGACTCTAAGTATCGCACATGTCAGTAAGATTGGAAGTCCCTTAGGACTGTATATACAAGCACTTGTTTTGTTAACCCTATCAGCACAGTACATTGTCAGAAAAAAATCATGGAGTTTGTGGGATCCACACTTTTATTCATTAAAGGCAGCAAGTTCACTTACTGTGGCTTTTTACTTTCCAAAGCATGCCACCTTACAGATATGGACATGGGATCCTGTAGTTGTATATGTGAGAGAAGATCCAGCGCTGGGTTTATTGAATGTTTTGGGGTTTGTTTTGTTTTGTCTTGATTTTTCATTATTTTTATTTTTGCAGAAATTGAGGTGGGAAGAGATTATGAATGCATGAAATTGTCCAGTACTTTAGGCTTTGTTTGTTTTTGGCTCTGCTTTCTCTTGGCATGTAATGAACAGTAACAAATAGCATAATTTTGAGAAAGTTTTGACAGTGGAAGGTTGTTCCTTGTGCTTCTGTCAGCATTACTCTTTCATTTTCCAAATTTCCTTAGGAGTCATGGTGCCAAGAGATCTAAGTTGAATGCAAATCTTTCTGTTTGAGCCTGTACTGTGCTACCTTATTGCAGCTGTAATTTGAACTCAATCTTCATAGGTATTTTCTCTGATAGGGAGTAAAAGTCAGTTTCAGAAAAGCTTAAATACCACTGTTTATTTCAGGCAAGATATTTTGAAAACCACACTAGACTTTTTCTACCTAGTTGTCAATAATTTCCAAATGCAATTATATGGTCTAACTGCAAAGAGACCAAAATTTTTCTTTCTCCTTTCCCTACTGGCAATCTTTAACTCAAAAGAAGGCTGTGTGTTGCCAGTCCTCCCACTCCAGTGGGCTCTGAAAATCCCTTTGGAGTGTGCCAAGACTTTTGGGACAGCCCCACCCTGGTAGAGAAATGAAGGATCAGCAGTTTGATAGTGTTCTTGGTCTGGGTTTCGGACATTGTTATTAAAAAGTATCAGGGATATATGTCACTATTATATTTATAGTCATCTAAAGACTTGTAAAGAATTTTCCCCCTTTTTGTTCCCTAGGTTGTTTATACATGGATAGATGCAAGACAGGACAATGGTTGCATGGAGACTTTTGACATTCTGATGTATCATCATCACCAAGAATTTCCCAATTTAAAACATGAATAGCTAATGCTGTAGAAAATATGAGCTATAATATAATCAGTCATGATGTACAGTGTGTCCAAAGATGAAGAACAGTATTAAGTTTGTCTTTGTAAGTTATGTTTTAAATGGCAGGTTGTTGTTTTGTGGTTTTGTTTTTTTGTTTGTTTGTTCTGTTTGTTTTCATTTGAAGGGTTGTTTCAATTTAAAATAAATTAGAATGTCTCTCTGGACAAGGAAGGGGGCCTCTTCCCAAAAACCACCACAGCCTTTGAAATTAAGAGACTTTTACAGAAAATGTATAGAAAAAGATAACTGTTCTTTACTAAATATATATATATATATAACCAAAACCAGAACAGAACAAACAGTAACACCGTAAGCAAAACTTTCAAACAGATCAAGCCCTGTCTTTGGAGCAGTTCTATTTACAGACAGTGGGAGGTGATGCCACCCCTCGCGAGGCAGCGCCACGATGAGCCACTCACGGGTTCCATTGAGACAAAGACTGAGATGAGACCAGGGAGAGGCGCTGGCTCCGAAACTCACGTGGGAACGGCGGCCACAGGGACAGAAAGAAACCTTTCCTGTGGGCACTGTAAGGAGTCTCTCCCACCGTCCTTTGTCCGAAAAAGCAATGCGGGGGTGGGGAGGGGAGGGGGCAGCAACACCTCTGCAGATGGTGTTGGCGTCTCGAAGAGTTTGCAGCGAATCCGGGCAGCAGCGACTGGTCCCTCCAAAGACCAGCATAGGATGCGTGGAGTCGGGGAGCGAGCCAGAAAACAGACTCGCTCCCAGTGTTTTCCCCAGCCCAGCAAAGAGCGGCCAGCACCCACACAGACTCAGGAGAGAAGTGTGGCTAGCACCAGGAAAAACCTCTTTCCCACCTCCCCCAGTCCTCTCCCCAGCCTTTACATTGGAATGCGAAGCTATCAGACATCTTTAGGCATGGTTAGGCTTTTAGATAGTTAGCTGGTTCTGGGAGCAGGTAGTGGGAGGCTGGGCTTCAACAAGCCATCTTGTCCTGGCTCTTCAACTCCCAAACCACTGTGTTGGTAAGGGAGAGAAGAAAAATACCATGAAAGATTTGGAACTATAACAGTTGTGCCTTGAAATGTAAAGTAGGGAATGAATCTGAGAGTGAGAATTTTATATATTGTCTTGCACTTCTGATTGCTTTGCTGAAATATTTACATTATGATTTCTTCTCTCAGTCTTAAATTGGAGAGATCATCTGCCTCATTGGCTATAGTGACTGCTGATAATTTCAAAATAATTGATAACCAGTACTGTTTTGGAATTGCTGAATGTTCAGATTTCTTCCATCATTACAAGAATTTTACAGCTTTGCATGTTTTCCAGTCATGGGTTCAAGGTGAGCATAAAACTTAATGGATCATTTTGCCTGCTCATTTGCACAAGTATAGGTAATTAAAAAACCCACAAAGCAGGGAAAGGTTGAAGTGATGCTGTAAATTGTATTCTTTAATGTCTGCCTGTTCCATAAAAGTATATTTTGGCACCTAGGTCAACTTTGTATTTAATAATTGATTTCTAGATAATGGGAACCATATCACCTTTCTTATTTTACTATGTGTATAATTCTTGTCTTCCATGTCACCCTTTTAGTAAACTCTCCACAATTTAATGTCTGAATACTTTCATAAATAATGATGCAGACTTTGTATTACTGTTAAGTTTCTTACTTTGCACAGTTTGTAAGATGAAGTAGCTAGATTATCAAATCTGGATTTGTGATGCTAACTTCTTTCTAGAGATCAAACAACGTGTAATTTATTTTTTGTTGCCATTGCATATGGCTGGGGTTGAAAATTTTTAAGTTAAAATCCAGTCATTGCTCTTGGCTTGACAGGACAAGGAGAAAAAGAAGCAGGAAAAGGGCAAAGTGCAGTCTGATAATTTGGAAATGCAGCATAATGAAAAGGTGAAATGTTATGGTGGAAAAATTTAATTAGCTGCAACATAAGAGAAAGCAAATCATGACATTTATTTTTAGGAAGAAGCCTCCCACAGAGAACTGTGAATACCTTGCAGAGAGAAGCAGACTAGAGGAAGCTTTTTAGAGTACAGATATTCTCATTAAGCAACAAAGTAAGAAAGTATCATTAGACACTGAGTTGTTTATTATTATTATTATTGTTGTTGTTATTATTACCAATATCACCCATGAAGAAGAGTGAGTTTCTCCCACAACCACTAGTGCAGAACAGATACATAACAGAGTTGAAATCCTAGGAAAACTAGGATATAACTAGGATATATGAAGCTGCTTTTGCAGAGCAGATATTCTTAAGAGAATAAACTGCATGTTTTTGGTGGAAGAGGGAAAAGGAGTAAAATGTTAAATTGAGACTGGAATGGGAGGATAAGATGGGGAGTGAGAAGGAGAAAGAATGGTGGGAAAAGCAAAGTTAGAAGAAATCCAATAAAGGACCATTTAAGAAGTGCAAGGGTAGGCTATAGGTTGGAAATCAGTATAAATGGAAAGGAGCTCTCTTATTGGCCTTTTTTTTAAAATCTGAAACAGTATTTTGCTAACTCTCAGCTTCCCGTATATTAGTCTGAATTAGCAGATGTCCTGATTCTCTGGATGTGGTCCCATTTTGCACAGCATCAAGCTACAAGATACAAAATGCCCTGCTGTGTCTTCCACATGATCAGCAGGAATAATAGCTGAAGAAATATAGAAATGAGATTTGTTGTCTTTTTCTAGATCATATGGGTATAATTAACCTGTCACAGACAGCTCTGTTCAAGTAAGTGTTCACACATATAGGTATATCTATATATCTGTATATGCAGGTGCATTTGGTTAGTTATACCAAATGTCAGTAAGTCAGGGAATAGCCAGAAAATGATAGATGATGAAAAGCAAGGATGGACAAAAAGATTTGCTTTGTATTGTAGTGCTGCATCCAGTTTGCCATTTGTCATGGTTTAACTCCAGCTGGCNATAACCTTTTGTGCACCTCCAGACTGCTCATTGTCAGGGAATGAGAAGCTGAAAACTCCTTGATTTAGTATAAACACAGCTTAGCAACAACTAAANTTAAATACCATGCAGCCCCTAGCTCACCTTTTCCTTCAATGGAAAGGGGAGTATCATTGGAAAGAAGGTAAAACCCATGGGTTGAGATAAGAACAGTTTAATAATTGAAATTAAATAGACTATAATAATTAATATAATAATAATAATAATAATAGTAGTAATGAAAAAGGAAGAGAGCAAAAAGAGAGAAATAAAACAAGTTAAGGAAACCCCCCCCCAAGTGATGCACAATACAATTGCTCACCACCTGCTGAGCAGTGACCAGCCCAATTCTGAGAAGTGATAGGCACCTTCAGTCCAACTTTCCTCAGTTTATATACTGAGCATGATGTTCTATGGTATGGAATAGCACTCCAGTCAGTTGGGATCAGCTGTCCTGTCTGTGTCCCCTCATAACCTTTTGTGCACCTCCAGACTGCTCATTGTCAGGGAATGAGAAGCTGAAAACTCCTTGATTTAGTATAAACACAGCTTAGCAACAACTAAAACATCAATGTGCTATCAACATTATTTGCATACTAAATCCAAAATACAGCACTATACCAGCTACTAGGCAAAAAATTAACTCCATCCTAGTCAAAAGCAGGAGATCCTTCCTCATTCTTGTCATACTCATCCTACATCAGTCCACAGTCTCTGTATCCATACCTATGAAGAGTGGAAGTAACACTTGAATTTTCATCAGTTGGTGCCCAGAAAGAAGTTGGCATCAGCAGGCTTTTATATAGCAGGAAGGCTGTGTGTTGAGTGACACCCAGTTGGATGTGACAGACATGTAAGACAGACCACTCTTGTAGGTACCAGAATTGTGCATAGATTTAGCCAGAGTTCACCTACAATTGACCTTTGGCCAGTTTAGATGTTGCATATCTGATTGTGCACTGACTGTGTTCAGCATTTGTACTCTGGGGAATGCGTTGCCATCTGGGGCTGTTGCTAGTTTGGGTAAGGGCTGAATGAATCAGCACTGATCCTGTCTGAAGCAGTGCTAGTTCCCTGGTAAAAAAAAAAAAGACATAGGAATAAGCATTCATTCACTATTTCATTCCTTATTTGGTGGCAAGATATTCCCTTATGGTAATTAGTACAGTGCTTATTTAATAATCATCTGCTCTAGCTCAGCCAGAGGCAACTTTTTCATGAGTAGACAACTTGAAATCCAGCAGAGGGCAATGCTGTATTGCACCTATACAGATACCGCAGTTGAGTCTACCTTGAGGACCTTTGAGTTATCTTTCCTAATAAGAAATCATGCATTTAATTCATGATAGATTATATCAACTTTGTGGCTGGGGTTTTGCGATGAAGTCCTGAGGCATTTATGGAAAAATCACTCCCATTGGTGGAAGGTGTGTTGCCAATATATGAATGTATGGATTGAGCATGTTTGAGCTGTGCAGAAAGGAACCAGAAAGGACTTACAGTTTTGGTGGAAAGTTACCAAGAGTTACCATCCTTCACCTTTTCTTCTTTCCTCCCCACCCCTTCCCAGTACTTGCCTATTAACTTTTTCAGCTATTGCAGTTCTATTTAAGGCTTTCCTCCCTTCCCCCCGTTCCTCCCCCCCCATCATTGTTTCTTGCACATTCACAAAAATGAGAAATGGCAAAACTCAGTAGTTAAAATAGACTGTGTTCTTGTGAGACTCGTTGAAACTAAATTTCTTTTTTACAGAAATTGTAATAACCATGCATACCACAACACTTTTCTGTCTATTGAACTTCTGGGAAGAAATTAAAAATAAAGGATCAATGGGAAGTACCTTGTAGAGTTACAAATATATTCAGCTTTCTAGTCCCTCATGAAGTGTATAAAAAAACAATGAAAGGCTTACAAGGGCTGATGCTCTAGTTTGATTTCTAGACAGCTGCAACTTCAAAGGTTTGTATGACACTGATTTCATTTGAGGTCGTTTGCAATCTTGTCTCAGGATTCTTCTATGCGTAATTCTACTGTGAGTGAAGAATCCAGAGCCTTCAGGACTCTTTGCTCTGGCAGGAGTCCCTGGACCCAGAGAGGAGCCCATGAAATCGATCTTTCAGCCACACAGTAACTTGCCTTTATTACCATGATGGTAGCTCACAGTAGCAGTGCAGTCCCTGGAAAGCTGCTTTTACCATGCTGGTCTCAAAATTCCTCAGTCAGCAATAGCAGTAAAGAGTTTCAGTTGAGTTTATGGGAACAGAAACAAAAAGTGTTCACAAGGGATTCTGTCTGGAGTAAAGCAACTTTTCGGGAAACTTTTGTCATTTTCCCATCCTCCCAGATAACATTATTCTCTGCATAACCTGCAGAGGGACTAGAAACAACACGTGCAGAAGAAATTCACTTTAGAAGGCCAAAATGTGTTTTTATCACACTTTGTTAGTTTTCTCCTGTTCCTACTTCCAAAACCATCTACTCTTATTAGGATGCAGGGCAGAGAATCCATTGTCTGTGGTTTGCATATTTGATTATAATTACAAAGAGCAAAGCAGAGGAGAGGGTGGAGGGGATGAGAATGTGTTTCACTGGTGCTTATCTTTAGGATAGAAAGCATGATATCATATTGAGGGATGATATATTGAAAGGGGAAAGAAACACAGTGGAAAGCCTTACTAATTTGAACCATGGGTGATATATCTTTTTGTGTTTAAATGTTGTTTTCCAGTAGAATCTATTTTGTACAAAGAGAGATTGCTGGAGAATAGCAGACAGATGCCATCCTTAATTTGTCTGAGGTATACATGCTGCTACTCCTGGCCTGGACAAACACCACATAGAGACATCCAACCTGGGACCCATAAAGTGCTATGATTAATGTCTTTTACACCATGTTGTAAAGAATAGAAAATCAAAACCAAGTTAAACATTAAAGGGTTTATGACAGTGGAGTACATGGGGGAGTTAGTTGTGAGTTTTTCAGTGACAAATCCTACAGTTCAAGATTTATAACTAATCTCTGGGCAATCTGCTTTTCTTCGTTATCTGTGCAGCATTGAAATTAACTTTGCTTGCTTAAAATTCAAAATCTGGAGCCAGTCACCTTGCTGGTTTGGTGTGTGTGTGATGCCCCTAGTGACACAGACTGCTTGCTGTTTTCTAGGAGAACTGAGGTTCCTGGATCAAAACTGTAAAGCCCATGAGCTACCTCAGTAGGTACCAAGCCAGTGGAGCAGCCAAGAGCTGTATCGTGGAATGGGGAGCTGTCTCAGGTGCTGTCCCTACTCTGAACCTACCCCAGTGGGAGCTCCAAGGTGCTTTTGGGTTTTAGATCTCCTCCATCCCTGCCAAATCTAGCCCCAAGAGGAGGTGATTAAAATGGATGAGAAAATGAAATGTATTTGTGTTGCAAACAGCAGGCATATACGTGCAGGGAAGGATGAAGGTAAAAAGACTGCCATTGCATTTTTCTTCCAGTGAGAACTAAAGCCTCCAACTGTTGTTTATAAAACAAGCCTCAATACCCAGCTTTTCTTAAGCCTTCAAGAGTGTAAATATAACTTGCAGCCAATGAATTTTCATTGTCTCTGCCCTGTGGCAAAGGAAGGGTTTTAATTATATATATATTTAAGGACATTCGGACTGGATTCCTGAATACCAAGTCCCGGCTGAGAATGAATTCAAATGATTGAGGTCTAAGTCCCTGATAATAAGGGTTTATTAAGGAAGCACTAACAGAACTGAACTGGAGTGGACTGAATGGCCAAACTGAAATAATGGGATGCTTGTGGCAACCAGAAAATGACTGTTTATTGGCATAATCCCAGGATAAACTTCTGCCAAGAGCACATGGTCTTTCCTTGCCAAGTCCTTCATATGGGGAAATACAGTACTGAATTTCAGCACGTAATAGCAGTGCAGAAGACTGGGAGGAGGAGAAGTGGCAGTCTGCATGAGGAGGGGAAAAATGTACATCCCAAATGGTGTAAACAATGTGATCCCTAGAGCTCCGTTCACCAGCAGCCTTTAAAGAGACAACCTGGGTTTCAATTTTAGGAATGTGATCTGAAAAACATGGTTTTGGCTATAGAGTTCTATCACTTGAATCTCTAAGTATTGCTATGTGCATCATGCAGACAACAGAAAAATTTGAAACTTTTTTCTAAAAATCCTGCCTCTGTGATTGTTGAAGTGCTTACAAGCAGTTTCTTTCATGCATGAAAAAAAAATGACTGTCTTGCAACTCTGCTGAGAGACACATTCTCAAGAAAATTCTGTTGAATCACACTTAGCAAATATTTTATTCACTGAGAAATACAGTTTCAACATGTAGCTACACATAACTGCAGGTTGAGTTTAAAAGTTTATGGAATAACTGCTGCTCATTCAAGGAAGAAGAGAGCAGAGAGGCTATTCTACATCATACTGCCTTGCCCTTATCTGGTAGTATTTTGGATATGATATTGAGTGAGGTAGTCCTGGTTCCCATTGCATCTCTGTTGTGTTGGAAAATGTTTTTCTTTTAAGCCCAAACTCACATATCTGAATGCTGTAAATATTGTCCTACAAGGCACTTTATAGTTGTAGTTTCTCCATATCTACTGTAGAAACTAAACATGTATAAAATACTAAAATATTCACTGTGGCATAATAATCATAGAATCAATTGGGTTGGAAAAGACCTCTGAGATCATCAAGTCCAACCCTTCCAGAAATCTCACCTTCCAGAAAAATGCCTTAGAGGCCGTTAGAAATACCTGTACTATGAAACAAGTTCTCTGTATGGGTGATTGAGATGCCTGCCTGAGAAGTCTTTGAGCTGTAGCTAAGGGTATCTTGAGGAGCAGGCAACAATAATCAAAACCTCAGCTATCAATCACAGACAGAACCTGAGGACAGTTCTTCCAAGCTTTAAAATTTTGCTTTGAAATCAAGCATAACCATAAATGATTTTTCTTTTACTTTCTGCTGGCAAATTAACACTAAGTTTGTGTGACTGATTGCTCAAAGTCCTAAAGGGGTGGTTCTCAAAGAACTTCATCAAGAGCCTGGTTGCTGTGATATAAGGTCCAAAGCTGAAAAACAGGCTTGTTTGGAAAGAAGTGGGAAAGGGTGTTTTCTGGAAACAATCAACAAGTAGATCAGCAACAAATCTTAGCTGTGTTCTCAGTGTTCATTTCTTTCTCTTTTTACTTTTAGTTATTAGTGCATTTGGATATGTGGCACAGATATAGCTTTTAAAAATTACCTAATTTATATGTTAATAAGAACTCAATTTGAATAAAACCTGCCTTCCAGCAGTTCTTCATTCTCTTCCAGGCTGTAGCCTCCCTTTGGAGGTTACAAATGCCAACTTCTTTCTTTCTAAATGCAATATTGTCTTTCTGGCATCTACTGGCTGATTCTGCAACACTATGATGATACAGTATGTCATTAGTATGACTCTTGTCATACAAGTCTGTGCAAAATTTGGACTTCATTAAAACAAAACAAAACACAAGAAATAAAGTATTTCTTTATCCAATGTAAAAAGACAACTTTGAAGAAAAATTTTCATGTGTGAGCTATTGCATTTTTGAATCTTGAGTAAACTGAAAACTAGTCCTTAGGTAATTTTGTTTTTTTCAGCTCACTATTAACTCTCTACTCCAAAGATAGTGGTCTCAAATTTCAATGTTTAATACTTTTTTTCCCCCTCCTTTGAATATCCAGTTCTCCTGATTTGACTCTCAGGATAGCAATGGGTTTGGTTCTCCCTCTGTAAGTTGCCAAAGCCTCCCGTTGTCTCCCTGAGATTTTCTGGCTTCTATTTGCACAGTGAATACAGAGATCTCTGGTAGATGCAAAATGAAGACTATGGGAACAGTGTGAAATGTGTATTTGCCTGTCCACATTTTATCTTTGCATTGCAAATTTTGCATTAGAGTTACTCAACAAAATTTCAGTTCTCTGATTATTGTTGTGTATGATCTTCCCATCCAAAGAATCTGTTAAATATTTAATGGTGTAAATAACGTCTCAATTCTTTTCTCTTGTGTTGCTGTTTTATGTTTTTGCAATGCTAGAAATTATTCTTAGTTTCAGAAATGTAGATAGAATTGAATATGTGTCTGATTTTGGAAGGACATAACTTCCCTTAGGAATTCTTACCTTCCAGTGATTTGCTGAATGCTATCTTCCAGTTTGGAGAGAGAACTGTGTATATTTTCATTTAAAAAGAGTTGTTCGGTAGTCTTGAGAGAACTTTGTGATCTGAAGCAGTCCTAAGGAGCAGAACAACTCATAAGGACATTATCTTTAAAAATCTGTGTAAAAGGGTAAATGAACAAAGAGGAAGTGAGCATCATCTGTGATTAGAGGAGATGAAACTTGGAAGGGTAATTGAAAGAACAGGGTGAAATGGTGACCATCAGTTTACAACAGGGATGTCAGATGACAAGAATGTTTAGTTTGAATGGAGTTTCTTAATTTTTCCCCACAACTTTCCACCAGAGAAGGATGATGACAGAGAAGATTAATCAGCCATGAAAACATATTCCCACCCTGCATGGGTAGGTGAAAACAGACTTTTAAAAAAATTGAAGGTATTTTAACCTGTTGCAGCGTGGTGTCCTTTGAATAGTGGTGCAGCAGCATGCAGGCTGTAATACAGAATAATCTGCTGCTACCGATATATTGCTGTAATTACTGTATTGCCTTCCTAAATGGAAAGATCTTATGGAATATGCCAAAAAAGCTCAATGGTCTAAAAGCTAAAAGGCTGCACTGAATTCTCACCTTGGATATATTGCATGCTGTACAACTTCATCCTCTTCCATCTGCATCACATGATATAGCTATGATATCTTTTGATGCTTTTTCTCTTGGATAGAAATAAGAAACTTATTCCAGTAAAGCAGAGAACTGGACAGGGGCAAGTCTGCCTTCCTGGCCGTATTTGAAAGTGGAATTTTCTATCTACGGTGTTTTTCTGGTTAAAGTGAAAGAATATTTTCTCTGAAAAAAAGTTCTCGTCACTTTTTTTTTTTTTTTAATAATTACAAGCAAGTGTATTTATGCCTCTAAACCTCAGTTTCTGTTCTGACAAGTGAAGATAATTCTGCTTTCTTCTCTTCCACTGGCTTGCTTGTTTCTAGGACAATCTCCTGTGAATGGAAGCACTACCTTGTGGTGCTGACACAGAATGCAGCTGTTCCCTGTCAGTGCCTCATGGTGCTTCATTGCAGCTGTCCCAAGGTGTTGCTCCTTGCTAGCACTTATGTGGTTGTGGTGAACCTTGACCAATCTATAGTACCTGAAAAGGGAGTGGCAGTGCATCCCAACTCATTTTTTTGTTGCTATTAAATGCCATGGCGAATGTTTTGTGAGTTCAAGACAGGGTTCACCCTAAGTGGTTATAAAATTGCACTGGAATAAGAGACGCAGTTCTTATAGTTCTAGTTTAGTGGGAAAGGCTGTGAAGTACCTGAAAAGAAGTTGTAGTGAGGTGGGGATCGGTTTCTTTTCCCAAGTAATGTGATAGGATAGGTGGAAATGGCCCTATGTTGCACCAGGGGAGGTTTAGATTGGATATTAGGAAAAATTTCTTCACTGAAGGGGCTATCAAGTATTGGAACAGGCTGTCCAGGAAAGATACTGAGTCACCATCCCTGGAGGTTTTTAAAAGACATGTAGGTGTGACACTGAGAGACCTGCATTAGTAGCAGTCTTGGCAGTCTAGGTTAATGGTTGAACTTGATGATTTTAAAGGTGTTTTCCAACCTAAATCATTCTATGCTTCTATGAATTTCAATTTCAGAACATGAGGTCTGTGCTTTTGTCTTTATTTGCTGACTGGTATCACACTGGAGCGCATATGTGTCTTAGAGATGCCATTTGCATCCTGATAGGCAAAGATGAGATAACATGTTAGACAACTGCTGCCCTGTGCTTGCTGTTTTTGGAGGAGAATGATTTAAACCCACATTCTAGCCCTGTGTTTAGAAAGGCCAAAACACAAATTTTATTTCACACAGCCTTGTTTCAGTTTATTTCATTTTTTGTCATTAATTTTTGCGTAGTTGTTCCAATGCCCTGACATTTGTCGCTTGAACCAAAACAACAATTTCTCTGAAAAAAAAATTAAAATAAGTGCAGTCCCTTGGGAAGATTAATAGAGGGCATAGGTGAGAGGCTGTGTGCTTTCAGCTTAGACAGGTTTCTGACTGTACTGCATGTTTTGGAATGTCATCTGAAGGGACAGACAGGAAAAGGGACAAAGCCATAATGAGTAAAAGAAATAAAATGGGCTATTTTCTTTATGGGTATGGAGTATTTCCCAGAGCCAGGTTAAAAAAAAGGGAAAATTCTCCAACCTTACAGTCAGCTCAAAACTCAAATATTTGAAAAAAAATTTTTACTTTTGATGAAAGGTAATTATCAAAGATGCAGGAGTTCTGCTGAGTCTTGCAGGTTTGCTTCAGCAACATGCTGAGCAACTGGGAGCTGCAGGGTGTTGCTGCTTCTCTCCTCTGGCTGAGGGAGTCTGGCTACCCCCTCAAAACCTGGAACCATGGAGGCATGAGATCCAGGAAAATAGAGCAAGCTGCAGCTGATGCTGGATAATAAAATTACCCCCTCTTCACATAATCATTTTTATTATGGGTTTCTCAGTGTTCTTTTGAAGAAGGCAAGTGCTATTATCCCTATTTTATAGATGGGGAAGTGGAGATAGTGATACATGCTGTGATTTGCCTACTGCCATTGAGCTGAAAATGTCTTTATTGGGGCAGAGGGAGAAAATGGAAATACAGTGGAGGCATCTGTTTGGCTTATACAGTACAGCTGTTCATAATGAAAATCATGTCACAGCTTCAACAGCTCTCAAACCGTGATTCATTCACAATAATGCTGTGACCACTGAGCCTGTGGTGACATCAGTGTGTATCTACACACAGGTTTTGTCCTGCATAGTAGTAATAATCTTCAGGTGTGGATCTAGTTACAAAAATAGTTGTATTCCTTGGTAGCTCCTTCTTTATTTTTATCTGACCGTTATCCCTATAGGACATTGTTACAACTGCAGTGGTCAAGAAAATGAGGCTTCATTGGTTTGTTCTGTCTCAATAGAACAAACTTGGATAGACAGGGTCAACAAGAGATTCTTTTCTGCCCTCTGTTTTGTAAGCGGATGGGAATATTCCAACACTAACATTTTTCAGAAGGTACCCAATGTCATCTCTAGTAGATGAAAACACATTAGCTAGCCAAGTAAGCGTCAGCAATATTCCTTATGCCAGAAGACTCTCTGTGACAGTGTTTATTTGCCCTTTTCTGGTCCCATAGTGTCATGGTAGCTGTATAGTGGGGATCTAGTCACTTGTCAGAGGCTTTGAAAAACCATGAAAAAATTCTTTGTGTTCTACCAATCTCAGGCAATGAGAAGATCATTAGGCAAAGCAAAGATACTAGCTTGCTTGGGGTGGGAAAGGAAGCAGAAAGAATAACTGTAATAAGAGCCTGTTTTCCCCTCGATAGGCATGCTCTGTCCCTCTGCCATTATCAAGTAACTACACATCCTGCACTCTGGTGGAGCAGAGTTGAAAGGTTTACCAGTGGCCGGAGAAACTCATGACCACAAAACATGGTTTCTCCGGGAGAGAAATGATACATGGGAGAGTTTAGGCAGAAGTTTGGCCTCACTGTCACTGAAATGAAAATGTTGGGAGAGAACAGAGGTAAGACTCCTGCAGTCTTCCTGGTGATCAGATCCAGGAGTGTTTAATCTCACCTTTAGGCCTGGAGAAATGAAAGTCTAAGAAACCCACTGTGACTTGGTTGATAGTGAGACAGTAGCTGCGATTGTTGTGGAAAGAACAGGGAGGGGAAAAAATTGCAGTAACAAGTGGCTTAAAATGTCTATTTCAGATAAAATCTGAAAATACAGCAGAATGAACAGAAGTATGAGTTGGTTTGGTTTGGGTTTTTTGTTTTGTTTCCTTCAGCCGCTCAACTGGAGCAGTGGGAGGGGAAGGTTAATAGAAGAGGCAGTTGCAGAAGTCAGCATTAGTTATTATTTAGGCACCCAGACTTGCTCAGACCCAGCATGAGCAAAAGAGAGGAACGAAATGTGTTCATTGTACATGAGAGCAAAGTAAGAGTTTGGGGAAGGAAGAAAACTCATTTCAACAGTGCTGTTCATTTCAGTGATCTTGTTTCTAAGAGAAATTTTGAAGGCTAGGGCTAAGACAATGATCTCTACACTGACTGGGGGCCAATAGAAAAAATAGCAACTACCACTTTTACGTTAAATAAAGGTAATGCTTTTTTTGAAAAGACAGCATGTTTTTCATATTTTGATTGATATGGCTAATTTCTTAACATCAGTTGATTACACTGTGTGTGGGGTTTTATTGCTGTTTTGTTTTGTTTGGGAGCTTTTGTTTCTTTGTTTGTGGGTCTTTTGTTTTCTGTTTGGTGCTTGGTTTTTCTTTTTCTAAATGTGGTGGTTTAGAAATATTAGCTGTGTTCCCTAGGCTTTCTGAAAATAAAATCGCTTTTTAAAAATCTTGTGTCAAAAGTCTGGAAAGGGAGAAGCATAAAATTTTTAATTCCCTTGAATGGTTTTGGCCATTTCCATTCAATTTTTAATTCTTTGGCCTTTTAGCCACCCATACTGCCTTTGTGTTTGTTTAGCACTATGTTTCCACTTACTACACTTTTCCTCTGAGGAAGAAACTCTTTGTTACCTTTATATTCTTGTTCACAGTTCTACTGCATGTTAAAGTTACTGAATGCTAAAGTTTGACCAAAAAAAATGACACCTTTTATAACTGGTTCATTCTCCTGAAATAATATAAGGGCTTATAGTGACTCGTCTGGCAAAATTTTGCTTAAAACTTGCAATGAAGGAATTACACAGTTCTTGGTGTTCCCTGAGAGACTGAGCTGGCTAACAGAGGTTCAGATGTCTAGTTCTGATGTTATGCTGCAGAAGTATCTGTAGAGTCTGCCTATGAGAAACAGTAAGATCCTTTGTATATCTTGTGTAAAATATTTTTAATGGGAGGAAATGCAGCTGTATAGTAGTGAGCCTATAAGAACACAAACAAAACTGTTTTAATTCATAAAAATGCTTTTAAAAACTTGCCATCTGGTTGAAATTCGTGTTCTCCCATGAAATATTTTAATTTTGTCAAAACATTTTTGAAAAATGAAATAAATATTCTGTTTGTATTTGTTTGTACCGTCCATTTTTTGGAGTCAGTCTAGATTATGCTCAGAATTTAAAGACAAAATTCATGTACCTGAGGTGTCTGTTATCAACTTGAACTATTAATTTATGTCTGGGGAACTAGAAACACAAAATACCTGCAGCATGTATGTTTGCCTTAGTCTGCTGTGAGAGACAAATATGCAATCAACTAAGCAAATATCAAAGGCTAGGGGAACTGTTATCCACAATTTAACTAATTGCTTTAGCTTGTTTACTTGAACAAAGCTAGGTGGGACATGTTAATAGGTCATTGTGGCAGATTTTTGTTTGTTTTTTTGTTTTTTTTTTTTTTTGTTGTTTGTTTTTGTTGTTACTGTTGTTTTGTTTTTGTTTGTTTTCATGTTAATAATTTTCTTGTCATGCAGCTCTTGGTTCCCTGCTTTTTTTTATGACATTGGCATAACTTGCTGATCTCAATGCTCATTTTTTCTGGCCCTTAATTATGTCCATGCTGACAAGAGACTATAGAGTTGATTACATATTGAAAAATGTCATCCCCAAGCTGTGCACTGCAATTTTTGAAGTGAAGTGTTTGACTTGGGCTTATCAGAAGGGTCATGCTGTGATTTTTTTCCCCTTTTAGCTAACTGTTTAATTCTGGCTTGTTATTATGGGTACCCTGTGCTGTAGCTGAGTATAAATGCTAGTTTAAAAAATAAAGAAAGTTTGCCAAATATAATTTCAGCCTTCTAGAGTTTTCTCACTTCCCCCTGGCTGCTCTGTAGCAACAAACAGATAGTTATACTCAATTTAATGTTTTTTTAAATTTGCACTATACTGCTGAATAAATTGCTGCTTACCCAACTCCTTCCAGCACTGGCTCATCTTGAAACAATTTCTTCTTCCTTACCAGCTGCTGCTTGCCAGCTTCTCCTCCTGCATGGAGGGAGAGCATAGCTGGAGCTGCTTCCATGTGGGGTGATGCCTCTGTCTAACCCCAAAAGGAAGCAAAGTAGAGGAAGGCAAAAAGAAAAGCTGAGAAGTGCCTGCTAGTTGAAACTCGCTGATTCTCTGTCATTTTGCTAGACAGGGCAACCTGTCAGCTGCACTGGGTTGTATGTTCTGAAATGGGGACCTGAAGTCTGATGCTGGGGTGCTGGCTCCACAACTGAAACATGCTCCTGGGCTGAAATGCAGGGAACTAATTTTCAGTAGGGTTTGGGGTTTCCTTCATGACTTTGAACTGTCTTGTTAGCACACAAGCTCAGACTATTGGCATCCAGTGTCAGGGGTTACTGATGGAGCTCCCAAATTTTCATTACTATATGGTGAGAGGCTATCAAACTCTCACAAGAGAGTAAAAGAAGTATGGGAAATGAGCACACATGTTTTGCTTTGGGCAGGATTGCAGTAACTGCAGGTCTCTGAATTAATATGGGAGAGCATTTTGATATGCTGACCAACCCACTCACCAGCTCCCACTCCTACCCTCCCAAGTGTAAAATATAGCTTTAATACTTTGTTCAAAGAAGAAAACGTGGTATTTTATCATTATTTTTGTAGGTTTCTTTAACAAAACCATTCTGAAAGATCACCATTGTTAAAAATGAGATTAAGACATGGCTTTTCATCCAGAGAGAGTGCCATATGGTTGAACAGTCTGTTATTATAATTAAAGATTCTTTCTTTCCTTAAATCTTGGCTCACACTTAGGCTTAGACCACTAAGGCTTATGGTAATAGTTTGAAATGAACACAGCATTTCTGTTGCCCATGAAGGTGCAAGAAAAGGAGGAAAATCAGTAAGTTGGCTCAAGGTTTTGTGCTCTGAGGATAGTTTGGGGATCTTTACCCTTAAGGCAACATATGGAGTTTTGTGTCATCCCAAAGTTGGATGTGATTTTAGTAAAAAGTGCTTGTGTTATTATGCATAGGGAAAATAGAAGAATATTTTCCATTGCAGAAAGGTTTATTTTTCAAAACTTAAATTAGAAGGTAAATGGTGCTGATGGTAATAGGGGCTAATTATTTGTGGGTGTTTACCTACCACAGGACTATAAAAAGTTGAGCTATTTTAGAATTGTCATTCAATATGACTTTACAGCTCATTCTTAAAAATAACTACTTATATCACGTGTTATCAAGCTGATTTGCTTTATGTTACATAGGAGCATGAACATAAATCTAATCAAGATTTTAAATTTTAAAAGTTGATTTTTGTATAGTTAAGCAAACTGATGATGTGTGTTGAACCAATGCAAGATTTTTAATAAAGGACTGACTCAAAATTATTTCTATCAAAGTAGGAAACAAAAAAATCAAAATTTGTTTCATAAAAAAAAAAATAAGAGTTGGAAAAAAACTGTAGAGAGGAATTCCAAATTTAACTGGGGATCAATCCACTAAAGTGCTATCAGGAGTTTGTAGAAATTTAAAACAATGGTACTGATCATCCAATAAAGTAATGTCTTGGGACTCCAGATGTGGAAGATTGCTGAGACTTGCCAAAAAGTAATTTGACTTAAATCTTGCAAAGGAAATTAAAAGCAAATATAGATTTTTAATTTTATTTCCCTAGTAGTGCAAATAAAGACATGGTATGTGTGCAAGGGAAGAGGGAACATGATAAAGTTGGAAGATTATGGTTCGTAAAGGTCTGGCTCCAGAACTGTGTGAACTTTTGCCCCAGTTTCTGTATGGGAGACCAGGGAGGACATAGGAGCATGCACCAGGTGGTGAAGAGACCTGGAGAAGCAGAAGTTTCTGCAACCGTTACTGAAGTGAAACTCCTAAGAGCCAAATGCTCTTAATTTCTCTTTAACAGAGAAAACTGTTTGTTTCCATTGTGTAGTACTGGCATTTGACATTTTAGATTCATTAAGACTGTTAAAGCATGCAACAAATTTTATTTCTTGCTGCTTTATAACTGGACCATAGCAAATATAATATTTATGTTTAAGAAGGGAGGAAAGAAACAGATCCAGGTAACTGTAGACGTGTTCATCTGCTCTCGATGGACTGCAAAGCAAAACATATCTTGAATAAGAGAATAATTTTGAAAGTGGAGTTAAATACTAAGTTTCATTAAACACAGCATGTGTTTACTGGAATGAGACTGATGTCCCAACCTAGCTCATTTAAAAACTGATTTTGTAGATGTGACTAATCTGGGACTAATCAAACTGTAATTTATTTGTTGTGGGACTTGATGAGAAATTATTCATTCAAGCAGAAAAAAGGAAGGATTAATGCAAAAGTTAGTTCTAACATGGACATGGAGTTTAAAGAGGACTCCAAATGAGCAGTGTTGTGAAGTGTGTTGTAGGAACTTTTCAAGTCTATGTTTCGAATGCATTTTTATTGTCATGAGATGAAAATAATAGTGTGCTAAAAGGTGAAGATGGTAGTCACAGTTATGCTCAAAATATTCACTGGAAAAGAGGAACCATACCTTTTATATATATTCATATTAAGACAAAGATTTATTGTTAGCGACATTGAAATCTTAATGGTCTAATCCAAGAAGCGTTATTAGTGCAGATGTAATTATTACAGGAAAGGAATATGTCTATGCAGATGTTATAATAATGTTAACAACAATGCCACCACCATCAAAGTTAAAATTGTTACACATAGACTTAGATTCAACTGCTTTACTTCTGTTATGCTGATCCTTCCGCAACTCCTCTTGGCCCGAAGATTGGTGGTTTCATTGTGGTGTTTTTCATGGGAATGGTTATGGTGATCTGCCATCATCTGGAGTGCTTGGCCAGGAGGATGTTTATGTTGCTGGTTTCTTATTCCTCACTCTAGGATTGACTTGGAGTTGTTTTTAGTTTGTGTATGCTAGCATACTTTGATGCCTTTCTCTTTCTTCATGGGTCTGCAGTTCATGTTATATCCAAACTTACTAGGTACGGCAAATTTTAGGTATTTCTGTGTTCTTTTTCTTACTCCAGGTCGGTATTTCTTTATTTGACCTTAAGTCAGTTGTATATGGTGGGTGTGTGTCTCCACTGTCAAGCCAGTTTCCCATTGCACATCTTTCATATCTGTACTCCTCTATGCTGCATTCTGTGTCTCACTTCTAAAGGCCTTTGCTAAGATCCAGCTCAGTGTTTCTCTGTAGTATGTTATCATAATAGAGTTATAAAACCGGGGTGGCTCCATAAAAAACTGAAAAGTAAATCAAATTAGCCATAGCTAGTCAGTCAATTAGGAAAAAAGAGATGCTGTTGCAGCTAAAGCAAAAGTGACAAAGCTGTGGACAGGCTAAGGAATACTCACACAGGGCAAACTTGATGAGCCTCAGTCCAGAGCCCTGTGGCCCATCATTAACAATGGCAATACCTACAGTATTGCATTACAGGTAGTGCGACAGCATTATCAATACAGCTGGCATTTGGCATATTATATTGGAAGAGCTGGAGGATGTGAACAGGTTAAATAACATGAGAAAACCTGATTGTTCAGAGTAGTAGATTGCACTCATATGGACTAATAATAAAATGATTGCTTCTATAATCTGGGACCTTGCCAATTGCTTTGGAAAAACAGATGAAGGGAAGAGCTTATGCATAGAAGTTATTAACAGCAAAAAACCCCACCTGTAAAGGCATATGTGATTCTGGGATGTGCTGCATATGTTAGCTTCTGTCAGGCTAGGAAAAATAACCGTGTGCTCACTGACAGAGCTTCATCTGAAGATGTCTCTTCTGTTCTGAATGCTTGTGTTCAGATGTGAGAAATAGAGTACCTGGATATGAGTTAATTGTATGAGTGCACATACAGTCACTCTGGCAAGCCTGACTTGCACTAACAGAGATTCAGAGGTCTAAGTAGCACAGCATGAAAACACTTGGGATGCCTTGCACTGCCAACTTGGGTCTACATTTGCAGGGCCTGGGGTTGGATGGACTAAACTCTCTCTTGGGCTGATAGACAAAGCTGGCATTACACAAAAGTGTCAGTAGTAATTCTGGACCTATATGAAAGTGACTGTGTGCCACTGTGCTACACTATGCAGATGTTGGTTTGGGTCTGTGGTAGAGCTGGGATTTGTGTGCCACAGTCCATAGCATAAGTATTTCACAGATTTCACAGAAAATTCTAAGTTGGAAGGGACCCACAAGGATGACTGAGTCCAACTCTTAAATGAATGACCCATACAGCAATTGAACCCACAACCTTGGTGTTATTAGCATCATGCTCTAACAAACTGAGTGAATCTCAGATGTTCCTAAAGGTGTTTCCACTCAGTCATGTGGATGATACTCAGCACAGCAAGTGAATGATTTAATGAATCGAGTTCAGGAGAGATGAATGTGATTGTAATATCAGGTTGCAGGCAGTAGGGGATTTGGAGTGGGAGGCTCAAGCTCTGCTCAGGTCATTACATTGCAGCCATAGGGTAACTTTTGCCTGACTCTCTGGTGCTCAACATGCATCTGAACCCATGGACAGATGGTTGATGAACTCATTAATTCTCTGATTGCCTGCCATTTTTAATTTTCCTTTAATTTTTAACCCCCAAGCAGAGACTGACTGTGAAATCAGCTGTAAGACTGAAATAATTCCTGTGCCTTTTTGCCGCAAGAAGTCACTTGCTATGGTGCATCTCAGTGGGCTTTACTTCTCACTTTGTTACATGCTTCATGTTTTCTTGACACCGTGTTTTACTGTTCCCCTATCATTAAATACTTGTCTCTCCTCTCTTTCCTGTTTTGGTTCTCTTTGTGATTACTCACTCTCGTGATCTTGTTCCAGCTGCCCATTTAAACTGTTCTAAACTATCTTTGTGTCTCCCTACCTTTTCTCTCTTCTGAAGTTTCCTGGAGCTCCCCCCACCCCAAATGTCTCTTTCCTTTCTTTCACTTTTATCATTGTCTCTTTCTGTTGTTGTAAATAACTCTGCCATTTGTTTAAATGCTGCTGTCTTGCTCTCTTTAGGGGCTGTCATACAGGATTTTAGAGATACTTTCTCTTCATGACACATGATTTACTTGTTACCATTGATGTAGCTAGAAGGTTCATTACAAAAATCAAAATATCAAGGAGGAGTCCATTTTGCATATCGTGAAACATTTCATTGCTGTTAGCAGTTTTGGCAGTTCTTTAAATCAAAGGTTGAACTGGAAATATTATCAAAGAATCTAATGAAAAGGAAAAACTGTCACCTTTGAATTTTGAAAAAGTAAACGAAAAAGACAAAGTTATTTTTAGTAGAATATATTGTTTGCAAAAACAAGACCAATCTGACAAGTTTTTCTCTTCATCCCTCTTTTTAACTGCCAGATGAAATATTTGCAAGGTAAACTGAAGACTGAACTCAACTAATTGGTGATAAGTGGAATTTTCTGTCCTTCTGAAAAAATTCCTACTATTCATGGGTACTACCTATGGGCTGTTTGTAATTTTGTGAGAGCACCTGCCCTTGTTATCTATCATGTGCAAAACAGTTGTGTGGTCTTCTGTAGTCATACTGGTTGCATCATATTTGACATGTTGGTGTGGTGTGAGGCAAGGTCTCCATTTTTGCAACATGGCTTTTCACTTGTTAGTAATTAAAAGCAAAGGCACTTCAGAAAGGAGCCTGGGTCTCTCTGCAGAGAGACAAAATATCTGTAGTTATATCTTGCAGGTTTAGTGTTTGCCTGAGACAACTTGACAAGGTTTTGGCTGTAGGGAAACTTGAGTCTTTGGAAAACATACTATAATAAGGCTCTATTGGATTTTGTTTATAGGGCTTCTGGAATGTTACAGACTCCCAAACCCAGCTATTTTGCCTGCCTGTTTTGCTGAAAATAATGTCAGTCAGATTTGAATTTGAGTTTCTGTCAACTTAATATAAGGCAGCTTCCCTAGTAACAGTTATCCACAATTCCTGATGACTGCCAACAGCCTGTAGGGTATATGTGACCACATTCCAGGTCTCTGGGATGGGACAAGAGGATGTAGGAGGGGAGCCTCAAACCCACTGTGGCCACCTCTTGCATTTATTGACATCCTGTGGAGTAAACCCACTGGTTCTGCCTTGCTTCAGCTTCTGACACCTCCCAGATGAAATGCTGAGCCAGTGTCTTGGGGTTATGAAAGCATTTGTATCTCCTTCCATATGCACAGCTCTCTGTCAGTGAAGGAGTATGGTGAGTTGATTGGAAGAGAGGAATTGAGAAGATAAACTGTAGTGGAAATGTGATGTATGGTGATGTTTTCTACAATCACTTGGTTCCTTTTCAAAATGTAAGTTTATCCATACACAGCTAAATAAATGGTTTTACTTTGCTATTCATCAGTGGTTGAACTGGAAAATAAAAGTACCAGACTTATTGTTTGCAAGGCAAATTCTAGCCATACACATATAATTTATGTTACACAAATCATTTCATACATATCACAGAATCACAGAATATGCTGAGTTGGAAGGCACCTGCAAAGATCATTGATTCCAACTCCTGGCCCTGAGCAGGACCATCCCCAAGAGTGACACCACGTGCCTGAGAGTGCCATCCAAATGCTTCTTGGACTCTGTCAGACTTGGTGCTGTGACCACTTCCCTGGGGAGCCTGTTCAGTGCCCAACGACCCTCTGGGGGAAGAATCTCTCTAATATTCAACCTAAATCTCTCTTGACACAACTTCAGGCCATTCCCTCAGGTCCTGTCACTGGTCACCACAGAGAAGAGATCAGTGCCTGCCCCTGCTCTTCCCCTCACAAGGAAGTTGTGACTGCAGTGAGGTGTCCCCTCAGTCTCCTCTTCTCCAGGCTGAACAGACCAAGTGCTGCTCCTCATGTGGCTTCCCCTCAAGACCCTTCACCACTTTTGTTGCCCTCCTTTGGGCACTATTAATGGTTTAATATCTTTCTTATACTGCAGTGAACAAAACTATTCTAAATGTGATCTCTTTCAGCTTGAATCCATTTCCCCTTGTCCTTTCACTGTGTGCTCTTGTAAAAAGTCTCTCTCCATCTTTTTTGTGAGCTCCATTCTGGTGCTGGAAAGATGCAATTAGGTCACCTCAAAGCCTTCTCTTTTCCAGGCTGAACATAACCAATTTTCTTAGTTTTTCCTCATAGGAAAGGTCCTTGTTTGATCATGGAAAACCAGTTTGAAGTAGGCTGAACTAAAAGGCACGATACATATTTATTTTTAATTGTTTATTTATTTTTATTTTTTAAAATTAATGAATTAGTTAATTTTCTGTGAAACATGAGGAAACGTAGCAGAAGAAATGGAATAAAATCTCAAGCTCACACATAACTTGTGCTATATCTCTGGGCTCTGAGTTCACTGGTGACATTGGTGGTCCTTTCTTCATGATGGGAAGCGGTACTTGCTTTTTAAGTCAACCAAACTGGTGCTAATGACAGCTCTTTCAGACATTTGAATGCCAGGACTCTTGAAGTCTTCACAGGAATTTTATTTCAACAAAACTATTAAGTTGTTTCATCTATCTTCTAGGATGATACAAAAGCTAGATACTTAAAAGTCTGCGTGTTTGGGATTCCTCTGCTATTTTCCATGTCAATTATAATTATGTTGCATTTGAGCTAGATGTTGCCAGGAGAGAATACTGAGGACTGCCAAATTAAATTTCAAATACATTTTGTTCTTTGTTCATGTTGAGAAATATTTCTCCCCTGAGGTTTCTGTGCTCAGCAAATGAGATCAAGTTGCCATTAAACTCTCTCTAAATATCAGTCTAGTTGAGTTTTTAAGGCTATCTTACTGGCTAGCACAGTTGGCAACTCCTTGGAGGGCTGGTGTAACATGAATGTCATGAGTCCTGGTTTGAAAAAACAAAGAAAAGCTGCAGAAACCTTCCTGTCATCCAAGCAATCTCCAGTCCACCTTCTTGATATTTGGCTGCTTAATAGAGAGGTGTGTCTAGGAAATGGGGAGGTTGCTTGTTTTTAACATATATATTTTTTAAGGCCCTGCTTTCCGATAAACAGCATCAAAATGAGATAATGGGAATTATGGCAGAGAGGGGAAAGCTCTGAATGACTTTTAGTGACTAGCTAATGACTAATGCTTCACCACCAAGCAAGTGTTTTTAGTTCCCTTTTATATTTGAACATTTGCTTCCCAATTCCAGATTTGGGGTTCATTATTATGGATAGCCTCTAGCAGTGTGTGCAAGCCCAAACTCTGCGCCAGTTTTACATTTCAAGCAATTAGCTTAATTTACAGTAGATAGAGACACTAATTGGAGGGGAAGGAAAAGGTAGGTAACAACATGTCATTGACAATTAAGATAATGCATCACATATTACCTGTATGAGTTTTCATGAAAGAAGCTCTTTTCAAATGTCAATTAAGCCTGATAAGAACTTGAACCCTTGCAAGGTGGACAGTATACTTAATATAAATTAGTAAGCTGAAACATGAAGTGCATGTTTTGCTTAGTTTTATACAGCCAGAGGTCAGAAAAGAAGAGGGAAGTTCCAGACCTGTCAGGATCCTTGATTCTCTGACAGGTTTCTGAAGATGAGCAATAGTTACAGAACTTCCTGTGGAAAACCTCATCCAATAATATCAGTGATGTAGAGTTGGGATTTGGTACACAGGCTGGAAAATAGTTAAAAATCTCTGTGTACTCTCTGGAATGAAGATAATAGCCCATTCTGCCAATAGTTAGCTATGTTTGACCTGCTTTTGTCTCATGGCCCTGAAGTAGAGCTTCCCAAAAACCACTTTAGATGGAGTCCCACAATCTAACCAACCTTTTTATTTCCTCTCTGTCACTGATCTCCAGAATGCAACAGCAACAACAACAACGTCGAATGTTCACAGCTGCCCTCCTGGCAATTGTTTTCATCCTGGCAGCTGTGAGCACCACTGAGGCCGGCAAAAAGGAGAAACCAGGTAAGGTCCACTGTAATTCCGAGTTAATCCTCAAGATAGATTGCATGTATGAGAGAAAGTCAAATGCTTCTGGTTTTGTTATGAAATTCAGGTCATTTGTAACCTTTTGACATCCAGGATAGGAATTTGTGGCTGTGACATGTTGTTCTGTGTTAAATAGGAAGACAGAAAGTGGTTTCCATGCAAACTGGCAGCTTGACAGCTCCAGAGACTGGAGCCCTTGGTTTATCACACAGTGGATACTGTAAGGCAGCTTAAAATTTGCTCTGGAAATAGTTTCATGCTTGACTTATGGAGAACCAAACAGAAGTGATGAAAGAGCAGTTATGTTGCTTGTTCAGTGTTGTATATGACAGTACTACACCAATGCTGTGTGATGTGGAAATGCTCTGACAAAGAATTGAACTAACTTGCTGTTGCACATCGACAGCCAGACATCCAGTGGTAATTGCTTTCTGTCAGTGATGAACTCAGACCTCATTACAAGAGAGACAGGCCTGGGGTGCAAAATTCATATCTGTGAAACCCAGTTTTAATATTTTTTAAAGAACATATTTTTTGGTGTTTTTCTTAAGGTCTTATTATTTAAAGGCTACTTACACACCAGATAATGTAGACTGTGAGTCTATCAGAATTAGTGTTCCTGGGAAAAAAAAGGGGCTTTCTATCCATTGTGGTTGCATGCAAATATAAGGAAATGTGAATGTAAACATACAAAACTAGAAGGAAAATAATTTTATGTCAGGTTATTTAAAGTTACTTGTGATGTATTGGGGGTAATTATTTTGATGAACCCTTGGCTTTGATAACAATGCTGTCTTTTCTCATAAGGTTTGGGTTTAAAGGACTGAAATGAAATTATGAGCCCTACTTTTGTCTGTGAGCAATAAACCCACCTGTACTAACAGCAGTTCAAATTTGCTTCTTCTTACATGTTTTTTTTCTTTTTGTCATTTAAGTTTTGGTCATATTCTGACATAAAATGTGACATGATATACCATGTCAAAAGTTTGAATCCCACAGCTGCTCAAATCCTCTGATACACAATGTCAATACATATATTTCTAATTGTTTAGTGTATAGTGTTTCATTTGGAACTGAGAACATTGGCATGCCCTTGGCTACTGGAGACAGAGGAGTGTCATTTCTGACAGAGCCCTCCTGTATGTTTTGGTCAGTGATCCTTGAGGGTTTTTAGATGGTTCTGTATTCTGAAGATTAGAATCCACTTGAGAATATCCAAGTGGACTAGTAAACATGGTGGTGGGAGTGAATTTGAATGATCACCCCACTTTGGAATCAGAGAGTCTGACCTGTTTCTGCAGAACTGGGAAGAGGATGTCAAACCTTCTGCTTTTAAAGCAGTTGTTTTAGGAATGTCTTCCTTATTGACCCTTTCAGGTGCTGTTACTTTTGGTTAAGTTTAGGGAACTTCTCCATAGGCTCTGGGTACTGACCAGTTCTCTTGCTTGGTTCTTTGTCTTCATCCAGAGAAAAAGGCGAAGAAGTCTGACTGTGGGGAATGGCAGTGGAGTGTCTGCGTGCCCACCAGTGGTGACTGTGGCCTTGGGACACGTGAGGGCACTCGCACTGGAGCTGAGTGCAAACAAACCACCAAGACTCAGAAGTGTAAGATTCCCTGCAACTGGAAGAAGCAATTTGGAGGTAAGCATTGCTCTCTTAAAGGATTTGTTTTGGTTTTTATTCTAAGCATGGAGCAGGAAGCTTGTATTTACTGCATAGTTCAGCAAATGTCTTGGTGAAGAGGTTAGTCCTGTATTTCAAGTTCATCAGAGCTAGAACATGTAAGGCATCAGAAGGCAGCTTCTTCAGAGCTCCTTTGCATAGAGTCCATATCACCTACTTATGGCAAACTTAGTGTTCCAGCATGCTGAAATTTGCTCTCCTGTGATGTCCAACCATGTTTAAAACAGCAATGTAAGTTCACAGCTGTGAATTTCTGCGATGGTTATCGCAGGCTTTATGTGACCTTGTGATGTGTAATATGATCCTTGCTACCAGTGTGTGTGCAGTGAAAAGACTGATTGAAGACCAGTATATTTCCTTTATTGTTCAGTTCAGAAGGTTCATATGCAATAGTTCAGAAATATATGTCATATCTGTTCTGGATAAGGTGTCTGTCCAAGACTCAAATTTGATTACTCTTGCAATTTTGGGCTTTTTTTCTAGGAAACAGGTTGCATGATTTTGACATTATTGTGACCTTACAAACACAATCAGTGCTGCAGTTTCAGACTTGAGAAGGTCATAGTTGCCTTCAGCGTTATACAAATGGAGGAATATAGAATGTAGGTGACGTTCCTACTACTGTTGTTTCTTTCATCTTTAAAAATGGTTTCTTGTTCTTATTCATAGCTGAGCGTATTTTCCTTTAGATGGAAAAGATGCAATATCCATGCAAAAGCAAGAGGATTAAATTTTAGAACATTAGGAAGGGATGAGACTGCAATTACCTCTGCAAATAATCTGTCAAGTTTTCTTGGGATTCTTTTCCTCATCCTTTTGTCTATAAGTACTGACTGTCTGTGATATCCAATTAGACTCATAACATTTTTGTTTTCACACTCAGTCATTGTGTTTTAAAACTTGCCCTTTATTTACTCATTGCAGCGGAGTGCAAATACCAGTTCCAGGCCTGGGGAGAATGTGATTTGAATACCGCCCTGAAGACTCGAACCGGGAACCTAAAAAGAGCCCTTCATAATGCTGACTGCCAGAAGACTGTCACAATCTCAAAGCCCTGTGGGAAGCTTACCAAACCCAAACCTCAAGGTAAATTCCATTTGCTGAAAGTTACACACTAGTTCATTTAAATCACTGGATTTGCGATGTCCTGTGTACCTCAGTGGGAACTCGGTTGTGCAGGAGATTGCACTTTCATGGCCCTTCCTCAGTTCTGCACTGCTCCTCTCTCAGTGGTCAGGCAGACAACATTCCTGAGCTGTGTAGTCAAGGCCGTCTCACACACATGAGGTAAATGGAAGATGAGAGCTCCAATTTTAACTTTAGATCACCTGTACTGCTACCAGTTTCCTTATGCGACTAGACTTCGAGAGTACAGATTCTTTCCAAACTCACCTGTTGATAGGAACAGATCAATAATAACAGGAAAAAATATCCCTTGATAAAGGCATCTTCTATATAGGTTTTGTTTGGTATCAAATAACGGCTAGTTGAAAAAAGGACTGCTTTCCTTCTGGACGGGTGGCATTGAAAGGGTATTCTGCTCACTGCACATTGAAATACATAAATGTTGTGTACCCCTGGGTTTGTTTATTCTTTATTCAAACATATCAGGAAGGAGAGTACAGAAAGTATATGTCTTATTTAAATGTGACTGACAGTGTAATTCCTAGTACAGATAAAGATATATGCCCTGCATTTGTGTTTCCAGGTGTCCCTTAGAAAAACGTATTTTCTTTTTAATCATTAAAGCTTTTTAATGTACTCTTTTGTTAGAGTAGCAGGTGTTATGTGTGTAGGATGATTTATAGTGGGAACTACAACTGTGAAATCTTGTTTCAGATACAACAGTAAGGTGTTTTAAGTGGATTATACAAGCTATGCTACTCTGACATTTGTTTGCTTTAAACCAGCAAGGTTTAACACATTCCAGGCTCTGAATGCTTAGATAATAATACAAATAAATGTGATTAGGTGTGATAGGTGCACCTGGGACTAGCAATTTTCCAGTTGTAGATGGTGGTGCACCATTGACCAGAAAAGTACTTGCAGGTGGCCTGCTCTTCTTGTGGAACCACAGAGACTCTGGACAAGGTTGCAGGTGCTTTCTGTGTGTGTGTGCATCCATCTGCTTCACAGTCAGTTCAGCTGCAACTGTTTTTTCTTGCACACCAGCCATGGAGTTATCAGATGAGCCTAGAACTTGCATAGATGCTTCACAGGCTGTGAAGCAGAAAGGATACAATTAGATTTTTAGAGACCAGCTGACTTGGTTGAGTTGGTAGCAATAAACATTATTAGAGGTTGAAGTGATTGGGTGGGAATGCAGGAAGGACTTTGAGATGTGTGATTTTATTGTTTAACAGTTTAGGGGGAAGGACTCCTCTTTGATATTTTAGGAGTTTGAGTTGTTTTTGTGGGTTTTTTGGGTTTTTTGATGGGTTGGTTGGGTTTTGGTGTGTTTGTTTGTTTGGTGGTTTGTTTTTTTTCTCCCGGTATGTTTCCATGCCTGTGTAGCATTTCAGAGTTTATTGAATGAAGCTTCCTACTGTACCACCAGAAGGCCTCTGCCACTCCAGCCACCAGTACTCCTCTGCCTTGTCCTGCTCCCACTGAGTCAGTATAATCTACCAATAGCTGTTAGAAAAGGGGAGAGGGACACAAAGCAGAGCATTGATGCAGTACTGTTTTGTGAAAACAGTGCTGTCTGGTGCTACAGGCTCATTTTCAAGTTATAGTTTAATGCAGAGCTTGATAAATTGCTGGGTTGGAGTTAAGATTCTAGATATCAGTGAGCTATAGCTGAGACTGAAACTCAGATAGGGACCAACTGCGGCAAACAGCTATGGGGTTTTACTTAATTAGGAAACCTGACCTCATTTGATTTGAAGGAATGCAAAAGGAGAAATAGGTACAAATGCAGGGTTTTGGTCATAATAACTGTGGGCAGAAGTTCTGTTTTACTGATTTGCTTTAGAAATCTCGTGGCATCTTCCTGCATGCCACCTGCCCGTTCATCTGCTGTTGGCATTAGTAGGAGCAGCACGTGTGGAAGTCACACACACACACAGCCTGGGCTCTGGGCTAAGTCCATATTGCAGATAGGTGGGTGCTATACTGGACAGTATGTTGGCATAAATAGGAGAAACTAGAGTAAGAAATATTTTGCCCTACTAGAGTTTATTTCTGAGTTAAAAATCAGAGTTATGACATGTTAGCTGGAGTGAAAGTATTTGTTTTGTTCCTGAGGTGAAGGGAATTACAGGTTGGAGTTAAGTCCTTACTCACAGCTAAGTGATAAAGGAAAAAAATTAAGCTGTGTTCAATCTATAGCTAGAATCTTAATGAATTTCCTTCTCTGAAGATGAGAAGTAAGAACTGGAATATTGCCTGAACACTTGGAATGAACTGCAGGTATATATTAGGCTCCCTTTTCACACATAGCTCTACATCAGTGTTTCAAGGCTGCATGAGAAAAAACCTATGATACATTATTTGGAAGCAGCAGGGGCTTTTTTCTGAGGCACAGTGTTGCAAAAAGTCTGTATTGATATTCAGCTACATCTGTAAATGCTGATCAGGGGCCATCAATTCCTACTGTGATTGCCTGGGGTAGCAGATCAGTGGCTTTCTGGCATTTGGGAGCTCTGACAGCAGAGCAGTAAATTGGGCTTATCTGTTCCAGGAATCTGTTTTACTGCTGGATGGTTAGCTTTCTGACTGGTGTATGCTTCAAGAGCTGCAACAGGTTGAGAGCACCAAAAGCATATGTGAACTGACTGAGAATGTTCCATCAAAAACCACTGATATATTCAGAAAAAGTGTTATTTTCATGGTTTTCCTGACTAGCCCCCTTTCCTGTGCACTGGAATTTTTCTATTAGCTTGTGTTTGTAACCTCTCCATAACATCACTTTCCCTTTAGATTTCTTATTGTAAATGAGGTGAGTAAAAGCCCATGTTTAGCTTCTCCAATCAATAGTAGTTATATGTATCTTCTGTTGCTTTTTATCATTTGCTATCTTTTAAAGCTAAAACCTTTGACTTACATATTTTTTTGCATAACAGTTTATCCTCAATAAGAATACACACTACTGGGCTTACCTAAATTCCTTCTATTACTGAAAAATAGTTTTTTTGTGATGAAGAGACTGGACTGTACACGGTGTTCCAAGCACATCCTCTACAGATCTGTATTGAAAAAGAAAATATCATTGTAATACTACCTTTATTGTTCATTATACCCATTAAATAATCTAAATATGATTTTAATTTTGATCATTGCTTGCATGTGGAGTAAATATCTTTATCCAAAATGTTCAAAATTCTCCCTAACTCTTATAATGTTTTAAAAATTAATTAATGTGATTAATTAAGAACCCCAGAAGGTGTGTGGGTAAGACAGGCTAGTCGGTCTAGGCCTGACCACTGAAGCATTCTGCATCAAATTTCACCTGACACATTTCCTAGTTGTGACTTGGTGCCTGAAGTTCCTCCTCACATACTCTTCTCTTTGAGAAAATTGCTAATAAATCGATGCTAATTGTAGATGCTGCCCTACTATTGCTTTTCCACGTTTTCAACTCATGAACATATGACAACTTTGCTGGTAGAATGCGTCCTATGGTTCTCTCCTCTCACTTAATGATTTAAAAAATGACTGTTGTTTGTAGGATTTTGATCTATTCTTAACAGAAAGGAAAATTATGCCTGCAGAAAAATCCCAAAGGTTATAACTTTGCAGATTTGTTGATCAAAGTATAGTTTGGTTTCCCAGGAACTTCTATGAGCTGCGATAAAACTTGTGCTAAATTAAACTAGGAGATGCTCATGAACTTTGGGAATCAATGCCTTCTTCATAAACTGGTGATCTAAGTGTTCTTATGGATTTGTTTTATTGTTAGTCAGCATTCATCAAAAAGCACTGAAATCTTTTTGAAACTCTCTTCAATATTTTGGAAAACAAAAATAAATAAATAATATATTTTCATCTTACTAACAACTGCTCTCTGTCAGTACTTTTTCTTCTGGGCAGCTGACCTCTATAGATTTAGTCTATGGCGCTTGGATATTTTGAACCTCAGTGCTTGCAAGAGGAGAGTTATTAGGGAAACTCTGCTGTACATTGAATTTAGGGGTGAGAGAGGATGATGAATCAGGAATTTGAATTTTATCTGGCTTTCTGATGACCTCTTTTCTCCATGGCTTTGCTCAGATGTTCTCAGATTGAAAGACAGTAGGTTGGTCCTGGGCTGCTGTGCTAAAGTGTAGTTAACACAGAATGAAAAACATATTTCACTCTTGAATACTGTGCCTTTAGACAGAGAGATTGTCAGCAATGTGACAGTGATATCCCAGACACCACAGTTTTGTGTATTTAGTATACAAATGAGGTCATGAGAAAACCTGTCACAAAGTCTTGAAGGGATGAAAGGATATTTTTTATCTCAGAATCCCAGTGGAGGTAACTACCTCTCCTCTAGCACACACAATTGCATATTCTACTCAGTGTCTGCAAGGCCAGCAGTGTTCAAGGTCTCCCTAAACTATCTTGACATATGTGAAAGTCTCAGGCATGTCTATCAAGTGGTTGCTCTAATGGCCAACTTGCTCTGAAGAGCACAAAACACTCCTGACATACTCCATCTGGCCTACTTCATGGCCACCCAAACTTGATTTCTAGTTGTTCAGGTTCCAGCCATCTAGAAAGCAGAAGAATGGAGTATTGTCAGGATTCAGGAAACCTTTTGCTTTAACTGCTAAGAGAGAAGGAATTTATTTTCATTGATCTGGGTTGCACAATAGGCTTTGTTTCTTTGTGCACTCATTCTGTCTCTCTCATTCTTTCTTTCTCTCTCCCCATAACTCTTGTACTTTCAGATTTTTATTCTTCTGATTATGACAGAATTCAATAGAATAAACAACCTGTGCCCTTTCTGCAATGCACCCTTCATTTTTTGAATTGCACTCCTTTCTGATAACTTTTTCACCTGACTGTATTTAGTTCTTTTTAATAAATCTTCCTTCACAACTTTTTATCAATTTACATCATATCTGATCTATGAGTTACTTTATCCTGGCTCCACTCAGTCCTTGCCACATAGAAGAACAAATTCCAGCTAAGGTTGGCAAATATTAACAGTGTTTACAGAAGTGTTGTCTTTAATAATTGGGGTGCCCGACTAAAGACCACATCCACCAACATGCAGCGTTAGGAAAGATTTCCTGCATGAAGGCAAGACCTGAGTTGTTAATGGCTGTAATCTCTTTCCTGTAATTCAGATCAGGTGTAGCATTTGAAAGCCTACACGGTGTCAATACAGTTCCTGTGCTTGGCACGGTGTGTGTTCTACTGCAGTGAAAGAAAGACTGCACTCTGTGTGTTTTTAACAATTTTATATAATTTGAAGAGTTTAGTGAAATATAAATAATATGCCCTGCCTTATTTCTTTTATCTGTCTATCTTTACAGGCAGCAATTAGCTAATCCTGCTATCACTCCTTGGAGCTCAGGAAGTTCAATTTAAAGAAAAGTAGTAATTGAAAGTCAGAAAGGCTAAATGGTTTTCCAGATTGACACAAGTATCAGTGGCAGGTCCAGGCACACATTTAGTAGCTGCTTCTCCCCTTTATCCTGGCCTGCAATTAAAATTATCAGAATGTGACAATTGACTTCAAGGTGAGTGTTTGAACTCCAGTCTTTAATTACGGTCTTTGGATTTGATGTTGGTAATCTCAGTGGATTTAAGTCAGTGTCAAACACTGTTTTACCTTGGGTCTTCTTAGGGAGCTTGGTGTGAAAATTTAAAGATGGACTTGTGTTAATGAGTAGGTCTTTGCTCCTGTCTTTACTCTGGTGACAGGAACAGAAAATGTGTTTTGAGCGCTCCAGTGGCAGATTTCTACCTGCAGAGAGAACATGTTATTTGCAGTGCTCTGCCAGGACAACTGACCGTGCTTTGGCAGGATGACTTGGCTGTGCTTGTTGCAAGGAGCTGACAATGGTGTTGTATGAGTGAATTGCTCTCCTGAGCTATTTGCTGCTCAGACTGAGTGTTGCACTGATGAAGTTGAACTATCTATTTCACATGTTGGACAAGCTGCTTTTTCTGGGGTGCCCTCCCTCAATCTTGTCTTTTTGCAGTAACAAAACGTCTACTTCTAAAGAGCAGCTGAGGGGGACACGGAGTGAGAAACAATGGCCTGTTAGGACTGTGATTTTCTTTTGTTTGAAAGATGCTGGTGTCTCCTGTTTTGGCTTCGCAGTCATGCTGTATCTCCCTCTGTAGGTTTTAGAATTCCCCATTTTTAATGTAACTCATTAGTCATGCAGGCATGCAGCTAGTGTAATAATTAGTATTACAGGAGGCAGAATAATAGGATCTGCTCTAACTAATTAGTTATAAAAATGAGGGATTTTCTCATATTAGGAAACAGCTGTGATAGTTAAAGAAAAATATGAAAGGCAAAATTGAGAGGTTTTTCTCTTGTTCTAAAGAGTGAGACAGGTTTATTGAAGAATGACCTCTGGCACTGACCATGAGCCTGTAGGGAAATACAGTGATGTGAGCTCTGTGGGGCAGGACACTGGCAGTGGATGCCCAGTGGGAACAGCATAGCTGACTCTTATTATTGTTGCTATCACCATGATTATTTGTATTGCATGAGTGCCCAGAGGCCCCAGCTGAAAAAGGGTGCCATTGTACTAAGCACTGCATAAACATTGTGAGAAGCAGTTTTGCCATGAATAATTTATGCCTTATGGCACTGGGAAATGTGAAAACCAAGAGAAGAAACAGTGGTCTAGAGGGGTGAGACTGGGTACTAAATGCTTGGTTGTGTTTCGCCGTGCCCCTTGCTAGCCTGAGGACAAAGCTTGTATTTCAAGATGAAGTAAAATTCACTGGAAACTTTAGGTTCTGAGACATATCTCTGTGTTTTGGCTCCTTGCTACCATAACATGAGGAAATATTATTTTTCTCAATTTAAGTGGGAATGAGAGTAAGCCATATAAGAAAAATAAAAGACAATGGTGCTTACAGTGTGGACCAGCCTCAAGCTGCTTGTAAGCTGCCCGTGCAGCCCATAACTAATAAAGTTTGAATGCCTTTTAATGGTGTTTTTTCTGCTTCCATTCCCTCATGTTTCTTGGAGGCTTTGCACTGTAGTCTCCCTCGAGATTGCTTTTGTACATTTAAAAATTTTTACAGTTTGGATAAATAATTTGAATGCCTTGTCAGATCATAGCGTATACTATCAATCGGAAATGACACAACACTAATTCCAGGGAGCAGGAAGTGCATGTAGGAGAGGGAGAAAATAATCAATTTTTCTTAACTAATTATTTTTCAATTTTTACTTGTTCTGCATGTTTTTGAGTGTTTTTGAAAAGAAAAACATTGCGATGTTTCATGGGAAACCTAAACCTCCATGTTTTCTCACCCCTTCGTTTGTTTTTCAGCTAATTTTTTTTCTATGCTGCCCCAAAAGATGAAAAACTGGATTTGACAAATTCTCATTTAACTCTCTTGTACCTGGAGGAGTTTCTTTTAGGGTTCAATGCAGACCTTTGTGAGTGAAAATTTAAATAGCCTTGTGTGTGCCAATTCTGTTACATGCTCATTGTCTTACTTCCCTGGCTTGCAAGAGCAGCTCAGCCTCCTTGGCATTAGTTAGTGCCCTTGAGCCATGAAAAGGCCTTAAGCTGTGGGATTTGCTGTGATAAAAGATATGCCATCAGCAAATGTTTACACTCATTACTGTTCCCAGCAGTGAAACAGGCAGAAAACCCTGTCCCTTCCTTTTTGTCCTTTATTTTCCTTTTCTACTTCTTTACTTCCTTTCCTTTCAAGCTTTCTTTTTTTCACTCGCCCTTCTTTATCCCTCCATTTCATTTTGCACATTGTCATCTTTCTGTCTATTCTTCTATTTGTGCTTACTCAAAACTTTTGCAGGCGACTCTTCAGAGTGTGGAGCACTGATCAAAGTCAAACCTGTGTCTTGTGCCCCGAGGGTAGATCTCACTGGGGCAGATGCAGAAAGCACAACTGAGAAGTGCATATGCCTGGTTTTCAAGAATCAACTGAATAGAATAGGTTCTCTGTTCACAATATAGCACAAATCACTTTCTGCTAAATAACAGTTTACAGATTATATATATTTATAATACAGATCTCAGGTTTATATATATACTGCCTTAATATGTGATCTTTTTGCTGTATAGGTATGTGGGAAAGACAAAACGTATTATGAATGCTTTCTGTTTTCAGCAGTCTCCTGAAGACATGTGAATGCAGAGAGTAAACTCTGAATATATCAGTCTGTGCCTGCACCTCTCTTTCTGGCATTAAGAGGGATCTTGTGTACAGCATAAACAGCGAAAGGGCTGAATAGCCAGCTGGGACTGTGTCCCTCTGGTGCTGAGCACAGAACATGACTAAGAACAGTAAGAAAGTCCATACCCTACAGAGGCAGCAGTACAAATACACCCAAGGCAGATGAGAAGAAGAAGCCAACAGAAGAGCATAGTGAGCTGCTTCTGGAAATCACTTTCCAGTTAGCCAGGCGCCTTCAGAAGTCTCCAGTTGCAAAACAGGGTTGGTTTGAAAAGTTCATCCATTGCAATCTTCTGCATACTTACTCTTAAGATTCTAGCATCTTAGATACGTGAACTCAGTGTAAAGAAAATTAGGCAGAGCTTTCATGTTCTTTGCCTTTGGGCAACTAGACCACCTAGCAAAATCAGAAAATGTGTGTGTCTTTGTGATCTTTTGTGTCCCAAGGCAATTTTCAAACTTCTTCTCCCAAATATTCGAATGAAGAAAATCACCAAAATAAAACCTTTCTGATGAAAATCCTTGTTTCAGCAAATTATCTCTTTAATAGAAGTTCCCTGTAATTCCTGACCAGTTTAAGTAAGGATGATAAAGGGATGGTTTTAAATGTCTCACATTTATATGTCAGATCTGAGAAATTTTTTCTGTCTAAGATGGTTTCAGAGTTTTGTGGCTCATTTTAGAATAAATTGCATTAATTTTTTCTTACATTTATTTCTTCTTGCAATTCCAATGAGAAAGAAAATTATTGAAATATTTTCCCCGAATGGTTCCTTGGTTCCATTTCTTTGTCAGATATGTTACTGTTTGTTGCAGGCATAAATCTAGCTGTTCCCCATTCATAACACACTTTGCAGCATGAATTCTTTGTTTATATGGTGCAGCTGCACCCTTTAGGTTTGAATTGAGTCCATCTTGTTCAACAGGGAAAAAAATTCCAAGTCAATCCAAAAAGGAACTTTAGCAAAGTGAGAAGCAGAACAAAACCTTATGGAGAAGAGCGAAGAAGTCGGGGAACACAGATAACTAGAGAAAGTAATTAAACAACACAGAGCTAAAATATAGAGGATATAATCAATTGCAATATATTAATGAAGTAAGTCACATCAAGATCATTGATTCACTGAAGAGTTCCCTTCTACTGCTGTTTAGCTAGTGGGGTATTGCTTTTTTCCCATCCAGTAGAACTGAGTTGGTCAAAGAGGCCTTTCGGAAGAATTCATTATGGAACAAAGTTGCTATCATAATACAGTTTTTCCCTCTTAAACCATTTGGAATACATAAATGCTGTATATAGTGCAGGAAAATAGGAAGAAAAGGAATTAAATAGCCATGAAAGGTTCTCTTTCTCTACAAGAAAAAGAAATACCATATTTAAAGGGTATTTTACAAACCCAGGGATTTGTTTCTAAGTCATGGAAATCATGAGAATATACCATTTCTGTTCCTAGAGAGCAGGATGAACCTCTTTAAGGTGAGATTTTTTTTTCCACCAAGGGTTGAAATCCTTGATTCCACCAAATTCCATTCCATATGGATTGGCCTTTCATGCCCAGAATTCAGAAGCTTCCTGCACCACCATAACAACTTGGTGTTTTGAAAAATTTTCTCCAATGAGACGTAGAGAAGCCTTTTGAAAAAGTGCCTTTCTCTGTGCTTAGCTGGACTGAGTGCTAGTTACTGGGAAAACTGTATCCTGAATATCTGATGTGGATATTTTTTTTACTCTAACCTTCCATCAGCACAGCTTTTTCTATTTTGAATGATTTATATTGCTTTTGGGGACACTGCTTGACTTTTACATTCAGGAGTTCAGCAGTGCCATGAGTGAATTGTTACCTTCTTTTCAACAAATGAAAATAAATGCCTGCAAATCTTGACTTACAAAGCTTGACTTCCATTAAAATGTAATTACCTCTCTTTTGTGCCTTATACATTAAGAGTGGCTTCAAATGGTGTGTAGCTCCTGTTCAACTAAATTACTTTCCTTTGTTCCTTGCGTAGTAGGAATGAGGCTCTGGAATAAAGATGACTATTTAAAGAGAACTGCTGTAACTCCAAATTGCATAGAGAAAGTTCTGCTTACAAAATTAATTTGTTTACTTGGTAAGATCCTGGCTGGAATCTTTGTTACTGGTCATCATGGTCCTACAGAAATGGGTCCAGCGCTAATGCATGACCACACAAGTTTTAATCCTGTGAGTATTTCTGAGGCATACAAAAATCTGTAGCGTTATTCAGGTGGTCAATGATTAGATAGTCCAGTGTCTGTGCATTGACACGGTTTGCTCTTGCAGGGCCATTTGTTTTTTTCTTGCTGGAAGTGTGTTGGTTCCAGGAGGGAGCAGAATGGTTGTGCAATACTTGGTTGTTGCACACTGCAGGGACTGGCAGGCATTTGGAATTTTGTCTTTGCATGTGCCCTGGTCCAGGATCCTGGCCTCCATCTGAGCAAGAGCATGGCTAGGCAGCCTCCCATGTGGAATAAGAGGGAAGGAGGAGAGTGTATGCAGAAAAACACACACAAAAATTGAAAACTGTTTTGTCATCCTCGTTAGTATTCTGGAGCATATGTAGCTCACTCTTTCAGTACTTTTGCTTTGTTGCAAAGAGGCACAGGAGGGTAAACATAAGTATTTCCTTGACATGAAGGAGGCCAAAGAGAAGACGTAACTTCGTCTCCTTTTCTCAGTGTGCCTTTATGCTGAGACATGCCAGAGGTGGAAGGACAATTTGCCTGAGGCTCTTGGTGCTCTTGAAGCAGCAGGGAAATGGCTACCCTTGTCTGTTCCCTCTACTGCACAGCCTGCTCAGCTCGTATTGAGAGACATGGTAGTGCTTAAAAGGAAGTAGGACGGTGAGTAGGTTCAGAGTAAAATTCTGCATGGGCTGGTGTGAACCTGAATTTCATGTGGTCAAGTGGCTTAGCCATAGTGGCTCTCAGTATTATTGATAGCCCTTGTATGCAGAAAACTCATTCCCTGTAGGCAATGGACTGCTGGTGCACAGATCTGTGGCTCTGTCTTTGGCAACATTGCACTTGATCAGGCAGGTGAGGTGAAGGAGGCTGCTGTTGACCCAAAGTGCTTCCAAATGGCAGTGTTCTGCTCAGGGTTGCTCAGGGTAGTCCCTGTTCACTGTACAGTTTTTCCTACCTTCTTATGGCACAGTGGTGAGTGCTGCTGTGGTCAAGCTGTTTTGTGGTGCCAGTGAGATGTTGAGATCAGCTTAGCAGCTTCCTCGTCATAAAGGCTGTCTCAGTGGGCACTGCTTGAAGGGTTGCTGTAATTTCTGGTGGCAGGCTAGGACCACCTTGAGATGCCAGGTAGGGAATGGCTGAACCAAAGGTCTTACCTCAGATCCATGCTAACCTGAATTGAATTTTGATAATTTTCAGGTATGGAATAGGAAACTGAATGGGATTGTTGGACACTGTGTATCTAGGGGATCTTTCCCTCTTTTAACTGGCAAATGACTACAGCTGGTGGTGGATATGGGACTGTTGAGCTTTCAGATAATTGGCATTGTACTCTCAGCTGGTCAGCCTTTGCAGCACAGTGTCAGAGCTGGCACATGGTGACCCTTCCAGTCATGCCTGGTTATTCCGGGAAGGGTAGCCCTGGCCGGTTGATCAGGGTGATGGGATTCCCAGTGTGGCTGGGTGAGCTGACTGGGTAGTAGGTCATAAAAGTTGAAACAGTAGCATAGGGTAATCAGAGATGAGGACAATGAAAGCCTGAATGACATAAATGCAAAGAGTAGGTCTGAGCAATGAGAAAACATGAGCAAAGTGCATCTTAAAGGAACTTTATACTTTGTTAGCCATAGACATGCTATAGTCTGTAGCCTGATCATAATCAGAACAGGTAGTGTGAGTGAGCACACTTGTGCATGAACATATGAATATCAACATTTTCATGGGTCAGTACATGGGTATTGGTGTCTGTGGTGGGATTTTTTAAAAGAGCCTAAGGACTGGGAAATATTTGAGCAGATTTTTCTTCTTCTAGTTTGGTTGGTTGGGGTTTTTTTGGTTTTTTTCTGTTTGTTTTGGTTTGGTTTGGGGTTTTTTTTTTTTGGTTTGTTTGTTTTTGTTTTTGTTTTTTTTTTTTTTACATTGCCACAGCTCTGGGTGTGCATGTAATTTCATGGAGCAAATATGCTTTGCATAAATCCAGCTTACCTACCTAGAAGACAAAGTTGTAGTGGTATGAATACCTATAATGAAGGAGGAATTATGTCTGGCATATGGCAGTTTTACTGTGCTGAGGCATGAAGCGGAAACACTTGTCTTCGTAGGTAGATGGGTTTGGCAGTTTGGATGATGTGCAAGCTATCACAAGGCAGACAACAGGGAGAAGTTGGGCTTTTGCTAACAGGAGCAGATATAGATCCACAGGGGCTACGTGCAAATGGATAAGCAGTGGGTCGTCTGGTGCCTCAGTTCAAGTGAGGACGGGGACTTGATATAATCACATGATTCCAGACCAAAGTCTGGTGGCGACTTCAACCCTACCATTAACTGCACATATTCTTCAGCAGAGTCCTGCCTTCATTTATATGTCTCATTTGCTTTTAGTAAATTTGGTTGAAGTCTGCATAGTGCCCTTACACTTATACTGGGTCTAGGTAGATTTTGCCGATCCAAGGGCTGGTCTGATTGACAAAATGCAACTGTTTTTTTCAGAGAAAGAAGCAGTGTGTTGTAGGGGGAATAGAGATTGTGTGAGAGAGCACAATCAATACAGAATCCAGGAGGCTCAGTGAGGCAAAATTAGAGGAAGTGGAGGATGTGAGTAAAAGACACTCTGGGGGGATACAGGAAATTTGCAGGGGGAAGAAAGCTTTAGCTGAAAGCAAATTAGATATTAACTTAATGAAAAATTACTTTTTCAAGTGACAGGTTGTAAAATAGCATCAGATCCTGTCAATGGCTCCCAGACATTCATATACACATGCGAGCACACGCACAGACACACATACAGAACCAGGGCAGGGAAAATAGTTCATTTTCAAATGAAAACAAATTACTTCTTTTAAATTATTATCCTTTTAAATGTGAAGAAAAATTTTTAAGATAAAACGATTTTAGAGCAAATTGTATGACTAAACCTTAAAATGGTATTTTATTTTGCTTTGACTAAAGGATTATTGGAAACAATTTTTGTCTTGTTAAAAAAGGTGAAGAAAAAATGTTGGTTTGAAACACTAGCAAACAGTAAAAACAACCATCAGAGAAATTTGACAACCTAAATTTGCCTTCTGCAGAAGGTAACTGGCCCTATCCATAGCTGAAAGAATTTGGTGTAGTTCCCTTGTCTTCAACAAAATAAGCTGGTTTTAGCAGAACTGGTGATTACTAGACTGTTTATGTTATGCAAATGGATCAGAGAGAAAAAAAAAATCATATTCACAAAAAATTTATTTAACCTGAGATAACATGAGATTTGTTCTTTAAACTGAGATAGTGTTCGTGGCAGAAAGGTTGGCAGAGATCAAGATGCACTTGGAAAACGTACTCAGGCACATGGTGTGATTTTTTCGAGTGGTCCTGTGCAGGGTCAGGAGTTGGATTTAATGATCTTTGTGGGTCCCTTCCAACTCAGGACATTCTATGATTCTATGATAGTGAAATCTGGATTAAGGCAAACCTGAATCTGCTTGCTTGCTGTTTGGTTCCAGGAAAGATGCTTCATGGGGAGCTCAGCTGCCATCTTTCTGTGGTTCTGTTATGTGGTTTTTTGTGCTGGAATCCAAAAGGATTTATTCATGCTCCCAGTGAGACCTGTTATTTTCCCTGTTACAAGGTGGCATATGATAAAAGACTACCTAATCCTCTTAATTCATATTAATTTTTCAGGTCCACACTACCCTACAGTACAGTGAAAGTTGCTGCAGGTGATAGTATAATACATAAATATTCACTTGTACCTTCACATCATTCCCTTGTTTCCCACAAATTAATCAGAGAGGCAGGTGACCCTTAGTCCTTTCCTCATCCTATCAGTAGCACCTGTCTGGACAGGCTGTGCTCTAATGACTTGAGGCCAAGCTTCAATTGCCTCTCAAGAGTATGTAGGTGTTTATCCCAGACAAAGGGGAAAGGGTTGGCAATGGAGGAGCTGAAGAAACAAGTAAGCTTTCTCACCATGCTCTGGAGTTACTCTCATATTCAGAGAAAGCCAAAGACTAACAATGAGACAGAAAGGAAGCAAGGAAGGGTATATGTGTGGGTAGTGTGTGCAAAGTTTTCTTCCAGCTCTCCACTGAGCCATGACCTGGTTTCTCCAGGAGACGCCTGCTGTTTTCTTATTTTCGAAGCAAGTTCCTGAGATAATGCTTTGCATGCCAAGCAGGGTCAGCCACTCAGATAGGAAGGGTTCTGAACAGGCCACACAACCCCCTTTCCATCTTCTCTAGTGCTTCAGCCTTTCCTGTTTTTTCTTTTTTTCCTTCTCTTTTCTCTTTCTTTGTTCAAAATGAAGAAACAATTTTTATGTGCATGAAGAAAAAAAGGGAAACTTTCATGGTTATTAAATGAAACTTATTGCAGTGCCTGCTAAGCAATAATTTTTTATCATTATTGTTGTCTTGACAGAATCCAAGAAGAAGAAAAAGGAAGGCAAGAAACAAGAGAAGATGCTGGATTAATGGAGTCAACCGGGGCAATGTGAGAAAGGGACATCAGCAACCATGATCAGTTAACAGTTTCATTTATATCTAGGCATTTTATCCTAAAATTATTTATAGCTTAATGGTACCATAGAAAGAAACGAGCAAACAAAAAAAAAAATTCCTCTTTTTATTACTTTAGTATTTTTAATGTATAACCTTAACAACAACTTTTAGAGGCCTATAATAAAGGACTCCAAACTCATTTAGAAAATTATGTCTATTGTATATTGAACAATGTAGAAGTTTTTGAAATAATTTTTTTCTCAAGTCTTACCATAGGTCTCAATCTGGTAATTAGTTCATGCAAGCAGAACCTGAGCCTGTATGGAGCTCTGCTGAAGCCAGTAGTACTCCGTGTGAACACAGGACTCTGACTGGATGCATTCATATTTAAGATTGGGACCTTGTATCTAAAAAAGCTGAGGCTTGTTTCTTAATTTCTGATTACATCTGGATAAGTGTATGAAATTGTTTGTTCAAGGAAAGGATGGGGGCATTTTGTTTAGTATTTACAAGTACAGAATTTTCTTTTATGTGTAGTGAATGTTCATTCCAAAATGTCACCACCTACAGAAAAAACCCAGTAATACTCCTTTCCTTGGCCATATTTTGGATGTTGACAGTAAATCTGAACTCTTTCAACAGCTGAACATAGAAGAGTCCTAATTTTTCATGATTTTCTAGCTATGATTTTTCCAAGTGGAATGATAGCAAAACTTTTCATTTTTTAGCATATCAGTGTTGGTGGATGGTAGTGTCCTCTGTTTTACCTACAAAAGCTGAAAAAACCTTTATTTTATTTGTTTATTTTGGCAGAAGGGAGAATACCCTTTTCATAAAAGATCTAGTTGAAATTGTTGCAGTTCTGCCTGACCCAGCTCCCTTTTGTATTAGTGGCAATCTTCCTGTTGATTTTAATTACAGCTGATTTAAAAATAGTATGTCTGATGGGAAATAACAGGATAAATCTGTTTGGAAACCGCCAGAGGTAGTTCATATTTTTGATCAAAAAGGGACAATTTGTGGGACTTGAAACCAATAGGAATGAAATTAATTTTTGTTTCTCTGTTAGTAAAACAGAAGGGAAATATAAAACCAGTACCTTTTGCTTTCTTCCATTTATATATAAGCAAAAGGCCCTGGAAAAACTCAGTCAACATACAAATAGTTGTGATTATTTTTTTTTTAATAGTCTGAAGGGAAAAAGAAATTATAACCAGATGGTTTTCAGTTTGCTCAATTTTACAGAATTTAAATGATTCTGAGGACTGAGAAAAATCACAGTGTAGAATCAAGACCTGACAAAGGGCTGGTCTGTCCCAAGGTAAAGAGTAGCTTAACAAACTAACAACCAGCAGACCAAAATTTTTGAGGAAACACAAGGCATTTAGTGCTCAAATTAAGTTCAAAATCATTGATTCTAAATTCTAAATCTTAAAATCCAACAGTAAGAAATAAGGTTTGCCATTTGTGTAGGCTGCAGGCTTGCCTGCTAGTCAAGGGGGGTAGTCTCCCTTGCACTCCTGCATGATACCCTCTGACTTCAGCAAAGCTGCAGCGGAGTGTGTTCATCTGAGTAAATCACAATGCTCTCTTGGGGTTAGCTTGTAGACAAGCAGAGAGTCTTTGTCTAGACTAACATCACTACCCTTTTCTATGCAAAAATGTATAACAATTGCAGAGCTTGCCCTCCTTTTTTCTCACATGGAGGGTACAGATGATCTGTGAGGCAAGTCCTTCTGTAGATGTTCCCAAACACTTTTGAAGCCAAGGCTGCACATAGCTTAAGGTAGACTAGCCTCACAATTATTTCCCAGACTCCTTGAGTGTGTCTTGCAGTCTGTGTTGATGTCCTTGTTATTTTGACTATGCTGTTAGACATACCTGAGCCCATGGTATAGTTAAAAAATGTCCCCCACATGTGGTGGATGTGCAATGACCAAATCTAAAATCATAAAGGCTCATATTTAGGTGGCTCTGGGTGCTATTTGGTTTGTTCATGGTCTAATCAGGTCTACCTGTGCTTGTGCCTCAGACTTAAACTAGTGGGATGGTAGGTCTGATTGAAAGCAAAGGGAGAAAGAAACATTTTCACTCACCAAAGGTTTGTCTGTCTAAATGCTGCATCAGTTCACTTAAAGTGGTTCAGCTTTGAGTGCAAACACTGTTGCACCATTGTCTTACACTGGTTAATCTAGTCCATGTTTCATAGGGAGCTGGCAGGAATTTGGAATGATGCTGAGAACAATACTTTTACTATCCTTTAGTCAAAACCTTAGATGTGACTTTTGATTTCCACCTTTGTGAGGAAGAAGAAAATAAATTCGCCTATGTTTCCTCTGACGCTTTATGACTCCTTTGATTAATTGCCCATCTGGCTTGTTAAAGGAACATTCCTAATAGTATTTGAAGGAGGCCAGTCAAGTTCCTGTGGTGGAATAGGGCCTTCATGGAGACAGTTTACAGAAAACAAAGAAACAAAACAAAAAATATCATGTTAGGACCAGAAGAAAATGCAACTGTCCTGGTAGCAAAGGGTGTGAAATAGGAGAACATTTCCTATGTACTACTCAGTATGTTTGGATCTTTATTAGCATCTTATTGTTGACAGCAATTGGAGTCATAGTTTATAAACTTAAAATGAAGAAAATTTCCAATAACCCAGCTGAAAGCATTCATATAAACTCTAGCTATGTAAGAGATGATAAAAGTAATTCATGGCAGAACACAGATTTAATAGGTCAGTCAGGTCAGCTCTGAAAGGAGGTACCTGGTACCTAACAGGAGCCCTTGTTTCACTAGTGACAAGAAACCAATTATCAAGAAAGCAAAAGCAAGTATCTGAACCAAACCTCTTCCCACCCATCTTGCTCAGTTTCTATTTCAGTCATTCTGAAATTTCTCCTTATTTGCTTTCTAATCTTCTACCCTCCTTCCTTTGGGAGGGCAAGCTTGTCTGACAGTTGTGGGAGCGGCTACTTCAGATGAAATATGTGTTTACCCTCTTGGTGCTATCCTCCTACAGTGGAAAATGACTTAGCAGAGTTGTGTTGCTTACCTAGTTTAACTGACAGAAGCTTGTTTCATGCATGTCCCTCTCAAGGAGTGGTTTACATATTCCTTTGTTACACCTATAATATAGTATGGGGAAGTGATAAAAATCCAACAAATGACAGCCTTTTTCTGAGCGCTCATATCTCTTGAAAAAGGGAGTGTTGAGCTGCTGAACATCAGCTAAGAATGAATGCATCCAGGCTTTCAATTCTAGCAAGTTTAAACTTAGAGTGTATTTGGGTATAACTCCTTTCCCTTTCTCTGTGTAGGCTGAGGCAATGCTTCTATGCAGTTAAGCCTATCTATATCTTGACTCAAAACAGTATTTGAGGATTGGAACAATTTCTGACTTTGATATGACTTCAGACTGAAGTGCCCATAGTAAAAGAGGATCATTCCATGCCAGCCTGACTTATTTAACAGTCTATTATGTGCAGCAAAACTGTTGGGCAAGGCTCCAGGAAGGGAAAACATTTGTTGTACATGCCGGGAGATATTAAATTGTAATTTACTGATTCTCATCTTTTAATTCCATATTGACATTTTGGGTTGAACTGTTTTTCAAAGGAGAAAAATTGGAAGAAATGAAAGAATAATAATTAGAAAATGTATCAACAGACAATGTTGGAGACTCTCAAGAAGAGACAGATATGAAGTCAGGAGCATTTTATACAAACTTCTTTTGTATTCTCCTTAAGTATGGAAGGCAGAATTACTGGTTGGCACATTTGTTTTTATACTGTCCTTCATTTGTGCCTTAATGAAAACTAATCAAATGTATAGTGTTACAGAGAAGTAAAGCCTCACTCCAACCTCAAAAGAAAGAGTTCATCTGGAGACAAAATCAAAAGGAGACAATAGTACGTTTGTCTTTTCTGGTTTAGGAGTGCAAGGAATGATGATATTGATTGGAGAAAACATAATGTACTTCTTAAACTCTGGTATATATCCTTCACCACTTGGCATGTGGCAGCAGGCAATTCAACTAAAACAGTGGAGCATTAGGATGAACTAAGGGGAAGTGATTACCTAGGCAGACTGTTTATGAAAACAGGCCTATAAACCCTCTGAATCTAATGATGTTGCTGGCGGGGAGTATCTGAAGATAAACATTGTGTAGCATTCCCACTTGTTTAATGAAATTCCTTAATATACGATGAAAACTTCTGAGCTATCTTAGGCTAATGTCGATGTTGAGGGTGGGACAAAAGCCAACCTGATTTTCCCTCAGTCTAGGAACTGCAACAACATTAACAGTGTAAACTCACCACTTTTCTAAAGCAAAATATTGGTGAAGTACATAATTTTGACATGACATGGTAGCCTTTTGTATCTCCCAAATTCTTATAAGAGGGAGAAGTGTGGGTAGGTACGTCATATTCAATCTGTTTCAATTCTCTAGGACAGCACTTCTGTGAACTTGATTGAGTTCTCTCCTTTGCAGAGACAGATCATAGCTGCTGCCTGCCTTCCCTCACTCATTCCTAATTTTGATAGCATTTATAGGTTTTCTGTCTATTCTGTTAAAGTATTCTACCACTCAGTTAAAATTCTGTGGATGTTGCTGATCTTTTCTCATCCTTGACGTTAGATTCTCCATTTCTTCGTGGATTGTTCCACAACAGCCCCAGGAAGCCCATGCCCTCAGGTACCTTCAATTGTGTCCTTCTAAGATTAGAAGACACAGTAGTAACTTGTTAATCAGAAGATGACGATGAACAAGGAAGTACGGGAATGAGCAAAGAGATCCCTGGATTTACTGGGAGGGTGGATTGATGGCAAAATATGTGTCATAGTCCAACCTGGGCAAGACTTCCCAAGGACAGAAATGATCAAAAATTAGAGACGCTGATGCAGGAGTGTCTGCCCTCAAAGAGAAAAATATCTCAGTTAGATAAATAGTGCAAGAAGCTGCACTGTTTTCTGCAATCCTCTTTTATCATCAATTTAAAGAGAAGAGACATGGTGCATAGAGTTTCAGGTGTAGTGAAAGACGTGTCTGAACAAAGTAGAGCATGGAGAGAGCCTCTTTCATCCATGGGTATTTGCACTTGGAGAAGGTGAAATTACTCTCCTTCACAGAGGCATCAAACTTTGCTTTTGGACCAAAACTAGACAATGCTGAAGTCTAATCATTTTTCTAATGGTCCCTTTCTGCTGTTCTTCAAAAATGACCATCTGTCTTGTGGCCTCACCACTCTGACTTGAGCAGAAATGAGGTATTTCAAGAAAAACTTGAGAATTCAGTCATATTCAACTATTGTTATCTCATTGGTGGGGCTGGACAGTCCTTTAGCCTTTTCTGCCCGTTTGCCATCTGAATATGGGGTGTCTTGGAGACCCAGATGGCTAAAATACTCAGTAGGTTTCTCCTAGCCTTTAAATCACTCAGCTTTGATTGAATTGGTTATGAAAAAGACTGTACCTACAGATTTTATTCCTTTCTTAAAACCCCCGCCATAATAAACAAAACCCACAACAAAACTGAAAGTGTGTCCAATTGATGGATTTATTGATAAGATAGAACAGAGGCTCACAAATGTTCCCATTTCAGAAGGTCATTGAAAGTTAACGGCTGTACAAAATCTTTAACCCTGAATTCAGTGATGGAAAGCTAGGAAAATGGATAACCTCTGCAGGGCTGTCTTACAGCCAATTTCATTCAGTTAATTTCACTGTTTGAATTCCCTCACTCTAATCTGCCTGGCAACAAGACATTATTTAACTTTTCTCATTAGGTCATTCATTGCACTTCCCATATTATAATTATGTAGTTTATCTAGACTTTTAGAGCTGAAGGAAATGTCTGTGATAATCCAGTGTGTTGCAGTTGCTGAGGGGACCTGAAGCAGAGGCAGGCTAATACTGCTGCAGCTTGGAGCTAGAAACCACCTAATGAAGATGTCAGCATCAGACACAGCAGCTCTCTAAATGCACATGCATACAAACTGCATATATATATATATATACACATATATGGGGAAGTAAACCTCTGTAGAAAAGTGCGTGCATAGCTCTCAATGTGAATCACAACTAGTGCTGCCACATTTTCAAGCTATGCTTGAAATGAAGGAGCTTTTTGTCATGTGTTGTTATTGAAATGAGGATACAAAAGTAGGATGAAGAGCTGGATTTCTTCCCACTTGCCAGCACATCAATTTAAGGATAGCTGTGTCCAAGGGAAATGCAAAACACATGCCAGTGAAATGGCCAAAAGGACTTACTATCACAGTGATGTTCTCTTCTGTCACACCAAGTACACGGAAGGGTTTTGTTCAAAGGTTCAAAGTGGACAAACTGCTTCAGATAGGTGTGAACATAGAAATCCAGGCAGAAAAGGCCTTTTTCTCTACCAATAAAAAGTTAGAAAAATGGGTAAAAAGAGATGGAAAAATCAAAGTCAGAGAGAAACCATCTTAATACTGTTAAACTGGGTGTTAAACTGAAAGGAGGAATGAAAGTCAAAATAACAAATTAAAGCCTGAATATCATGTTCAATGGATTTCTAATTCTGTATATATCTATTAAACCAGTGCTATATGATATCTTCTCATGGGTTACTTTCTTTTTCCTGTCCCTTTTCCTTTTTTTTTCAGTTTGTATATTGATTTTGTAAGCTAGCAGTGTGTTACCTTTTCAATTTTTTAAAACTTGTATGAAAGCCATATATCCATATTGTAGAATGAAAGCATTAATCCTGTAACTTCCCTTATGTTTCCCTTAGCTCTGTGGGATTGTGGGGGGCTCTAGCGAATGTATATGTTTACCAACTGTATCAACATAATTTACTTGCTCTTAGTGACGATAAAGAATTAAATAAACTAATACACAGACACATGGTGTTCTCATTTGTTTGTTGAAACCGTTTCTGAAATTTGTTAAATTAATTCCAAGTTCTAATGATATTTCGTTATTGTACTAATTATCTTCAGCTGTAGGTGTTGCTTGTCACAGAAACAACTTTGTACATTCAAAAAAAAGTTTTAGTCTGTAGAAAGAAACCTGCCAGAAAATAATTTTAGCAGAAACATCTCTTTGGTTTATGCATACTAAGGCCTGCCTGTCCCAATTTCCTGACACTTTTCAGTTCTGTAAAGCAGCTTGTTTCAGTATACAGTTATTTCAAACTGTAAAACTGACACAATGATGGGTTGCAGATAAAGAGTTTGACTTTTTAAAAAAATTATCGGCTAAGCAGTGGGAAAATCTTATTCCCAGCCCTGTCATGCTCAGCTGTTTTACTTTAACAGTGACTTTAATGAATGTGTTTGTATGTGTTTAGTGAGAGATGATTAAGACTCAAGAGTAGAGCTAAGAAGTTACATTATGTTGATGAACTAAACAGAATTATGCAGAAATTCAGGTAGTAGTCATTGTATATTAATTCTCCTTTCTTTTTATTCTTTCATTGTCCTTTTTTCCTAAATCTGCTTTCTTTTCCAAATGCTTTTCCAGGTTTTGTCTTTGTGTCCAACTATTAGTTAAAATGTTAGAATAAATAAATACTCCATACAAACCATTCCATCACTCACTGCCGAAAGGAGATGCTTCACACTGTTTAGAAGACTAGGAGATTTATATAGGCTTCTGAAACTGTTTGGAAGAAAATGGAGTATTATAAGGTATGAAAACTGACAGTACTTTCTTCAAACCACTAATGGACTCAGCAACCTAAATCCTATCCTTTGAAGGGAGACCAAGTACTCATACTGTTTAATTACAGAAGAAAAATTTTAATTCCTTTTTAATATGCTACTTGGCAGTTAGCTACATTTTTAGGTTACTGAGTAATAAGAGAGTTTTAAGATGCTCTTGTATTTCCATGTGGGGTATCTGATCTCATCAGTAACCCCAAGCTGCTTGAGGATTGTCTCAAGCCATGCTTAGTTTCCCTAAGCTCCATCGTCCAGGGAACAGTTCTCTGATTTCTCTCGTCCTTCTCACCTCTGCCTCCAAAGGCTGCTCCACAAAGAGGCCTGGAAAAGCTTTTGCATCAGCTCTTTTCTGGTGAGTTGCTTTCATGGAATAGGGTCTTGGAAGACCATCTCTGTCTTTACATAGTTTTTTTATTATATATGTAGTATATGAGTGGAGAGGATTTCACACAAACGAGATCCAAGTTCTGCTACCACTTTGTGCTCCAACCTTTTGGGAATGGTGGTTCATTAAGTGTGTCTATGGGTGCAAGGAGGACTTTCAGAGGTGAGTGGGGTGAGATGTCCACATGAAAGTAACCAGTAGCAGTGCAAACCCCTTTGAGAACTTTAAGACCCCAGAGCTCCTCTGATGCATTACTGCAGCTGAAGTTAAAAGCCTACTCATCATCCCTCTGGCTTTGCACAGAATAAACTTGTAATTAATTCTTAAATGCATGATAGTCACTCTTGAAGGCACAGAGACACACTCGTTTCATCCCTGACTTTGTAGATGATGGAGCAACACCTGATTTTCACTGAGAACAGAGAATTTTCAGAATGAACCCTCCATGTTCAAGATGAGCCATTCTCACAAAGTAGTAATCCAGCTTTTTTCCATTATCCTCTTTTACAGTGATATGGGAAGTTACCTGCATGGGATCCTCTCTTGGTTTTTCTTACTTAGCATGTACTAATTGTCTCTAGTGAAACAAAAATGGAAGAAAAAACCCCCTAATCTTGTCATAAAACACAGGTCTGTTACAAAATCTTCACTGGGAGCATTTTTGAAGAAAGTTTATTACATTTGTGGTCAAATGAGGTTTGACTTTAAATACAAATATACATACAAACACATGGAGTGTCTTTTACAGATAAGTGTCTGCATCCTTTTTGGGTACTCTGAGTTACAGAAGGCTTCATTGCTACACAATCAACATTGAAATTATTGTCTCCATTGGGAAAAAATGTTTTTTATTTGTATTTATTCAGCTGCTGTTTTCTTAGTTACACTTTTTATTTGCTGCTTTGCACCATTTCTACCACAGGAGCAAATGATGAAAGCTTGGATCTGAAAAGGTCAGTGACTATCTTTTTTCCTGTTCAGTAGATCAGCAAGATCAAAACCACAAGAAAAAAATTTTCTTATTTAAAAAAAAAATAGAATAAATGTTTTCCACTAATTGACAGATATTTAGCAGTTCCTAAGTATTTATTATTGGAAGTTCTGGAGGTTGAGTAAAAGAAAAATGTTGTATGTTGGGGATGGAGGAAAGGCAAAGATCTTTCTGTAATGATAATTAACTTGCATACTATTGCATTTTGAGAGAAAAACTGTTATTTTGTTTGGATTTGGGTTTTTTCCTGTTATACAACTTAAAAAAATCTACTGTTCATAATAAAAGAATTCTGCACCCATCTAATTATGTGGATTTTCTGTCTGAAAAACTTTAGCTTTATTATTAAACTAATGTTTGTATTTTGTACAGATGCTCATGGGACCCAGATACCCAGCCTTGGTCAAGTGCAGTCCGTGTTGCTTCAGGGTGCACAGTGGGCCTCAGAAAAAGCAGCTGCCTGAGGACGTGCTTGATGCAAAAGGAATCTCCAACTGCAAGAATGGACAAACTTCCACTTTTTCCTCAAAGCATTTATGGTGGAGGTAGAGGCCAAAGGGCAGTATTATCCATATGGGCCTTTCCCCCTTCCTTTCTTTTCCTTTCTTCCTTGGTTTTTTGCTTTCTTCCTTTCTTTTACTCCCTCCTTGAGCTTAGGCCTTACACTGCTGACCCAGAATACAGGGAGTAATTGATTACCTGGGAAGAGACATGTCCATGATGTCTGCAATTGCACGGAGTCATTGTTGTAAATAGTCTTTATACCTGCGGGGCTAGAAGATTTGTGAGGAAATGTTGAGGAGAGGTGATTTTGACAGGTGGCAATAGAATCCCTGGTGTAAAGATCAACATAACAAAAAACTAGGTACATGGAGAAATACACCAGAAAGGACCCAGACTGGGGTGCTGGGGAATCTTGTCCCAAAGATAGGATTACCTGGCTGCAAGGAAAGCTAAAGATTTCTCCTTGTCTTCTGAAAAGATGTACTAAAAATATTAATATTGAATTCAGAACCTGATTTTGGTTATATTCTGAGTGTGAATTGGCCCATTTTGAGCCTAGAAAAAGGTCACGAGAATCATGATAAAATGTGCAAAGATCCTAAAACATCTAATGTCTTAGTCCTGTAGCAATTTACATGAATGATGTGCTTTATGTGCTGCACGTAGTATTACTGACACAACAGGACACTTCCGAGTGCAAAAAGGGGTGGCAAGACCAAGTCTCCATTTATCCTTAGCTGGGAGTGAAACACCACATTTGTTCTCTTTGCTGTTGTCCTCCTTTGATGACAGGAGCCATCACGCTGCCTGCATAACTGAGTGTCTCGGACATAAAACATGCGCTCCCTACGATAAATAATGTTTTGTAAGTAGTCGAATTTGAACTGGGCCTGTGTTATCACAACTGCTACTTGCTGTCTTATCAGGAAAGTTCCCTAAATAAGTCACTGTTCTATCTACCCACATGGGAAGAGACCAGACAATTTTCTTTCAGTGCAGTGTGCCCCCAAAAGAGTAAGTGCTCTGCAACCTTAACAAAAGGGTCACAATAAAGTGGTACAATAAAGTCAGAACAACAAGCTCTTAGAGCAAGAAAAAGGCAATGGAAAAGACAGCCACCTTCCTACTTTGCAGCATTTATGCTACAGGTCCCTAGAGTAGTAGATGGACTTTGTCAGGGGAGATGAAAGACACTCTAATCCTAAATCCAGAAATATACTTCATTTGCTGTTGTTATTAGCAGCAATGACAACAACAATGTAACAGCATTATTGTGATTTATACTGCAGTTCAGTGATCTACTCTCAGTTAACACCTTTGGTTGGGAAGCTTTTATGTGGTTTGTCAGCACTGAGTACCCACCACCCCAGTGTGTGGGGTTGAAGGTTAATCTCAGAGGCTGTCCTTAGGCTCCCTCTGTAGTCAATGGAGCATGACAAGTCCATTCAGAAGGTGATTCAAACCAGAGGGCTAATTAAGCAAATCTGAAAGATGTCATGAAGTGCTTCTTTCCTTGCTAGCTGCTGAGGGAGCTTAGGGAAATGAAGTGTATGAGGCTGACCTGAGTTTCGTCTGGTACTTTGCTCTTCCAATAAGGTAGTAAGCTGCAACACTGGAAGCCAGCACCTCAAAAGTTCTTAGGAATTTAAAAACCAAAGCTTAACAGTTTTGAAGACAGACTGAAATATGTAAAAAAACAAGTGGGCTACAGCCACAGATCATGGCAGAAAGTGATCAGATGTGAAGTCCCAGTGCAAAACTCCCTTGTCAGATGGGAGGAAGGACCAGACAGTGGGCGAGAGATGACAGTGGAGAGCTCGCTGTCTCCTACTTGGCTCTGACATTGGTATTGAGGAGAGGGGAGAGAAAGTCCCTGCTTTTGTTCACTTGTTTGCCTCAGCTGAGGGAGGGGTGGAGGGAGGCTGGGCCTGTGCCCCCTGCCGAGCTCCGGGTCCTTTGTGCCACACAGCAGGTGTGAGGGGAAGCTCCTCTCCCCGGGTGAATACATATGTGGATGTGGATGCCCCCGCTTCTTTCATGACTGCGCTGGGAACCAGAGCGAAGCCGCATTTCTCAACAGCAGGCCAGTAATTCCTGGAAACAAGCGAGCACAGGAAGGGGCCATGGAGCGAGAATGGGGATAGTTTGGGAATAGCTCTGCAGGACTGCTCCTTATCTCGCATTTCCCATTGACAGATTTAGGGCTTCATCCCAGAAGGCTATCGGCATTTCCTGAGAGACCTCAAACCAGTATCTTAACCACTTTTCTTTGTGAAAAGCTGATCTGGACAAAAAATATCTTTTAAATTCTTCCACTGAAAGGGGCTACATAAATGAAATTGTCACAGTACCCACAGGCATTCACATCGCAGTTCCTCACTTGCTCTCTATTTGGCACGGGTGAGCTGTCGCCAGCCTGACGCCCTTCCCCCTGCATCCATATCAGCAGCTGCAATGACAGGACCTCTAAGCCAAATGCCTGGCATGCAGGAGCCTTTGCCAGGACAAAACCACATATTTAGCTCTCTGCTTCAGTGCCAGGTGGAAGGTGTGGATGCCAAAGAGAGGAGGCCTGAGGCTGCAGCTGGCAGGCTGTGCTATTGATCCAGAGGGTCAGCCACTGTCAGGGAGCTTCAGAAAAACAGAATTAAGTGGAGAATCATTGAGGTTAGAAAAGACCTTTTAGGTCATGAAGTCCAACCATTAACCTGGAACTGCCAAGTCCATGAATTAGAGCAGAAGGGTTGGAGTGCTAAATTTGCCACAAACTTTTAGTACTTAAAGCAAGCTTATAAAAAAGGAAGAGAGTGACTTTTTACACAGACAGACAGTGTTGGGTCAAGGGGAAATGATTTTAAACTAAAAGAGGAGAGATTTAGGTTAGATGTTAGGAAAAAAATCTTTACGCAGAGGATGGTGAGGCACTGAAACAGGTTGCCCAGAGAAGTTGTGGATGTCCCATCCCTGGAAGTGTTCAAGACCAGGTTGGGCAGTACTTTGAGCAACCTGGTCTAATGGAAGGTGTCCCTGCCCATGGCAGGGGGCATGGGACCAGGTGATTTTTGATGATCTTATGGTCCTTTCCAATTCAAACCATTCTCTGATTCTATGATTCCTGACACAGGATTAATTTGCCTTAAAGCCAAATCATGTCATCTTTGAAAAGAAAAGCTGAGCTTGCCTTTAAATTTAAGTTTTTGATCATTTAGCAATCTAGACAAAAGAAAAACCTATCTTATATTCTTATATATTTTGTAGCAGATGCAGTAGATCATGCTGTGAGAACTACTTGCTCCAGGGATCAAACCTGGAGCTGCTGAAGCTTAAGGGATCCATCCCCCAGGTTTGCTGAAGCCCCTAGGACTATGTGAAGACAGCCCAAACTCTTACTGTATCTCTGAGAACAGTATTGCCTGCTGACTTGGCTCTGCTTGGTGGGGCAAAACTGATCTGGTCTCCTTTGTGAAATCAACAGATGCTGTGGATCTCTTGACAGGACTAGACAGTCCAGATTTTCAGGGATACTGAAGATGAAAAAAACATAGGAAAAAGATAGCATACAAATACTCCTACCAGAAATGGGTACAGCAGAAGATAAAACTGCCTTTAGACATGCAGAGACACTTTATACATATCCATGGAAGAAGAAACTGTTGTGTGTATAAGAATCTCCATTTTTGTATTGCCAACCAGCATGTAATTTAGGAAGTAGTAAAGTGACATTCCTAGAAGACACAACTTCCTGTTTTCAAAAAAGTCATTGAACCATGTTGTAGAAACAGAATTGGGCAATTTGTATATGTGGTTGGTCACTTGCAGTCATTCCACTCCAGTGACAAAAGGGATAATCATTATCTACACCAGAAAGTCAGCTTGAATTATGTGAGGAAAGGACAAAAATAAGGAAATTATGAATAAACACTGGATGAGAAAGGTGAAAGATTCACAGTGAAGTGCACAAAGAAAATGAGCCAAAAGAAAACTAAACTTTTAAGCGTGGTTCACAGTTTGTTGGAGGTTTAGCCTGGCAAGTTGTAGAGATGGTGGGGTAAGTTTTCTTCCCTTGTGTATCGACTACTTGCCGTGCACACCCAACCTTCTGCTAGGGAAAGCATCCTTTTCTGAGGAATTTGTTTTCATAGTCTGTCAGGTAGGCTTGCAAAATAGCCCTTATAAAATTAGACTACTGTTCAAAACAGCTCTGCATCAAGGGATTTTAAAGGGCAGGATAATGGATTACAGGTATCTTTTGGCTTGTAATGAAAAGTTGATGTAAACTCTCTTCCTTAGCATCATTTATCATTGTAAACACCCAGCAAGATATAGGCATGCCATACTTATATCATGACAAGAGTTTAGGGACTTCAGCTCACCTTTCTGGTGAGAGGCCTCTTCTCAGATTCTGTGCTCTCTGTCAAAGCATATTATGCTTCTTCAGGCTACTTGCTTTCTAATCTTCACCTCATCAGAAGAGCTGGCTCCAGAAAAGTATTTAACAGTTGAGGGATGGAGCTAAAGACATTTCTCCACTGATTTGCTTTCTATGTGTAAATTCTTTTACATTTCCAAATTCCTTTTAAATTCTTTGCATGTTGGAAATATTTAAAAGAAAATCTGGATTTTTTCTATGCAGCTGAAAGAAAACATAGTCCCTGAAGAGATAACACTAGTTGCTTTTCAAAAAAGCTGGTCTGGAAGATCCCTGATCCCTGCTTCCGATAGGTATCTTCCCTCATAGTAACCTGCAGCCGTCTGGGAAACACCTGAGTTTGACCTAATCCTGAATATTCTACTGCCCAATGGCAGCATCCCAAGGGCAGGACACTCTCCAAGAGGCATCATGTTTACAACCACCATTTGGAACAGCTTTTATCTCCATTTCTCTTCAAGAGTGGGCTGTAAAGAAATTAGGTGGCATGGTGAAGAGAAATGCAGTTGATATTTTCAGCCTACTTTATTTCTTTATCAACTGTGTGTGTTAATGGTGATGTGCAGAGTTTGTTTTCTATCTGGCACAGATGGAGAATGCATTGGAGATGACTGTTTTACACAATGTTTACCCAGGTCATATTTTTTTTATATATATTTTAATATATTGCCTGTATCAGAATATATTTTTATGTGCCCTATATGTGCATTTTGTGGGTTCTTTACTGAAGACTTAGTATATGTTTAAGTTGTGGAACTGTTTCTATTCAGGTTGTTATCATAGTTAAAAATATAAAGAGGTTCAAAGGGTGATTGGATAAATTCGTAGGAAAAATATAACCCATTCTGAACTGCTAAATGCAAAATTGCTGTCTGTAATTTCAGAAGTATCCAAGATGCAGCTCTTAAATTGGCACTAGACATGAATTAGAAGTTGAGAGATTGCCTTCCTTGCCCTGATCTTATTCTTTCCCCTGGTGCCACTGGTCACTGTACTGACAACTCTTAGAGCTGGAATGACATTTGACCTCTAAAACTACTTCAGAGTACCAGTCCCACCAGGCAAAAAGAAACCCCCAAAATAGAAGATAAACCAAAGGTGTTGTTCAACAATAACCAAAAAAAAAAAGATAGGGATGAGACCACAAAACTTTCTGACCATGTAGAGGCAGCACACAAAACTTGTTGTACTTCAGCTTTTCCCTGGTTGTCTGTCCACTTGTTTTCTGAAATGTTTCCAGTGTTTAAGATATTGAGTCACTCTCTGCAACCTTTATTAAACAGCATTTCCTTCTGTTTCCCTGCAACAGCAATCTGGTGTCAGTGAGCACAGTTAAACAGAGCTCATGGAGAGCAAAGAGAACAAACAGCCTGGAGGGACCAGTGCCCGGAGGCATGGCCAGAGAGCCTGGCAGTGTGTCCTGCTGCTGTAGAGAAGGAAGGTGACATCCTTTCATGTCTGCTGCCCTCCTCTACTCTGGAACCTTGCCACAGGTTTAAGTAAAGCCTGAAATACTGTGTATCCATTCTATGTTAGTGTTTTTAAGGTGTCATATTTATCCTATATTCGCTAACATTTTTTAAATGAGCAAATAATTCTCACTTAATTTTTTTCTGTTGGTCCCACTCTTCTGTATGTCTGTTGCTCCTGAACAGCTCCTACATGCTGTTCTACATGGGTGCTTTCATTACTGAGAGCTAATTGCAAGCATCTTCCTGCAGGGATTTGCTATGTGACATCTTGTGCTGCATTGATGGCTTTTCAGCTATATACATTCAGTATGGCACGAACTCAGTCTCTGTCCCTAAGTGAGTCTGTGAATCTATTAGAATTGTCTCACTGGCAGGAATTATAACATTTTCAGATTCAGAAATTGACATAAATGAGCTATTTATTCTGACTTCTTTTTTTTGTCAGCAAACCACATTGCTGGATTATTTCCAGAGAGTTAACAGAAAAAGGGCGTCTGTGCATTCAGAGTGAATTCACTTGTAATCTGAATTACTATTAATGGAAGACATTTTGCACTTGATTTAATGAGAGGTTTTGGTTTTATCTGGGACTCCATAACTTTTTGCTTTTGGCTAAATTTCCATGAAGCTTCATGGAAGCCTGACAATCAGAAGAATTGAACCATTATGCCCTCATTTTCTATAGTTATGAAATTCTTTATTTGAGTTCTAGTAAGCTGGGAAGTTTCAGTAACAGGTGAACACCCCTGTACAGCTAATTATTTTCCATACTCTGAAATATAAACGGGGAGGTTGTCTTTTTGTCATGGGAATGTGCTTATCTACTTTTATTTTCCTGTAGTATAGTTGCATTTTGAAACTGTTTATGAAGTGTTGACATGTACTCTGAATGCAAACCAGCCACTGCTGATGGGCTGGCATGTACTGTGACCCCATGAGAAAACAATAAGATTTTTACTATTGTGTCCACATATTGCTGAAGAGTACATAAGCTTTCCAAGAAAGTGAAAAAATCCATGTGATTCAGCAGACTAGTAATAACTTGAAGATTTCTCTTTAGTCATGGTTAAAAAATACAGTTGGCCTATCATGCAAGTGGATTCAATCAAAAGACACATTGTTAGCTTATAGTGAAAGGATTTGGTCTCCACCTATTTCTGCCTTGGATACATCATTACTGATTCTTTTTTTTTTCATTGCTCTCATTCTTTTCATTGTCATGTAATTTTCAAGACAGAGCGCACATGATAAATTTATCCTCTCTCATTTTTATAACTGTGAAAACACAGTTTCAGCATTTAGCTGTCTCTGCTGTTTGAGGTGGCCTTCTTCTGCAAACACACTGACACCAAGGCAGTCTGCTGTGATTTCCCAGGCATCCAGCAGGAAGCCCAAAGACTGACCAGCTATCCCAGGAAAACCATCATCTCCTCCACACAAGGAAAAGACTGGAAAAACATCATTTGCTAGGTGGACCAGAGAAGATGATTTGGTGCCAGACTGTGCCTTTTGTTCAGGCATGAGACCTTTATTTTGGTTTTCCAAAGAGGCCCTGGCACACAGTGCAGTGCTTTGCAGAGTCACTGCTCAGGGCAGTCTCTGGCTGGGACACCTTTATGCTTGCTTTTATTCCTTCTGGTCCTTCTGATCTGGCAACCTGTGGTCATGCTCTTGCTGCTTGGCTACCTTCAGGAACTTCCCACTGCACTTGCCATCAGGTAATGTAGTCCCTTGCATCCTATTGTTGCATCTGTTTTATCCCTTGCCATCTTTACTGGAAAGTCAAGTGAGGACTGAGACAGTGTTGGAGCAAAAACATGACTACAAGTCATTTTATTGTGCAGATAAAACCTTAGGTAAGTGATGGCAAATCTACCTTATGGACTAAGTAAAAACCCCACATTACCATCCTAGACATTTTTCTTTGTTCAATGTCCTTTTCCCGTCCCAATGTCATTTGATTCTGACATTTATACCAGGGGAATAACCAAAAAGCTTTCTCTGTATGTATGTCTCCATAAACTAACATCCTGTATGACCAGACAGACTGCCCTGGGACACTAATTAATGGAGAGCATTTGCTGACATTACATCACATTAAAACCAATTACACTTCCATTACACTCATCTACTTTACCCTTTCCCTGTTGAATCCAGTCCATATTTAATTTGGGAATGGATTAGCTAATGAGGTGGTAGAATCAGTTACTAGCCTGGCAGTAAGGTGGTGAAAGCCATCCAGCAAACACTTTCTCATTTGGAAGTTTTCTCTGAAGGGCAGCAAAGGAAAAACAAGCTGGAGCAGGACCTCTTTGTTAATCCAGCTTCCCTTGGGAATGGTTTGACCATTGTTGCCTTATGATGTGAATTTTCTTCCTTTTCTTCTATCTCATGGTGGTGGGATGATTGAAAGAACAGTTATTGAGCAAAAAGCAATTATGCAATAATCATTCCAGTATAGAGGAAAGTTTTACCTCTGCACAAGCCAACTCCAGAAAAACCTGCTTTAGTTAAACAGCAGATATTCTGGGATCAAAGTGATGGTCCAGAAATGTGGAAGTAAATAATTCTAAGCCTGTATCTAATGTTGCTTTCAACTCTGTTGATGTAATTTTTGCACAGGGGAAGGAACAGAACTTGCAGCATCCATAGCCAAGCAGATGTGGTGCATCAGTCAGGTCTGTGTCCCCCTTGCTGGAAAAAAGTGCACAGCAGCAGTTAAAAGTTCTCAACAGTGAGAGGAATTGGGAATCGGTTAGGGAAGGAAGGACACTCAGTGCTATCAAGGGGGAACAGAAATGAACCTGGATTCATCAGGAAGAAAGAGAGCAGAAGTAGTGGTGGCTCCCATAACTCAGGGACTTGAACAAACTTAGTTTGAAGACGATATCCATGTGCAGGACCAGCAGAGTGCAGCTCCAGCACTCTCAGAGTTTGCATGCTGAACCGTGTTAAGAGCAAGAAGGAAGGCAAAGCTGTGGAAAGCTGCATCATGAACTAATTTTGTGGTTGTTTGTTCTGGTATTACTTTATGAGAGCCTAGAGGACCGAGCAGGCTTGGAGGAGTTGAGCACATTTGGGTCTGCAAGTACTGTAGGACTCTTCTGTTATAAAGTTGTTTGTAATTAAGAAGTGAATTTTGAAAATACTTTAAAAGTAACAAAACTGGCAAGTCTTTGTTTTGCCAGCAACGCTATGAATTCCATGGACTGAGAGTAGGCAAGAAAAAATATGGGTGGTGTGCTTGCATTTATGTCAGCAATATTTTATTTGCTTCGTAGTGTTACTCTTATACACTTCTTGGGGCAGGCTGATGTTGGTGTCTGGCTTTTTGAACAATGACAACTGTTAGGTACAGCTGTCTCTAAAATGCATAGTCAAGAGCTTTTTTAAAAAATGACAGCTGATTTTAATCGCTTGTAGCTTTCAATCATGAAGGGAAGAGCAAACAAAACCTTTTCTGCTAATAATGTTTACACAAGCCCTAAAGCAGGCTATTTTATCCTTTCCTACAGTCAAGATAAAAAAAAACAAACCAGACTGTCCAAAGAAGGGAAGAATGAAAGAGCTTTTTATCCAGGCCCTTCCATCCTATTCTCCACCCTCTGTTCTCTACAACAAAAACTGATGAAAGTTGGAAAATATAGCATCAGGGATTACAAGGATATGCAGCATGTCCACTTGCTTTATCAGGTGACAGAACTGTCTTCTAGTCACAGCTCCAGCTAGCCCTTTCAGAGCCCTGTTAACAGCAACCTGGCTAAGCATGGCAGCTTGACAGGGCCAGGCTGATCTGTATTGCTTTGCTATTGCTTTTCATTCAAGCTGCCGTCACTTGGCTGTTTGGCTGCCTTGAGTGCAAGGGCTGCTCTTTTAAGTAGAGGACGTTTTTGAGGTGATGTTGCAGGCAGCTTCACACATGAGGATTTAAATAAGTGGTAGTCACAAAATGAAGAGATTGAAATGATAATCCTCACAGCAGTGTGAAGTCACCCACAAATCCAAAACATGACAGGAAATGATGCCATGAGGAAAATGAGACATTTTATCACAGAGTTTAATCTCATGTATTTTTAGTGATGTGAAATCTTTATTTTAATTTATAGATGAACACAGCTTATTAAGGGACAAGTATCTTCTGTTTCTGATTTAATGCTTTTAGCTCTTCAGCTCTAACTTCGTACTGAATTTCTAGTTTAATTCAAAGTAAGGTACATAGGTAGGAGCAAATATGTGCATGTGGTGCTTCTCAGTAAACTTAATTTTGCACTTTGCAAGTATCATATGAATATCTGAGACTATTTTATTCCTAATATCTTATGGACTGACCAAAGAGTCATGCAGTTTTTCAGCTACATTGTTACATGGGTTAATATGCTGTGTGTCTCTGTTTATAGTGGTTAGATTGCTGCTGGTACCTGGACTACATGGTTTAGAGGTATGTTATAGTGCATAGCAGTGTAAGCATGCACGAAATGGTAGAACACTGAATTACAGTGCAGTATCAGCCAACAAAAGCAGTAATAAAGTGATTTGGCAGAAAGCATAGAAAGGACAATGTGAGTTTTGGATGCTGCCAAGATTTCTAAGATTCTAGGGAATCAGCAGCCACAGCTATTAGCAACTATCTAAATACAAGTCTGTAAGAGTGAGAAAAGAGAAGACAACACAGAAGCTTCAACTATTATTATTCATCGCAGAGATGCAGCAGGGAAGACAGGGAATTTGGGGGCTGGTTTGTTGGATTTGAATGCAGAGAGGAACTTGGAGCTGTGACAGTCTGGGAGGGCATCCTGCCACTATGTGCCTTACACTTTGCCCTTCCAAGGTCATATTTAGAACTGTAGTGTTTGCATGCACTTGCTAGGAAGCCAGTGAGATCGAAAGGCAGTCCAAAAATGTTCAAGCTGCTGTCTCAGGATGGCCAGTATGCTCAGCCATCACCAAGCAACTCAGGGGGTACACGGGGCTTTTTAATGCACAACATTTTAGCATGGTCCAAAGATGTTGTCATGACACATGCCAGCAGTGATTCACTGCCTCTCAGCTACCACATGATTAACCTTTTCCCCCAGTTATTCTCTCCAATTATTATTTCCTTATTTTTAAAAGTAATCATTGTGTTCTCCTCTTTCCCGTATAAAACCATCAACTTGTCAAAAAAGAGAGGACCTGGAAAAATTTCTCTCCTTTTCACCTTGTCTGGCTTCTTTCAAACTGAGCTATGCAAAGCTCTAGTGCAGCCTGACAAGTCCTAACTGCTGAGATTTCACAGACACTGGGGGAATGGTGGTGGGAGGGAGCAGGGGAATTGTTCCTGTAAGGGATTTGCTGCAAGCTGCTGCATTCTGCAGGGCCTCTCACAGATACCTTGCAGTTGAGGGAGGGCAGGCAGCTAAAACAGGGCAGAGAGAGTCACATTCAACATGAAAGCAATAGTTGTAGGAATAGAAAAATGTAAGTTGTATATTTCAATGTAAGAAAAGCTGCTGATTTAAATAGCCAGAAAAGGTGGAAACTTATTTCTGTAATGAGACTTGCCCCTGGAAAAGAAGCAGAGGGTCCTGAGTCATTATTTGGTGTGTTTTATTTTGAGGCAGAGAATTTATTTGCCTGACTGAAACTGGATTGAAGGATTACTGTGCTACAAGCAGGCCATCTGTCCATAACTATATTAGACATGATAATGTTCTTTTTTTCACAGCTATTAATACCATGGCTCCAGTTGGCCTGCTCCTCTGCATCGTCTGCCTGGATCTGCTTGGTAAACAGGCGGTAGAAGAGACTGCTCTATTCCTAAGATAAAAATATTGTATCGAGTCTGAAACCTAAAGTACAGGTTTAGTGAAGAGAAGGGAGCTTCTCTCTTTTGCCATGCAAAATGCAAACCCTGGTTAGCTGGAAAGTTTGATAGGTCAGTGCTCAGCAGCAGAACTAGACTTTTTTACACTGCTGGTGTCATCCAGACATTCACTGCATCATGATAGAATTAGATCAGGACATTGTCTTCTTCTTACTGTACCATTTAATATAATTTAGACAATTCTTAATTGAAGAGATTTGGAGAGGATTTCCTAATTTGATACTTTCCTGTGCAGGTCTCCAGCTCCCTGTCAGGTGCAATTACAACTGTTGGCATATTTAGGATGAAAGTATTTTATGGGTTACACAAACAGGGTAGGGAGCAGAGACATGATGAAAAGTGAGATCTGCAGAAAACAATCTGCTTTTGTAACAGCAAAGTCTCAACTTATTTGCCTCTTTCATTGTGACACCTTTTGTTTTGCCAAAGGAAGCAAGTAATATGTAGCATTTAGTCATCAGAATACACAGGGTTGCAAATACACTGCGATTATATTGCAACTTTCTTCTGCCACCATCTGGATCAGCATTTTAGTTTACAGTTGGAAAAAAATGTCTCTCTTTTTGTCTTTTTTTTTTTCTCAGTCATTACCTTTCTAGATGGTAGATAGGAGCAAAGTTTCCCATCAGTAGTTGTCAAACTTTATTTCTTAAATAGAAGCTGCTGTAGGAACTCCTCTTTTTCCTAAATTGTAGCAGATTTACTCAGGAGCAGGAACTCACTCAAGAGCCATCTTGCTCCAGAGATCCTTTGCAGTTTTCTGGCAAACGTGTGCTGAGCCTTCCTGTCACCAGGGGAACTTGTTACGGCTCTTCATCAGCTAGTTTCTTCTCCTCCAGGTTAGGCTGCTCAAATGAACACTACCTTTCCTTTCTTCTACATTCAGTATGCTTGTCTCCAAGTCTGAGCTCTGGTTTTCTTTGGCCAGGAGCTCAGAGCTTCTGGAGCTGCTGATGGCAGGGCAGAAATTGTGGAAGAAACTACTTCCAATAGCTTCTCAGAGCAAGAGACACTTCTCCTGGAAGCCATCCAGTTCCTGCAAATTGAATATACCAAAAAGGACAGTTTCAGGCTCTTCAGAAAGCCTTTCCTCTCCATCTATTTGAACTGTTCACCTTTGAATAACAGAGCTCTGAGCTGAAAGATCAGCTCGTCATCTAGTGATCTGCAGCAGCATTACCCTGGGCCCTCTTCTCAGGCTGTGAGGAGCAGTGGGAGGCTTTGAGTATCCTATACTTCATCCAAAAGGAGGCACTGGAAAGGTTCAGAGGACTCCTCTGGAAATATCTATGTTTTCTCTATTGGCTACAGAGTGAGCCTGGCATACCTGCCTCATCTCCAGGTGTCCACGCTGTAGAGAGCTGCAATTAGGTGAGATAAAGCCAGTCTCTCTTCTAGGCTAGACACTGATTGTCTTTCAAGGGACTGAATGTTATGTTTATAGTACATTCTTCAGTGTTAGTTGTGCATTTTGTACTCTCCTTGTTAATCTTAATTCAAGACCATGATCATATCTTCCTGTGTTAATCTCAGAAGTCTGGAAAAATGTAATCTATGTTCAGGGATGATTGCTGTGATTGCTGCCTCACGCTGAGCTGCAGCAAACTGTCTCCGTGCTTCTGGTGCCCACCTGGGCAAGCACTGAGTGGATATAGAGGGACCTGAGCCTGGTTGACCAGGGCTGCTGCTCTTCAGGGAAGGGGCTGAGGCCTGGTGAGAGCAGTAGCTAAAAGAAACCTTCTGGGAACAACTGTAGGAGCAGGGAAAGCAACTGATTCTTTGAGGAGGTCTTTGGGAGGCGTCCAGTACCATGAGAATGGGAATACCAAGTAAGAACAAATAGCTCTAGGCAATTAATGTCTTCTTGCTTCCTTCTGTCTGGCCATTGTATTCAGTTGAGACACTCTCATCACTTTAGTTCTTAAATTATGAGATGCCCCACAGTGCAAGTTGTCTCAATCCAGAGGAAGTGCAGTTACACAATTATAGTAGATGCAGTGTCATTATTAAAAAAAAAAAAGTAAAAAAAAAATTGAAAGACCATTCCTTGGGCATAATGACATCATTTTGCCAATATTTTCTAACTCAATAAACAAGCAATAGAGCATTGATTCATAGCTAGTGGAAAAAAGAACAACAATTCCCACTAATAACATTTCTCATTTCTGATTTGACAATAGCTGATGGCAGCTTTTATAGACCGACCTCTGCTGAGCACACACCTGCAAGGAAATGAACCTGTGAGTTAATGTATCGTATAGACTTAGCTCAGGAATAATCTGTACAAATTAATGATAAAAGCCAAATCAAACAAAGGAAGTTTGCAATGACAGCAGCTAGTGAGGGACAGGCTTAGAGGAGGTAAGTGACTTCCCCATGCACTTCAGTTACAGTCCACACGGTGCTTTGCTTTTCCAGTTGAGTCTACAGTAAAAAAAAAACATTTAGCCAACCCTTTGCTACAGCTGCTTTTGGTAGTGAGTTTTCCCTTGCATGCATAATTGCCACCTGAGGAAATGTTCTTCTCTACAAGGAAGGATTGAGCAGTTTAGTACCCTGTTGAGACATGAGTGAAAAAATGAGTGAACATACCAGATGTGGAGACAGCTAATGGCAATGTGTTCCTGGTGTCAAAGGAGGATTTCTCCGTTTCTCCTTAACTCAGCATTTCAAGGCAAAATATCATCTTGCTGGGTTTGCTCTTTGTGGTAAAATGTTTTTGCAGTCCTATTTGTGATGGAGGTTGTGTAAGGCTCGAGGATAAAGGCTTTCTATTGAAAGCCAAATTTTACCATAAGAGGCTAAGTTAGTGTTATTCCTCAGTCTTCATTAAGATTCAAATGAAACCCAGCTTTGATTGCTTCATGCTTCTTCTCTCCTCAGGTGCTCATTGAGCATTTTAGCATAGCTGGAGTGGTGATGTTTCACAAAACGTGTTTCAGGTTTGTCTCCAGTAAGCAACTAAAACCAATTCTAAGTTTAAAAAAAAAAAAAATCGTTTCCCCCTGCAAATTGCTGCTGGGTGATTTATGACAACTAGTATGTGTGAGCCTAAATCAGCTTGATTAAGAGCAGAGATTGTACTGTTCTTCTGCATGCATCAGATTATTTGAGTAGACAGTGTCAAGGTTGTAGTTATTCCATTTCTGTGTATTAACTGTTTATTAGTGCAAGGAAGACTGACTGTGCCACTGCTTTAAGCATGCAGATGCAGAGTGGATGTTGATGGGTCCAGAGAAACATCCAGTGTCATGTCACAAGAGGAACAGACAGTCCTTCCTCAAAGTTCCTGCAGAGACACAGGCTCACATGCAGTGTGAAGAAAACTGATTTTCAAGTCATGGGAGTTGCTAAAGGAGGCTCTTGGTGGTAAAGCTGTGCCTTTGGCACAGAAAAGGTTTGCTCTGTGAGAATCAATGTGTTCCCAGAAAATAAACCAAAAAACATGGTCATCCACCAAGTTCTCATTCAGGCCTGAAGGACCTGTTTTGTAAATTTTTCTTCCCTTTTTCAGGAGGAAAAAATGTATGAGTTTCTTTCTGGTGACATATTAAGTTCTCAATTCTATCAAAAGAAACCACCCTCTTGTGGGTCTCAAATATTCCTTGCCCTTGCCATGACCAACTGCAACAAAAATATGATGTGATGCTGCTCAGTGAAGCTTTCTTGTCTTCAGAAAATATATGTGAAAGTTAAGGTCAAGCAAAATGGAGTTCTCTTCTATCCTAGTGTAACCCCTTGTGGTAAGTGAAAACAGCCTGCTCGATACCTTTTCTGGAGAAGAAAAGAAGAGTGAATCAGGAAAGCTGCTCTAAGAAATCACTAGTCAGTGCTCAGCACACAGAGGTGGTTTCCTTTGTTTTTCATCGAAGTGCATAATAGCCTGGCTTCCAGAAAACTACATTTGTCTCCAGGAGAATATCATCAGCTGTCACTCACTTGATGAAATATTCTCCTGGTAGAGGAAAAAACTAATTCTTTACATGTATGGAGAAACCAATGGCTAAAACAGTAGAGACTGTAAAGTTTTGTTTTCAGTATCTACTTCTGGGGTACCTAAAGGTTTGTTGTGCTTTGGGGAGAATAAATCCACAGTGAAGACCTCAACTAGAATACAATGGCTCTAGGCAAAGTAAAAATGGCAAATACTGTCCACAGGTTCTAATCCATATTTTATTAACCAGTTTATCTGTTCTGATGTAATTAATTCTTTCAGAGCATGTCTTTTTCTGTCTTCATTTCACACTTCTCCTCAGTACACTGTGCTGCAACAAGCAAGAACTATTCAGCAGATGTTTCTGCTTTACAGACTCTGGCATTCCATACTTGGTTGTTTCTTGACAACCAGAAATCCTGACTGGGATGTTTCATTTTTCTCACATGGTGCTAAGGGAGCACCACAGAATAACATCTAATCAGTACTAATTCCTGTAGCTTGTATTAACATTAATTACTCAACTTTGGAGACAGAACATACCCTTAGCAGATTTGCAGATGATGCTAAACTGAGGGAATGCTTAACATGCTGAACAGAAAAGTTACAACCCAAAGAAACTTGAGCACTGGGCCAACAGGAACTTCATGAAGTGCAAAAAGGGGGCAGCAAAGCTCTGCACTTGGGGTGGAATAACAGCAAAGTTGAGTGCTGAGTTAGAGTGGGTGCCAAGCTGTGAGTTAGCAGTGCACTCTCATTGCAACCAACAGGAACTGCACAGTGGGCAACATCAGGGGCAGCAGGCCAAGGGGATACGATAATTTGGCACTGGTGAAATAGTTATATGTTTGCAGACTTTGCGGCTCGAGGGAAAGGGAGAGAAAAGAGAGGATGCAGTAGAAGACTAATAGGATCATCAGGCATGTGGAGGAACTAGAAGGACACACTAGAGAGTTGGGCTAATCTAGCCTGGTGAAGAGACTCTTCATGTGACTAGCTACAGCATACCTGGTCAGGAGCTAGTGAGGTGCCTGAGACAAGCCCTTCTCAATAGCGGCAGGCGGTATAAAAAGGGGCAAAAGTCACATGTTGCAACTTTGCAAGTTCAGATTAGACATTAGGAAAAACTTCTTCAATATGAGGATGGTGCAGCACTGGAACAGGTCACCCAGAGAGTTCAGGGACTCTCTGTCCTTGGAAGTTCTCAGGACTCAGCTAGGCAAAGCAACAGCTGATCTGATCTAGTGTTGGCAACAGCCCTGCTTCTTATGTTAGACTGGACTGGACTGGAGGCATCCAGAGATCCCTTCCAACTAATACTCCAATGATAGCATGAATTTGAGGGATGCAGTAAGCCAACCTAAAAGAATCCTATTGCAGTCAAACTTTAATTGACAGCCTATACTTAGGAAGTGTTACTGAGAAGTAAACTGTGTCTTCACGTACAATGGGAAACCTATTTTCCCAAATCGTGCTACACGTGTTACAAAACTGCACCAGAGTACATGAGTCCCAGATGAGGACAACTTTCTTACTGGCTTATGCCCCAGTTTCAGGAGGCTTGTAGTACATGACAACATATAAGTATGGACTTTGTTTTAAGCCTTTGCATCTATTTCTTGTTTGGTTGAAGTCCAAAAGTATGTGAATAATTCTTTAATGAACCAAAGGATTTGCAAGTCCTTAGCTGGCTCCTGGTGTTTGTTCTATTCCTGAGGTACCTCAGCTGTGGCTAACTCTGAAGAATTAGGTCAGAGAAACTGAATGTACATTTTACATTGTGCACATCTGTGTCCCTTATTCAGGTTACCGGTTCACAAAATAGCATATCTGTATTCCAAGTGAAACTTCCATGAAAACACAAGCTGCTCCCACCTTATGAGTACGGTCTTCCCCAGAAGGAAAATCCCTCAACATCTGCAGAAGCAATAACTATTTCAGCAAGAGTGTTTGCTGTCCCTTGCAAAATCCACCCACAACAGCTGAGGACCATGTTTAAAGGTAAAGCAGAGTTTGCAAGAAAGTCCATGACATGCTGTAGTGCTTCATCAGATTCTTGTCTTGTTACACTAAAGACAAGAATGTTTTCTCTCTGGTCAATTCATTATTCATAGGACTCATTATTTTGCCGTCACACTGCCAAAATTATTTTTTTTCACAGTATCTTGTGTCAGTAAGAATCAAAACTGTAGAACTAAAATTCAAAGTGTGTTCCAGGCCTGTGGAAACCTTTGATAAGGCTCTTTTTTGAGTAACACTGTACAAAGCTTGGGGGAACAGCATTATGTGTTGAGACATTCTCATTTGACTGCAGTATTTGGCCAATATGCGTATCTGTAAGAGTGTATGCTGTATGTTTAAACTTCTTAAAACTCAGACACACTGCCCTGTTCAATGTACTTTTTCACAATTGTTTTGTGTTTCTCCTTTTCATAATTTTTGGTTTTGTGTATTTTTCTGATACTCTTATTCCACAGAGATGGTTATATCTAATGCATGAAAGGCCCTTGTTATATTCAAACTCCATTATGTGGCCAATACTTTCTAATAGGTTTGAAAAGACTGCAAGATGTCATTTGCAGCTAAGAACAGGTAAGTTAGTGAATCTTCTATTTGGTAAAGGCTTCTTATCAGTAGAGAGATAACAACTATAGGAAATATTACATGGATATAATATGAAGGGAAGTTATGGGATGCTGCTGACAGCTGTTATCTCTTACCTCCTTTCAAAGTATAGTACTTTGAGGCTTCCTGATTTGAATTTTCATTTCAGAAATATGTAAACTTGTTGTATTAACTGAAAAATCTCCTGCGAATCCTTCAGCCAGCATCCTGTTGTCCAGTATTTTGTATTTAGTTTCAAACATTGACATTTGCTTAGTGTAACTGAGTTTGTGTTATTGTAATAGAAATTACTTCATCCAGGAAAGTAAGAATAATAACATTCAAGACTGTGACTTTTTGTTTGATCTTCACTCATGCTTTAATTTCCATATCACTTATCTATTATAGGAAGCCAGAGACAGAATTAGTGTCAAGAAAAGCCAGAAAAAAAAAATTGCTCGAACATGCAAGATTCTCCTGGAGTCAGCTCATTCAGCCATTATACTAAATACATTTGTACAAAGTTCTTTCTGTCACATCATTTTATCCTGAAGCTGTGATTTAGTCAAACAGAAGAATGGAAAAGTACCGCATGCTATAATGTACTTGGCTATAAAGCACTTATTTGTACCTTTTCTGAAGCTGTTACATTATCCTATTTTCAGCCCACTGGACAACATATGGGGCTACAGATTGCTTTATACCTCTGCCAGTTGCCCTCTGTGATGATAATGCTCATTTATGCCTCCTCTACTGTTGTAACACAAGTGGCCCATCTGTAACAGGAGTAGTATGTGCCTCAGTAGTTACCCTGCTGAAGGACTCATAGGTGGACCCTTCAGAAAGGTTTAGATCAACACTTAAAGTGGATGCAGTAAACCATTTCTTTATGAGAGACTCAACATTTTTGAAAAGGAATCATATTTTAAACAGCAAGTAAGTATTTTTTAAAAAAAGTTTGGGCTTAGTCTTCCATTGAGTATTGCTGTTAACATCTGTGGATCTCCTGGTATTTTTAAATGGGTATCATTGAGTTAATATAAAACTATATGCATATAAAATTACGAGACTGCTATGTGAAATCCAGATTTTTTTTAAACAATTACCTGTTATTGATACGAATACTTGATGCTGGAGATACCATTTAGTGTGTGGCCAAGGATAAAGGCCCATAAGTGAGTATCCATGGTTTAGAAAGGGAGTTTGGATGTGAGTATCACATTAAGCTCCAGATTGTAGACATCTGCATTAAGATTATGAAAGAGAGATCTCTGTGCAAATTGGGTACATAAGTATCTGTTCTAATCAGAGGTGAGTCAGTTTTTAGCTGTCTTTTTTCATAAATATGTAATCAGCAGAAATTCTTTTAAGGTACCTGAAGTATCATCTTTGCACTGGCAAATATGACAGAAGACACAAGGGATTCCTGTGCTCTACTGCACACAAATGAAAGTGGAACAGATATCATAGGATAACTAAAACAGAAGTATGAGGAGAAATAAACAAGTCCTACAGCTCCAGTGACCATGTTGGGAGTTCAGACATCTGGACCACAGGTAAATACCTACAGGTCCTTTAGATCTGAATTTGAGTGTAATGAATAACCTAAGTGAGTGAAGAATAGTCTTCACTGAAGTTGAGGAGGGTGCAAAAGCATTTTAAATATATGCCTAATGATCCACTAAAAAATTGTTCCAAATTGTTGGACTTGCTATAGGTGAGTCTTTAATTAATAGTTATAGTTATCTAAAATCTGAGCTCAGCATCTAGCAGCTATTCAAAAGTAATGCTTTTGGGCAATGATAGAGCTCAGAGGATCAATTCATGGAAGCCCTTAGCTTCTGTTCAGTGACTCCTTGATGGTGTAGGAATAAGCCTAACTACTTTCTTTGGTCTGGATAAATTACAGTGTTCTCTATTGTCTCTTGTAAATGCTCTGGGTGTAGACTTCCTTCAGAGAAGCAAGGTCCAGGGATGCAATTACATCCTAAACATACATAGATACCAAAGATTCACCAACTGTTTGCTGTGTACCAGAGCACAATACCTGAAGGCAGTCTGTTTAAAAGTTGGTTTTCTCATAAACTCTGAGTATTAGAAGATTCTTATGTGCAGCCAAAGTTTTCGCTTCCAACTGTTCAAGAAACTCATTGATCTAGACAAAACAACAAGACAACTGAGTTTCAACCCTTGCACTGTGTTCTTTGGACTTAGGCCAGGTGCTTCAGGAACTCTATAATTCCTCTTACACATCTTCTGTACAGCCCATTTTTCACTTCTCTGAGTATTCCCAGTATACTGACTATATATAAAACAAAATTCCTTGTCAAACTGGTGAATTAACTTCTCTGATATTTTGTTCACAGGCTTTTAAAAGTGGCCTCTAAAAGGTTTCTTTTCTGTTGCATCTCAAGGTAAATCAGTCTGCAACTAGGAACATTTACCCTAATCACATTCCTGTACAGTTTTTCAGAGGTCTAAGCCTTGCCATTTCCTTCTCAACTATTCACACCCTTTCTCAGTTGTTGTGACAGTGACATTCTGGTATTTGCATTGCTTATTCAATTGCCAGTTCTACTCAAAACGTTAATGAGAAAGGCAATAGATTCACTACAAGAAAGCATACAGGAAGCACCAGGTACAATAAGTACCTTGTTCCTAATCTCTATCTTTCCATTGAAGAATACTGTGTTTTATCTCCAGTTTAAAGAAGCTTTCAGTACTACACTGAGTTTATCAAAACAATGGTGATCTACAGTAGCTGATGGCTTAGTTATGATCAGAATTTTAGGAACAACCTAGCAGAAAAGTGTAGTGAATGTTAAGGATTATCAAATAAACCTTATTTGTGGTTCATTCTGTTACATATCTCACGGGTGTCCCAAATTCTTGTGTGGTTCTCTCTAAGGGAATCATTCTTCCATTTCAATTTTGGTTTCTTCATCCTACCTTCTGTGTTATGAGATTTTTGCCAGAGAATTGCCTTGCAGCAGAAGACCATAGAATCTTGGGTGAAACAGTCAATGGGCAGAAACTGCAATCTGGACGTTTTCAAGGGGAGATCAAATTACACAGTTTGCTGTATAAAGCACAAACAAATTTTAGTCTGGTTGGTGCTTATCTATTTTTGCAAGTACATCACTTTGGAGAGAGACTTGCTCAGCTAATCTATAACTGTCATGGAAATGGAATTTTTCCTTCCTCCAAACCAGTAACAGGCACCTGGCAAGCATGCTTGTGCACCCATGCATTCAAGTCTAGCAGTTTCCATGGAAACCCATCAAACTGTCGCAAGGGTTTTCTAGCATTCTGCTACTTCACAAACACAGGACAAGCTGTTTTGCACAAAATTCCTGTATATTCCTGTTCTGTTTTCTCTCTGAAGACAATTCAGCAAGACTAAATGTTTGCAGACTGCAAAAATTGCTTCTTATTGCAAATTATCCAGCTTATCCACATGAGAACATTCAAGTTGAAGCTTTCAGAACCTCACCAAAAAGTGCATTTTAGGCTATTGAACTCCCCATCCTTAGATGAGGAAAAGAAAAAAGTTCATTTTCAAATATAAGTGTATTTATATTGTGATTTCATTAATACACTACTTATGTCTCTGGTTCACTCCTAGAAAGATACTTCAATTCCAAACTTAAGAAATTAGACACAGCTGCCTCTTTTGTGAGACTGCCATGCCAACTTTTAAGTTAGTTTGATAAAGTTGCCAAAGAAGTTCAAGAACATGATCTCTGTGAGAAGAGGAAATGGGAGTCAGAGATCCAATCTATGCCTTATGGCCCATCTAGTGAAAGAAAAACTGAAGGTTTCTTTCATTATGAATAATTCAGATTTTAAGATGTATCCTAACACACCCAACAAGCAAGTTTTCAGAAGAGCTTCAAAATCTCAGAAGTAGAGGGTCATCTGCTATTCTCTCATGAGCACTTTCTGAACCTGTAGGTTTCAGATATGGCCCAACATATGCATTCCTCTGAAGTTTTCTGTTTTAGTAAAACTCATGGCATGTACCCTCCCACCATGCAACTCAACATCTATTTATTATTCAACCAATGACAGCAAGGTTTTCCAGTAAACAAATATCCTGATATAACCATTTTTTGATTCACACACTTCTCATTTTTAAAAATGATTCCTGAATGTTAGAAGCTGCCAGCTCCTATAAGTGAAGAGTATGTTATGAGACTTTTTAACAATATCGAGCATTTTCTGCATAGGTTTCTTCCCTACGCAGAACTGTTTTACTGATATCAGCAGTTGGCCCTCATTTAAATTGGAAAAGCATCAAACACAATGATTTCATCTGTGGAACAGCAAAAAACAGTTAATGGTACGTGTGAGATGAAGCTCAAAGAAAAAGTTCAAAGAACAGGACAATTAGTTGGCAGGAGCCATAGAATTAATGCACAGCAAAATTTACAAGAATGTCTTATTCAGTGAATTTTTATAATAGAGATCAGATGAAATTGGTAGCTGAAGGAGCATAAATGGGACAAACGGCCATTTATCAAGAAACATCCTTTAGCTGAGGGAACTGAATACTGTATACTGTAAAAGATTGAATACACTTAATATTGGCTTGCTTAATGGAAAACTTTGTCTATGCTATTAGCTTTAATTTAATGCTAATTTGCCCATTTAATAACAATTGATATTAAACAGTTTCCTATTTAATGTTAATTGAAAATCGCTGGTCTCCTGTTCCAGACAATATTTAATGTCACTTATTTCCACTAGTGACAAAAGAATGCATTTTTATTTTGACCTGAAAACTTTGCAGGAAATGTAAAATACAGAAGAAGAACAGATCAGTCAGCACAACAATACACTTTAATTTAATTGTATTACTGTTGAAAAAAAAAAAAAAAGACCACTAAAGCCCTAGCAACATAATTAAATGTCACTAACCACACAGGATACACTGAGATGATATTGCAGTGGCAGTAAATGGGCAGTAATACTTGTGTTTGTTCCCTTTACTTTTCTTCCTTTATTTTTTCTTTTTGGTCGAGCATGGGCATAAAGTGGTTGCAGTCAGGAAAGGAATTCTGGTTTGACTGCCATCTTTTCCAGATTAAAGCATCTACTCACATTCTGAATTTCTAGAGCATGTGCCCCTGTCTTGTCAACAAAAACTGATGGCATAACCCCTTGAGGATTCCAGACTGACTGTGAACTGTAAAAAGATACTCAGTGCCCAACATTATTTCCCTATTGGTATCCACAAGCTTCTTTTTAGATCCAGAATCTGATGGTTTTTTGAAATTATATTCTATCTCTACTGCAGGTGTGTTGCTTGTATCACATAGACCATGTATGTAGTCTGTTCATAAAATGCTTCCCTCATGCATGTACATGCACAGACTAAAAAGAATATGTAACACCTGAGGGTAATATCATAAAGTGAAACATTTTTACATGGTATGGTAACCACATTTGCATCATTATTTAGAAGTGGTTTGCCAAGTGTAGCTGTCTAATAAGCCACTGATGTCAGGGTCTTCTTATGGCTTTCAGTCTTGCTGTATTTATTTGCTATCATTTTATTTTGCAGGATTTATGACTCTAGTTTGACACAAGGTATTGTGGGTAAGATTTCTGTGCATTTTCTTTATGGTTTATTTCAAAAAGTACACTGAGTCAATTATACTATTGCCTATTTCCTACATGCTGGGGAGAAGCTCTAATTGCTTTCTGTCACATGACCCAGGCATGGATATTTCCTAAGTAATTTCTCTTCACCAGCAGAATAGTCTCCCACTGAGAATACTCCCTCCTTATTGTGGAATTATGTATTTTGGTGGGTTATATTTAATAACAGTGATGTTATTAATCTCCTCTGCATTTTCTAACTGTTACAGGGGAAAGAAAGCATAATTTATAATGTTAAGGAATAAAATTATGGCCCACTCCTACCCTGAGGGGAAATAGTTTTCCTGTGCAATTCGCAATTCTTTCCCACAGTGAATATAGCCTGTAGTAGTCTTTCAAAAGCAAAGCTAATTGTGGAGGAGTGGGAGGCAATACGAATGGCATTACTTTACTGTTTGCCTCATTGCTCTTTCACAGAGAAAGTGAAGAATGAACTGGAGAATATGCTAATGGTAATGGGTCTGTTTTGGACGGGAGGTAGACGTGTCTATTGTGAGCCACACTGATGGATCATCCTGTGTCTGATTCTCAGTTGTGCTGACATGCAAACGTGTGTATATCTGAATCAGTCTGAGGCACTGAACACGTCAAGCTATTGCTCTCCCAGTGTTTGCATTAATAATTCGGCTTCTGCACTAAAATTTGACAAGCATAAAATTTTGAAAAGGCCAAGTTTGGGGTCTCCTGAGAGTATTTTTGACCTTAGCTTTGACAGCAAATGAAGGAAATCACTAGCTGTATGCATTTTGCAAGTCCATTAGGCAACTGAGGCCTGGCAAGTTGCTGTTATTAGTAGGATTAGTGATAGCAACCTTTCCACAGCTAATGGAAGCCATCGTTGACATTACAGTCTTGGCAAATACAGAAGGGCTTGCGTCACTGCAGGGGCAAAATAAATACATGCAGTTTCCAAACTGAAAATCCTATTCTTTTGAAACCATGAGACCATACCCTGGTATGGTCTTTGATCTCTGAGGTATCAGAATTTCAGGAGACACTAAAGCTTTGATGAGGTTTTTTGTATGTTCTTCTTCATAGTGACCTGAAATCTCTGAACTGCTGGTCTGGTGACAGTGGTGTCTTATCCATCCAGGACAGGAAAATAATCCCACTTAAATGTGACTTTGCAGGGTCAGGAAAGGTTTAAGGAAATAACCTAGACCAACCTTTGCCATCTCCAAAGGCAGCAGTAGGGAAACAGATACTCCTCCAGAGGGAAAAATTTGTGGACTCAGTCATTTCTACCTCTAATAAATTACAGCTGTGATACTCCTGCTAACAGGTGTGCCCTGAGTGAAGCCACCTTCAGTGATGGAGTTACTTATGCAGTAAATATGTCAGAATCCATTTTACATGTGCATCAAAATATGAAAGTCCACTTAACTGAATCTTAGGTAAAATTTAAGAACTCTGTTTTAGGAAATGGTCATGCCTGGGAGACTAACTACCCATAATTCAAATGTATAGTTGTGGATTGCAGTCCTCTTTCCCAATTTTATCTGGTTAATGTTAGCCTCTACATGATAGTTATGGAAAGAAAAGGAGGAATGAATCCAGCAGGAATACTGTGAACTTAGTATTAATGAAGGGACCCTTCTTCTGAAAGCAAGAGGGAAAGAGGCAGCAAAACCTAGAGAGACTGCATTTTAACAGGTGGGGATATTCTAGTTAAGCACAAAAGAAGAGAATAAACGGAGATGAAAGCTAAGTGAGATGCTGAAGAAGCACATGTTCTGAAAAGTAGCATTGTAACAGCTTGCTTTGTTGTTTCATATTTGTTAATGCTTCCATTTTATTACAGCCATGCTTTAAGACAAATAACTTAATGTCATTCAAGTGAAGTGATAAAACAGACTCTGTGTGATTTGATTTGTCCCTAGGCATTTCACTCCTAGAGGTGTGGCTCCTTTGAAAAGCCCTCTGCTACAGAAGAATATTCTAAGAAGTTGTTTACTCTCCTACACTGTCAAATAAGAACTGCTCTTCAACCTGGCTTGCATAGGCTGATTAGAACATCAGTGCATCAAAGGTGACTGTAACTTTCATCTATAAGGTAATAGATATTTTATACCTATACCTCCAAATGCATTAGAACTGATTGGCAAACTTGTCAAACCCAGTTCAATGAGGTTTCTTTTGAAAATTTATAGGCACTAATACAGACTTTGGCCAAATCAGTACAATGTTCTTTATTACTGCAACCTTACAGGTTTTTATTAGTGACTTGTTTTGCTTTTATAAGTCTGGTTGGTTTTACTAAATCTTTCTTTTATGGAATAGAGAAGGGTTCACTTTCTTTAAGATCACTTGTTCCTTTCAGGTTTTGATTTAGTCTGTTTAGAAAGGAAGATACATCCTTTGCAATGAAAAAGAAATTTGACATGGTTAAAAACAGAGCTGGAGCCAGTGCTGGTACCAGTCCATAGACTAGTCCACTTCTTTTGCCAGAGAGTCAGAGATCTTCCAGTCACATTCCTTTTCTGCCAACAGTGCTATCTGTGTGTCCCAGCTCTACCCATTCACCTGATCAGTCAGCAATGATGATTCCTCCTCTCTGTGTACCTGGCTCCAGCACAGCACTCCTAGTACAGGGAAATACCTCATCCTTCTTCTGCCTCTTGGCACACACGCTCCAGCCCAGTTTTTGGACAGCTATATAGTGGAAATGCATTTCCATGCTGTTGCAATAGTAGCAAAAAGTAAGGAGGGAAGACAAGAAACTTCAGTCAAAGAGAACTGATTTCACTTCTGAAAGAAAATGAGCAAAGAGAGGCCTGCCCCTGTCCCTGCCATGTTTGTTAGGAAGAAAGTAATCATAAGGCAATTCGGAAAGTGTTGAAATTGCAGACAATACGGCCTGTTTTGTTCCCTACTCAATTTCTGCTTTGGCTGTACAGTATGTCAGTTTATTTTTTATTTGTAATTATTTTTAAACTCATAGTGAGGTGAGCTAAATAAGTTCAACCTTAGAAACAGGCTATAATTTATGAATTGTCTTGTGTGCTGTGTAAACTGTCCCAGTCTTGGACATCTGTGCCTTTTAGCATCTTATGGCCCACAGAGTATAGTGATAAACCTTCTATACTATCAAAGTCATATCTTTGTTCTACATTATTTTAAAACCCTCTAGACTAAATCAACACTGAAGGTGGCAAGGGAGGAAGGGAAGGGAAGGGAAGGGAAGGGAAGGGAAGGGAAGGGAAGGGAAGGGAATTAAAAA
>VXBX01005266.1:1409305-1447985 GCA_013400415.1 Scytalopus superciliaris
CAAGGGAGGAAGGGAAGGGAAGGGAAGGGAAGGGAAGGGAAGGGGATTAACTCACAGTAACAAGATACATGATGCAAAGAAAAGAACTCACTTTAGGGAAGAAGAAGAGCCAATTGTATTTATTTATTGATAAAAAAAACAATGAAAGAAGCAGGCTCTAAGGAGACAAAATAAAACTTGAGTCTTGAGTTCCACTGTGCTATTTCATCCTTTGAATGATTCCTTTATGCAAGGGTAATCTTCTGGTAATATCTAACTGTATAAGGAGCTTTGACAGTATATCTAAAGACTATGGAAGAGTGTAAGAGGATGGTTCAGAAAATGAGACATGATTTAAGTCTACTGGAAAAATATTGGCAAGAGTATGTAGCATTTTCTCTTAAAACCATGTGTTTAACATCATCCTTGGTGAAGTGTTTTAGTATATAAGTTGTTTTTTTTAAGTACATGGTGTAGTATTTTAGCTCCAGAAGTTTAAAGCAATACTGCATCTGCTGGATGATATCATTGTCATTAGTAACAACTGTCAATGGCAGTGGGAGGTGGCAGAGGAAAAGCATCAGTTTGATTTACACTTGTAACAATTTCTAACTCTAGTCTGAGGGACTTCCAAACAATTACTAGTGCTTTTCACTGGAGATAACAATTTTTCCTCTTCCCTAAAGAAGAGTACAGTGACAACGTCTTCTCTGTGGCCCTTGTGCTGACAGAGATGTTTTAGAGAAGCCTCAGTTGTCATTTTACTTTAAAATAAGTGAGTTGCTCTGGGTCCTACATGACACTAACCTGGCCTCCCCAGGCAAAAATCTCAGCACTCAATTACACTTGAATTGGAGACACTTTCTTACAAGATCCTTTACTGAACCAGAGCTCAACAGCAATCAGTTAGTTCTCTTATCTGTTTGAAATTATGTGTCAATACCCTGAGATTGGAATCAATGGTGTGGTCAATGCAGGTCAACTTTTTAATATTAGAAGGTATTGGGAGAGGTAAGCCTATTTAGTGCAATTGTCTTACACTTTGCATTAGGAACTTTTGAAGATATAAGCCTTAAACTGGAAGAAAAAAACAACTTGCAATGGAAAAAATGAGGGATGTTTTTTCCTTAATTTTGAAAGTAAAATATGAAAAAAAATTATTTTTTTTTTAAAATCCAAAATACATAGGAAGTGTAGTTATTGATTCACGTTTTTCAGTCTACAGAAGTACTGCCATTGATTACAATTAGTGTACTTGTTTCAGAATATGAGAATGCAAGATATGCAAATATACTAATTCCTTAAGAAATTAGGATAGGGCTGCTGCTGTGTTGTTTCATTGACTTATCATGTACATAAGAGGGCAAAAGTGGATGTCTCTGTCAGACAGTAGGATCAAGGGCCACACTAGGAATTGAAATCTTAGCTCTTTTTGATTCATAGGTCATAAACCAAATTATCTCACACTTACTGTATAGATATTTACAATTAAATTGGATCTTGCCTTCTCTGAAACCATCTCTTCTTTTGACTGTATTTGTGCTTCTAGAGAAGGAAAATTATGCTGAGCTTGTGTCATCCTTAGCAAGATATTATCTTGACAAGAAACGCAGGGTCAAACAAGGGTAGGTGCCTTATTGAGATAAGAAGTAGCTTTTACAGGAAGCCTGTCTGCTGAGGTAAATATTCCCATTACTTCAGGTTCCTTCAGGGGAGTGTTAGCGAGCATACATATGTCATCAGTTCCAAGTGGTGCAAAGATTAAAGGAAAGGCAAAGAACCTATGTGCTTCTATAACACACCTCAAACACACTGAAAGTCAGACAGAGGTGTCAGTTTGAGAGCTGTATTTTTCAAACATTGAAAAAAATCAAAATAATAAAGTATTCTAAAAAAGCAATATGTTCTGTCCTGCAGAAAGGTTATTTGAATGTTTTCTGAACTTGAAGTCATCTGCTAACCTGGACATTTCAAATTACGTTCCCAAGAAACAATTCCTTAAAACTTGAAGCACAATTTAAACCATGAATGTAGTTAAGCCTGGAAGAATTTCTACCGCATTTTGATGGATTCTCTATTCTTGAAAACTGTGACATTAAAAATGATCATTCTTCCACAGAAGACACACTTGTCCAAACAGAAATAATTCACTCCTGAAAATCACATGATCTGTGTTGTGTTGTGTTGTGTTGTTGGCCAGACTAGACTGTCACAGTGGTATGGTGGGATTATTTATGGATATAACTGTGAGGCACTGCTTACTGAAGAATTAATCACTTATTTTTTTTCGAGAATGTTTACTGATTACTGGTTTTGTTTTAACTTAGTTTTGTTTTGTTTTTTCCTCAGTAATTGTGTACTAAATTCTAATTAACTGTTTGTGGGGAAAAAGTGGGAAAATATTTGCCTTCATTTCCTCATGCAGCTCTTTTGCTGCAAGCTAAAAGAGTGGATGAGAGAGACAGGCAGCTGTAGGCAAGGGTCATCCCAATCTGTCAGGTATAGTGGGCAGTGGCTGCCTCTTGATGCTCACCATGCTGAAAGCCTTGGCAGCTCCCACCTGAGCAAATCACAGGTACAGACAACAGCAGCACACACATCTTATTTAAAGGATGAGAGAATACTGTTTTCTGCTCTTTCAGGTTTGGCCAAGTGCTTTGTTTATCTGGTCTCCAGATAAAGTAACTTTTGAGGGAAGTAAGAGCTAGGCTGCCAGCAGAGCGAAGACTAGGAAAGAAAATGCAGTGTTTAGTAGCTTCAAATTCTCTTTGTGACACCAGCAACAAATTGAAATGGTGAAAAATCCTTAGTATTGGTCTTGCTCCCTCACATGCTACAGTGTGAAGCAAGGAGCTTCTTTTCCTCTGCCCTGTCTGCGAGCAAAGAGGGACACATACCTTTTCATAGAATAATAGAATATTCTGAGTAAGAATTGAGTCCAGCTCTTAGCTCTGCACAAGGCAACCCCAAACTCCACACTTTTGCTGACATATGAATGCTCATGTAGACTGCAGAGAAGTTTCTGGCTTTTAAATTACTGTGAAATGCACCCAGGATGGTTTAAAATTTGAGTTTTCCTGTTTGAGATCTCGCGTCCATGAAATTCTTCTGTTCTTTCCTATACCCCAAAGTTTTGCATGGGCTACTACTCTTGAATGCTTGTAGGGTTTTTTTTTTGTGTTTTAGGTATGAATGTAAAGAAAGCATAACTTCTTTTTTGATGTTAATTTATAGTCTCTTATGATCAGAACAATTAAACTGTTGCTGTTAAAGGTGAACATATATATATAAAAGGAATTTATTTATACATATTCAGAAAGGATTTTATTAGAACTCTTTTTATCTTGAATTAATCTCTGCAATGACTTCAAATTTCTGATTTCATAAATTCCCTTAATTAGTTTTGGCACAATTCCTATACTCACTCCTGATCATTCACAAGGCATCATGGCATGCCATTACACTGAAAATGCACTTAACAGAGTTAGAGGGATGTCACAACATCTTAAACAATGTCTGTCTGTGTCTATCTTTGGAGATCTATTCCTGAAAAAACTGGACTGCATCACTGGTGAGGAAAGACTGTAACAGGTCAAAGACGGTTCTGAAATGTCATCCTTGTTGTATCCTGGTTAAGTGGTACCTGCTGATTGCTGATTTCTGCATTGAGAAAAATTATTTTCTCAATTGATGAGGAATCGACATAATTCAGGTATGATTCAAGGAGATTATGAAGGTGCAGATTAATTTCAATCACACTGTATGTTTTCACCTGATAATATTTAACTAGTTCCACCTTGTTATTTCTTGAATCTCTCAAGGAAGTTGAAGTTCCTTGCAGTTATAGTGCAAGGCAAGAACGAATACAGTTCATGTGTCAAAGTGTCACTGACCTATTTCAGAACAACCTGTATAGTACTCACAAGTTCCAGATTTATTTCTCCGGTGACAGTGAAAGCAGTTTTGTTGCAGATAAATTGACACTGGAAACAAGCTCTCCCTTTCCCTTGCAGCATTCCTATGGGCAGAAACCCAGACAGTGCCATGGGAGCCATTGTAGGAGTGTAGGACACGAAGTTTTAGTGCACAACAAACAAACATACATAAACTATCAGATGCCACCAGATAACCTGCTGGAACTGTAAGCTGCAAAAATGAATGCACCCTCAAACACTCACACAGGTGTCAGCCTGTGTCCACTTCTAGGCATACAAAAATTATATGGGCACACATACACGTACCTCCAGACAAACGTGTTAGATGAAGCAAAGGTTTTCCTTTCTCACTGTAACCATAAATGTACAAAAGCTTATTACTTTCTCACCTTCAAAACTTGATATCCACACAGAGAAGAACAATTAGGCAAGTGTTAGACTCATATATTTATCATTTCAGTATTAAGGGCAATTTGTTAACGTTGATGGAGTACTAAAAAGGTGGTTATAGCATTATATGGACTTGGCAATATCCTAAGGGGAGAGGAAAAGGGAGCAAGAGCTTAAAAAGCTCTTTCCTGGTAGGCTTCTGTAATTTATGATCTTCAGGAATATAGAAAGGTGGGAATGAGATGGGACTTTTGGATGTCTCTCTTTTCCTCTGTGGCACATGCCATCCCCAAGACAAGTGCAGCTGTAATTATCTCAGCTGCTTGAGGACCAGGGTTGTTTATCAGGAAAAATGTGTTTCACATCCTTCCTGCATTTAGTGTGAATAAAATACTTCTACAAGCTTTGTGACATGTAGCACATTCAATTTAAAAGAGATGTTTTATTTTCTTTTCAAGTACCTTTTCTGTTAGCCCCATACTTCTGAGACTATTCACAGAGTAACAGCATGATGATTGTTTTCTAAAACCCTCTTGAAGTGTCATTAGATTTTGTTGGATCTTGTAATGAGCTATAAGTAACTCTTTGAGACCCATGAGTATAAGTCCATTTATTTTGTTAAACTTTATTTTGCCTTCCTCTGTTGCCTAGGGCTAATATTTGTTTTGTGTGACACCTTGTAAATGTATTAAAAGACTGTGGACATACATAGAGAGACGTGAGTGCATTTAATCAGTGACTGACTGCATGTAAAGAACAATATTTATTTTCTCCCTCATATTACCAGGAAAGGAAAAAGGGAAGGTAGGGAGGAAGTGTTGGTGGTTTCAACCTTTCTCATTAAAACTAGCAAAGGAATTATTGACTACATCAGCCTCAGGATTGACATAGTACATGAGTCGGAGCCTTAGCAGCCCAGTCTATCCCTTCCCTCAATCTCTGGTTTGTACTGGGACAGATTAAAATGGAAAGGGGTGAGATGAGAAGGATTTGTGTACGGCAGTCTGAGCAGCTCACACCTACATAGTGTTTGGCTTCAGAAAGCCATCTGCTCACAATGCTTTCTTAAGACATGTGAGTGGTTCCAACGCAAAAGAGCTCATTTTTATAATCTCAATTTCCCTCTTGTAGGTGTAGAGAGAAAATGCAAGGTAAGGCAGAATCAGGCACCATGTGTGGGATCCAGAACATAAAATTAAACCATTGAATCCAATTTTCTATTCCTCTATGTTCCAATTAAACTAGTAGGCTTGAAAAGATATAGAAACAATTAATTTCCTTCAGAGTAGCTTGTACATTGCTGTTTGGGTTTTGTGATGAGAACAGTTTTGAGAACATCAAAGGCCTTTTCTGTTTCTCACACTGCCCCACCAGCAAGGAGGCTGGAGGTGCATAGGAAGTTGGGAGGGGTCACAGAGGGGACAGCTGACCCCAACTAACCATGGAGGGCAATTCCCTGCCATACGATGTGGTGTTCAGTCATAAAATGCTGGGGGAAGAAGGGGAAAGGGGGACATTCAGAGTGAATGTGTTTGTCTTACCTGACCACTTAGGTGTGATGGAGCCCTGCTTTTCTGGACATGGCTAAACACCTGCCTGCTGATGGGAAGTAGTGAATGAAGTCCTTATTTTGCTTTGCTAAGGTGTGCAGCTTTTGCTTCACCTAGTAAACTGTCTTTATCTCGACCCACAAGGTTTCTTATTTTTACCCCTCTGATTTTCTCTCCATCCCACTTAGGGGAGTGAGTGAACACTTGTGTGGAGCTGAGCTATCAGCGAAGGTTAACAGGTAGCAGTCCTTTTTGGTGTCCAGTGGGATTACTAGGGCCATGATCCCATGCCAAGAAAATGTGTCTTTTTGGGCTTAACGTTATTGTCTTGAAGCAACATTTGTTTACAGCAGTTCAAAAGAGACGCAAAAAGGACCCTGTTTATACATGGCAGTAATTACATCTACCTAATATAAACTGAAAAGCAAGTTGAGTCTAAAACAGAGGCAAACAACTTCTTTTTTGGGGGGGGAAATGAGTCCTTGTTCTATGTGCTAGAGGAAACTGAAAACTGAAGTCTTTTCTGCTCTGAATTAACACTGAATTAACTGCAGATCTAGCCCATGATGATGTAAAGGTGTGTTCTTTTCAGACAGGTAATATATGTACCTTGGCTATTCACTGTCAGTCCATAAATAAATAAAGGGTTGAGTTCTTATGCAAAGCTGAGCTTCTAAAATTTTCATGATTGCTTAATGGATGGGACCAAAGAAAAACCAGCCAAAGCTTGTGGGCTATTTGGAATTTGAATATGAATAATTTTTTGTTCAAAATTAATACAGCGATGCACTCTGCATGAAGAGCAAAATAACAGGATGTCCCTGAAATTATTTTTAGATGAGTTGGAGGCACACAGTTTTGTTCTTTGGTTGTGTACTTAGGACAATAACAGCCCCATGGGATCATCAAGGGGATGTGTCTTAGATACTTTGTGCTAATTCCAACTGAAATGTGATAGATGATGATGAAAGGCATTCATGAAGTTAGCAAATTGTTTTTAAAAGTTTATGCTTTTTCCCTCTGTGTTGTTCTTTTACTTAAAATTTCAAAGCCTCACTAGAGCAGAATAGAGAGCATTATTTTAATGATTTGTAACTATATAGGAATAAATATTCTTTGAGATAGTCCTTCCAGAACAGAGTTATTTTGCCTTTTTTTTTTTTTTTTTTTTTTTTTTTTTTTTTTTTTTTCTTTTTCTCCTTGCAGGATACTGCAGATCTGCCAAGATGGTACATCAGACTGAATGGACTTCTATTCAAAAAGCACAAGTGTATTAGTAAAGTTATCAGTCAAAACTAAGCCTTTAAGTAGATCCAAGTGTTAAGACCTTCTATATGACAGTGAAGGAAATAGTATATGGAAATCATTATGGATGGAACAAGATAAAATGGTGATGGTAATTTTTCATAAATGATAAAAAATAGAGGTCACTTGTGCCAGTTTAACTTCTTGTGTTAGGAAGTTAGATAACTGGGACACTTAATTCACACAGGTCAGAAGCGCTTGGTCTGTTCATAAAGCAGCTGATAAATACTTTATAACTCACTTAGATTAAGATAAAGCAGTATTGCAATATTTTACCACCTTAAGCTATTTATTGATATAAGTTTATGCAAATAATAAAAATAAATGAAAGAACATAATTGAGAAGGTTCTCTCCTTCTATTAATCCTGTGCTCCTGTACAGATTCTCATCTTTTGATACCTTAAAAATACCTCTGTGACTTTAGCTTATGAATTTAGGTAACCTGGGTAAGGTTTCTGCCTTACTAAGTTAAATTCTTTAGAAATAACTTTTACATTTACTTTGTATAATCTTTCATATCATATGCACTTTTCAGTGTAATTGTTGGCTGCATATCCTTTTATATCTCTGTGTGACAGGATATGTATGAGATACTATTTACTTATTTAGTCATTGTATTGCAGTTTCAAACAAAAATTCTTTTTATCCCTTACAGTTGCTTGGGGTGGGTTACTTGAACTCTCTTGATTCTCAGCTAATGTCAACATGTGAGAGAAAAGGCACCTGACTGGTTCATGTTCTTTTTTGCTCAAAACTTATTTGTTGCATGTACAAGGAATGTGCAGCACTGCCAAATGGATAACCCCATGGAGACTGACATTATAGCTTGCTGTGGGGTGCTTGTGCCTGGGATGAAGCAAATTCCAGAGCAGCAGGGACCTGAACATCTTTGAGCACAATCTGTCTGATTTTACTCAGTATCTCACAGCGTTCTGGCCTTTAATCCAATGCAGAATGAAAACAAGGTATTTTCTAAAAACGTAATTCCTGTTTGATATTAATCTGGTCCCACATTTTCTACTGATCAGGAGAGCACTGCTGGAGGAAATGAACTACATAAAGGCTGGATTCCACCCCATCAATCTCCTCAGTCTGCCCAGTATTTTATATAATGCCTAGGAACAGCAGCCATGTGTTGCTTTAAATGGAGGCAGATCTGTACTTGTATTCCTACTAAAAATCCATCACATTTTTCCTTAAGCCATCACCTGTTTTCTGTGAAAACTTGGAATAAGCTGTCTGAAGTAAACAGGGGTTCATTGTTTCAGTTCAGCTGGAGTGCTCTCTACAGACATCATAACAACTGCAAACTGGTAAGGTAGCTCTGTGTGACTGTTTCCACTGTTCTGTTGCCACCTCACCTTTCACAGGGTTGCCATTATTTTACCCACATTTTGTATCCAGCCTAACACTTACACTGTTAATTTTCTGCAGCATCATCAATATCAGTTTTGGGGTTTCTTTGGAAAGTGTGACTCAATGCAGTCCAAAAGCAGTACATCAGTAAAAAAATGAAAAAAAAAAAAAAAAAAAAAAAAAAAAAAAAAAAATCTCAGTTTATATTTGTATCTGTTTTAGGAGCTGAAAATCAAGAAAAAAAGGGAAGTTAAACTTGAGTGGTGCACATATTTTGCTTTTGCCCAGAATAGTCTTCCTGCTAGCCTTTGAAGATTTAGTTCATTTGGGGATTCTCTTCCCCCTTCCTCAGGAGCCTGGATCAGAGCTATTTGCCCTTGAAGGCTGCTTCTGGTTAAGAGGAGTTGTCCTCCCACACTCTTGATAACTGCTCCTAGTGAGGATGAGAGAATTAAAAAACCAAAAGCACTGTGAATGTCAGAAATATTATTTTCCTTGTGATATTTTAATGAGGTTACAGCTTATGGTAATCAAGAAATTCCCCTCTCTGGAAAAGAAAAGGGTTTTATGCTAATCTACTGGGACGCTGATTGTTTTCTTAGTGTGAAATGATGTTGTGCCTGTGTAGCAGCAGCTGCAGCCCTTGCCCCCTCACTGCTGAGCCTGGAGGTACAGAGTTGGATTTGTGAAATGGGTGATAGAGAGCTACTCCTGTTTGACACAAGCTGTCCAGGTGTCTTTTACAGGCATTTTATTAAAGTCCTTCCCTTTGACCACCACCTCAGGGAAGGTACAGCTCTCTGTTTTCTTTTTGCTCATCTAGTGGTTTGTGAGACCAAGAACATATGACACCTTTTAAAACATGCAATTGCATTTAATAAGAATCTTCTTGTTGAAATATAATTTTAGGGGTATGTTAGCTCTCTCCCTTAAATACTGCTTTCATAAAAGCTGTCTGTTTTCCCTGGGAATTTTATTGGCTTGTATTTAGAGACTTGAAAAACGGAGAGACTGAGCTTCTATTAGTTAAAGGGTGAGAGTGTTAGACAGGTTTGTGTAGAAATATTTTAACTGTGGGATGTAAAAAAAAATAATTCCCAAATATCATCACTTTAAAATTTGGAACCACAAACGTATTTCAGTGAGAAGTATCACTGTTTTCTCAGTAGACATTGGGATATCCTGGATTAACCTGTAGTCATAACACTTGTATATATTGAAAACATTGTCTTGTTTACTCACAGTATGCTTTTCCATGCGGGGATACACTCCACTCCTTCAGGCTGTACTCTCTTGGCCCTCAAAGTTCTTTGGCTTAGGGGAGATTAATGAAAGGCAGATGAGAAAAAAAAGCTTGTTGCTAGCTGACAAAAATTAATATTTCCAAGAAAAGCTTTTTGGGTATCTGCAAACAAAAAAACAAAATAAAACAAAAACCACTGGGAGTTATTGTCTTCTGAAATGGAAAGATAATTCAGGAGCCAACAGCACAGTAAATGCTTCAGGAATCATTCTCTTGAGAAGATGGAGTTAGTTGTCTTGGGAAAAAATCTGGTGAGAGTAAATCTCTTGTCCATCCAGAGGTAAAGAGGAAAAACAGACACTGAGGAGGGGAGTCCATTCAAGCTTATGAATCACAAATATTCTACTACATACTTCTATACTGAAAAGACAAACTCCACAGGCAAACTTGTATGTATAAAGTGTAGTCCTAAAAGAGCACTTGTGCATATCTTTGAAATGCTGCGCTTTATATAGAGGAAACTGTGAACAGAGTTTCATAAATGTACACCCATGTTACCTGGGATAGAGACAGTCACTTCAGTGGTTCCTGACATCCTTCTGGGAAAGTTTCTCTGCTTTACAAGGTTGGAACAAATATTGAAATAAACAGCACAAGTTGGATAGTCATTAAAAAATCCCCCACACTAAACACTAATTGCTACCCTGTGCTTGAGACAAACAAGAACCTGGCTCCAATGTGGTTTGGGGCATGCAACAGCCGAAAAGTACTTTTACCTGGAAGAATTGCTCAGGACCTAGTTAAGCTGTAAAGTTGTGTGCCTGCAGGCACATATTCTTTTTCCATCTCTCTTTCTCCTTGCCTGAGGCCCAGTAATTATACCTGTATTTTGGGAAAACACAGTCAGACCCTCCTCCCAGTCATATAAAATCTCCTGCCTGAACTGTTTTTTTATTTCTTGTCACAGAGAGAGGGAGAAGGCTATGCCTAGCTTTCAAACTGATTGCCTGGATGAGCGACAGAAGTTACAGGAGGGATGAAGGTTGTTGCCAATTTACAGAGCAAGAGAGGACTCTAGAAGATGCAGGATGCTCCGCATTTCTCAGAGGCCTGGTTTTCCTGAATGGGAGAGGTAGCTGGTAGGTGATTAAGAACTAGGAATCATTTCACTGCAAATTTTTGAGCTGCCTTTCTTTATGCAAGTAAGGGCATATCTCCCTGGGTTTCCTGTTTTCATCCTCTTTGTCCTCATCCCTTTCCCTTTGCTCAGTCCCCTCAGCTGCATCAGCCTTAGAAATCTTGTCTTTAGCTGGGAGAATGAGATGTCCTTGATTGTGCAAATAAAGATCAATCATAAGCAAAGCCGAGCAATTACCACCATATGTAATGAGACTGTAGACAGCTGTTATATTTACACCAAGATTACCTGAAAAGCAGGAATATTGTTTTGCAGGGTATCTCAAGGCATAGTCATTGTTTTCAGCCCTGCAAATGCAATTGTTTGATATTTGTTGTGCAAAAGCAAGACAACACAAAGGAAGTCAAACTAGCCTGTGGCAAGTAGTGGTACCACTCCCCTGGGACATTGTGGACTCACATTCAAGTGGCTGGATCAAGTGTCTCATGGGGTCCCTTGGAGCCAGAGAACATCTTGGCACCTGATGCATTTGAGTCTCCCTCATGGTCACTAGCTGCAGCCACCTCCTTTCCCTGCCACAGCAGAGCTCCCATCCCTTGGGAGGGCTGCAGCAGGGCCTGGTCATGTTTATCTTTTTGAACAGTCCCTCAGAAGGACAGACAAGACAATGTTCTTCCTACCAGGTCATGGCTCAAGGTTTCTGGGTATCTGCTTTGCAAGATTTGGATCAGGACTTTGAAGCCAGGATTTTCATACCAGGGGAAGTCTTGTGCAACACACAATGAACTACTATTTTCTCAGTTAAGTCCATTGAGCTTCAGTGACAAAAACTGCAATAACTCCAACTGGAGACAATCAATGTAGAGCTCTGCTGGTTTAGTGATTAGGTCAATCCTTCAGATTATGAGAGTTAAAGATTTGAGATCCCTGCTTTGAACTTAGCTGTCCTGAAAATGTCACCCACATCCCTCGAAAATATTTTCATTGTTGGACATTTCAGCAATCTTCTGTAAAACAATATGTTTCTATGGAAAGCTTTATTTTACATTGAGAAAATGTGTTTCAAATAAAACAGTGTTCATAATCAACTCTATTTCATATTTTAAAAAATGTATTGACAAACTGAAAACTCTAGTAAAGAGCTATAAGACATACTGGGGTCCTGGAAAATCTTTCTGACTATAGAAAGTCTTTTTTGTTTATCTTTAAAGGTAAATAGTGCCTGTTCAGAGTAGATAAGTGCCTATGAAAGAAGCAGATTTACTAGGAGATGACACTTTAAACTTCTGAAAATATAAAAACCTGCATATGGCTCTCATGGCTGAGAGCTGAAGCTACTCAAATTCAGAACAGAAATCAATGGAAAATGTTTCTGATAAGAATAATCAATCACTGAAACATCTTTAAGAGAAATGAATTATACCTGACAGAAACTCCTGCCATTAAACCAGGATTATTTCAAAACTGCCTCAAGATTCAGCAGAAAGTTTCCTATAAGACAAGTTTTAATTAAAGTGGAATTTCTGAACTTGCTGTAGGAATCACTTGATGGTAACCCATGGTCTCTCTTATGCAGAACATCAGACAGGGCGATCATATTGAAGTTCATTTTGCAATTAATTTCTGTTTCATAAGTTAATATAAAATTAATGATAATAATAAAAAATATTTGGTCAAACAAATTTCTCACTAGATATTCTGTTAAAATCTAGTGAAATGAATCAATGTTTGTTTTTCTACTCATTTCCTTAAATTTTGCACTAACTAAAATATAATGTAGGTGATTTTTCAAAGATATTTATTTCTCTTTGACATTTTCATGAAAATATTTCAAGTATTCATTCTAAAACTGTGTTTTTTCCCTCAAGTATAATTTTTGAGCAGTGCTAGACAAATGGCTTTGTTTGACTCAAATATGTATTTTCTATATCCCAACACTTAAAGACTGTGTACTTTACCATCTGAATTCTTACGGTTTTGAGAAAAGAATCTGAATTTGCTCTCTGGTACCTTTTCCCATACTGAAGGGCACGCAAGCTCTGGGCTTAATGTCAGTTTTTTTCCTTGAAGATTTGCTAAATAACAGTCTTCGTTCTAGAGAGATGATAGAAAAAAAAAAGTGTAGATTCTTGTCTATATGGATGTTCTCTAGTTTATACGATGATTTATTTTCAAAATATCCTCTTTATTTTCTACTAAGCATGCCATAGATGAGGATAGCTCTCAGAGATATGTGGAAGTGGTGTACCTAAAAACACAGAGATGATATTCTGGGATGGCATCCCTCATGCTTTCTTACTGTGTGGTGAATCTTACACACTGTTAAAAATATAGCTCTTTGAACCTTCCTTCATTTAGTGTAAAATGAGAAGTTTGCAAATGGATTAAGTTTCAAAGAAGGTTCAGTAGATGCTTTGGATTATCTGAATGTCTGTGTGAATCAATTTATTTATAAAATAAATAGTGCCATCTGAAAAATGTCTCAGCTGGATGACTCTAGTAATCACCTCATCTCATTATTTTCAAAAATTTGCATGTTGTGACTTCAGAAGAGAAAAAGGGTTCAGAATCCTCCTTCATTTGTGTTGTCATCCCATTTCAGATATCAGTCCTGAAGATGAACAGGGTTCTCATAACCTCTGAAACTTAGTTTCAAGGAAGATTCCTGCCTACAAGGAAATGAGTTCATGTTCAGATGCAGCCTTTTGCGCAGTGAGCATCTCCACAATTTCAGAGGTCTGAAGCCCTAAGCACAAGGTGGAAGGGTTGCTGCTCGTCTTTCCCACAGGTGAAAGCTGAGAGATGGAAAGAAAGAGGAAGGGTGGAAGGGCTGGAAAGGGTTGGGTGAGATTAAGACCTCAATTTTAATTTGAAAAATAGTGCTGAGCAATGAAAACTGAGTTAACTCATCATCTCAGCTCCCAAGCCTATTTCTGTGTGTAATTCTAATTAACCTATGTTGTGTTTGTGGTCATCTGTCAAATCAGGTTACAGAACTGCATATGAAACATCCCTTTTCCAGAGCTGGAGAGAAGAAACCCCTTTGGATCATGATTTGAAGAGCCTGAATCATTGGACAGGTGGCAGACCATCCTGGGTGACGACCTGGTGTCCCCAGCTGGAAGCACGGCCTATGAAACTCCTCCATGGGAATGATTTATCACTGCAATGCATTGCCTTCTGATTAAATAGCAGGCAAAAATCAGCTTCAGACATTTGTAAGGAGTGTGTCATGAGGAATATACTGCCTTCCCAGAGCACTGAAAGAAAATGCAAATTTTTTCTAGGCTAATGCTGTAATTATTCTGTTGGGTTTGAATTACTCCCAGTATATGTCATGGGTAGGAAATGGACCTTATGGGATGTCTCCAAATGCAGAGCTTCAAAGCATCCATCTACCTCATTAATAAACTCAGAATTCCATAAGGATCTGGGGACTCAATGCCAGACGTTTCTGTACACTTCCCTTCAATGACAAGGCACTGAAAACCTCCTGTTGTAAGGAATTGGGTGCCTTGAAGGGGAAGACCTGAAAGCTGGCTTTCTGGGAAGGAGCTGCTTTCTTGGTTAACTGGGGGCCGTGAGGAGTAGAAGAGGGCTTAATAAGACTGAATAGTTTCTTTTACTTTATATTCCTAGGTGCAACTTTGTCCCAGCTTGCTGCCTGTTTCTCAAACTTGAAGCAACACCGGAAGAAAAATAGTGGCCCAGGAACGCTTGCCTCCCTCTAGGAAACCTTGGTTCATATCCCTTTCTGTCATGTCCAAGAAGATTGACGCATCCAGCTTCCATTTACATCTGTAAGAGCAACTGGTCCAGCTACATCTCTTCTGCTTAGTATGCTATATAGAGTGAACACTTAACCTTCTGTTTGGAGCACTGAAATAAAAAAGAAAGGGAAAAGTCAGTGCTGGTAGCTGGCCCAGCTGATATCTAAGTCTCCCACGGTATCTGCTGCCACAGCTGAATATCCTAACAGCAAATAAGGAGTCATTCTTTTGTTCCACAGTAGTAGTTCTTGAAAAGTTCATCCAGGAGATAGGAGGAGCAATTGCTTATGGTCCAGTCTAACTGCCAGTGTGGATTATGGCTGGGAGACACTGTCCTGCATCACCACAAGGGCATGAGAGCCCAGGCTGGTATGCTCTGCCCAAGTGCATCGGGGAGGACTGCTAAAGGTGGGTTATGTTGCCCTGTTGGCAGTGTGGGCAGCAGAGCCCAATTGTCCCTGTCAAAACCAGAACAGACAGACAGACAGAATTTTTTCTTGAGTTTTTTAATCCCAGCAGATCTTGAGGATGAACTGAGCCTCCCTGGTCACCAGTCAGCAGGCAGAAGCAGGTCTAGCAATGCAGCTGCAAGTCTTTAGGCACTAGTTCTCTGCTTAGTCCTGTACCGACACTCCTGTTACTGCACAGGGAGTCTGTGCCCAGTACTTGCAAACTCAAAGTCCTTGCTCAGCTACCATATAAATTCTTAGTTCCTTTAAGTAGAATACTTTTCTCTGACATTTTGTATGAAGGTTTCTCTGTCCTTATAGCAAAGAGCTTGGGTATATTTGGTATGTTTTGTTGTCTTCCTGTGCTATAATTCTTGCTGAATGTTTGGATCTATTTGTTTCTTATGTCAGCAGTGTGGGCCCAGGGGAAATGAGACCTCTTAGGTCTTGTTGACTTCTGCTAAAGATGTTTTGCTCACTTTTTTTCCCCTTGCTGTGGTCTAGCGAAAAGAAGTCAATCACCTTTCATGTCTTCTTTGTCCATTACAATCTCAGTAGGAGAATTGTCATAAAGCTGAGATGGAAGTTACTTTCCACTACAGAACATAGTTGAGATTACTTAAAATAACTTGTATACTATTAAGAAACACAACCAGGAAAAAAAATAGTCTTACTTTTTTTGAACATAAATGTTCTATCTATCTATCTATCTATCTATCTATCTATCTATCTATCTATCTATCTCTTTTTTGCACTGGCCTCAAAATCAGGTGAGTTTGCTCTTTGCTTTTTTCACATACACTGACCACAAGCTGTTAAATGAAGCAGTGAAAAAGAGATATGCCAAGTTTCCTTATATGTCACTTGGAAAGCACTAAATATTTTGGGGCTTTTTGACCAGCAAACAGGATTTTCTCCTCCCTGGAAGCCAGCTGTAGATAATTTTATTTCTGCATTTTGTTCTTCATGTTCCTTTCAAGCTGTTCTAATTTTCTCTCTTGTTCTTGAAGACCGCATAATGGCCAATCCAATAACATGAAGGACCTAGGGAGCTGACGGCTCTGCGCAGCACTGCCACTCTGCACCAGACAGTGCCTGCAAGGGGCACCAGTCCTGCTGAAAATTCCTGATTAAGACACAGCAGCACCTGACACCTAATTACTTTGCGTGGGAGTTTTCAGAGAAACATCCTAGGAGTGTAATAACTTTTGCAATTGATGGCACTTCTTGGAGCCCTTCTGATTATTTAATTGATTCCAGACTGGTGCTAAGAAAAATGCTGTTTGTGGTTGCTTGAGCTGTTTATTAGCCATTAATAACCATGTGGGTGGACAGCTGTATTGTGCTAATCAATAGACAGAGCTGTTCTCCTGAAACAGGGATACAGGGAATTTGGCACCAAGGTTGCTCAGAGAGAGGAGTTCCCTTCTTGTCTACAGGGATATTTCTTGCCCTTGCTCAACTGGCCTGAACTCTGATAGGAATCAATCACTGTCAGTTGCCTGGAGATAAATCAGTCCACCAGGCTGTAGGTTGGTGCTGAACCACCTCCTCCCAGCTGAGGAACTGACCAGGACAACAAATATCCCTGGTCCAGACTTGAAAAAAGTACTACCTTTCAGTGTTTTTCTGTGGTTTAAAATAGCAATTTCTTTTTTGGTCTGCTCAAACCATACTCACTGCACAATTATGTTGAATACAAATTTTAAAATAAACCTTGAAATAAAGATTTTTACTGAGGAGACAGTAGGTATTTATACTTCAGCTTCTATGCCTGATTTAGTAATGTCTAGCATATCAGCATCCTGGTCTTCAGCATTTTCCAATGAGACTGAAAAATACTTCCAGTTGTAGGTATGTCTGTGTATATCCACATGAAGAAGACATGCATATATTAGGGACATGGAAATATAGTTTTCCAATTTGTGTAAAACTAGGAAATTATCGTTTTGTTTGTTTAGGCTTGGAACAAAAATTTGCTTCTACAACTTTCTACTAAACAAGAAATCCGGAAAACCATTTTCAGTATTGCATGTTATATGGTGCATGACTTTCACTGATTTGCCATAACATCATTTAGAAGTACATAAAACAATCAATGAATAAATGATGGAACTGGGTTAAATTGAATTCTTATTTTACTGAATTTTTCATTTCTGGTGTTTAATTGCTTTTCTGATGCTTATGTCATTGCAGGTATGATACCACAAATCTCCCCTTCTCCCCCAGTTTTACTGTAGTATAATTTGCAGACAAATGCATGGGTAAGACATATTCACAGATGATTACTGGGCTTGTATTTGCTCTAAGTTGAAGGTTAGTTTTGAATTTGTTTCAGATAAGCTACTGACCTGATAAAAATTAGCAGAAATAAAGAGAAAACTCATAACCCTCCCTCCCTAAGTTCTATATTTTCATCTAGGTTCTTCCTGTAAGTGCTTTGCTTTGGAGCAGCAGTAGCCATCACCATTAACATATTTTGTCCTCAACAGATTATGATCACTTTTAGTCACTGAGAAACTAGAGATGTTCTCAAGCTAGTGACCTAGAGATGAGGGGTACTTCATCTCATTAGAACATAATCAGCACTGTCTGGGCCCCTTAGGAATTACTGCTTCATCGTTAGGCCCATAACCTAATAGAAAAAGAGTTCCTTGGAGGAGGTTGCTTTGAACAACAGGCAAAAGGCAATACAGCAGGAGATAGGCTGTGCAATGGAAATTGCTTTAACCAGAGTCTCAAGACTTTTCCTGGCAAATTAACCGCCAAGGGTGGATTTATTTTTTTGTTCGATATATTTATTGCTTATCCATCACAGTCGCAATGTAAATGTCCAGCATAACTGGAAGAGTATCGACTTGTATGGAATTGAATCTAAATCTGGCTTGGTCTTTTTTTGTCCCTTCTGCACAAAATTCAAAGTTAGAGAGAGGGGTGAGGATGGAAATAGAAAAAGTGTATGTAAACTACTGCCTGTCCCTTCTTTGCCCTTTGGGTGATTGTCACATTAGGCCTTTGCAATCAGATTTGCAGTTTCCTTTGTAAGGGTCCTCTCATTTCAGGTTAGTATTCATGTGGGGTAATGTTATTTTGAGGTGACTTTCCCAGCACCTTCAGTAAGATGCATGCTAATACGGAGTGATGGAGAAGAGCTGTGATGGGGATGTCAGACACTGTTAACAGAGCAGCATTGCTCTGCTCTTTCTGGCTTGCACTGCATGAAGCTAGACCTCTTTGCCATGTTTCTTTGTTCTCTTAACATGAAGAGCCTTTGTGGGGGATGAGGAGGGCTGTTCCATATCAGCTATGACCATTGCAAGTAGAGTGAGGAAAGAAGACAGTTCTCCTGTGCCCTCAGGGAACTTACCTTGAAGGTGGCTCTGCTGTGTTAAAAGGCATACATCACAACATCAGCAGTAGCTGCTGCAAGAACCAAACATCCTTCCAGAACCAAACCCACTCCTGGATACATAGCAAAGGCATAAGAACCAATCAGCTTTATTTTCTTCCTCCATACAGTTTGCAGCTTTGTGGAGTGGATTTCTTTTATTTCCTCCCTTCTCTACTTCTTGTCTTATCCCTTGCATAACCTGTTTCAGGAGTTACACCTGAGACTCTGACTATAACTGTGAGCACAAACAACTAATTAATCATTAAGCAGTATTTTTTTCCCCAGCAAAATACTGGTTATTATAATTATTGTTACAGCTGCACCTAAGAAACCTAACAAAGTCTGAAACCCTGGCACTGTGCACACATGGGCTGGGAAGCATCTCATCTAACTGTAGCTGTTCAAAAGAGGGTCTTCTGAGCCTGTACCCCTGGCTGTCTCTATCATCAGTACAGGCAGGAAAAACTGTATCCAAAGAGGCCTTCGACTCATTTAAATAAGGTTCCTTTTCTAAGGAAAATTTTTTTTCTACATTGCCCCTAGGATGCTGTCCTGCTTTTGAGAGATGAAGTATGACATGTCTCATCTTCAGTTCTTGCTGTGGCTTCATAGTTCTTTGTCAATACCATTGGTTTTCACTTTTCAGCCCTTTCCCCTCTGAACTGTGTCTGTTGAGGGATTAACACAAATTTTAGCATGTATTTTTTTGAAGTATGTATTCCTCCCATTTATTCCTACTTACAGGATCTGAGCTATTAGAGTAGCAGCTCTGTAAGTGTACATAAAAGCATAGTCATGCTGATTGTATGCTCTGGAGTATGACACAAGCATGCCCAGAACAAAATCGTGGTCATTCCTGCTCTCTGTGAAGTGCTATGGAATTCTGCTTATGCTTATTCTAGCATGGTGCATCTCTCACATCCACTGCTCAAGGTTGTCCATAAGCCTTACAACTTGTCCCCGCCCTGTGCAAATTTACAGTGAGGTGGTTTGAGTATCAGTGCTCAGCAGGATTTGTCACCATATCCGTTTGTACTCTGTTAAATGTAGCTTCTGCCACGGCTCCCTGAGCAGAACTGAATCCTGTGCCTGGCCCTGATGTTTAACCCTCCACAACGCTCTCTACTTGGCAATCCAAAACATCCCCTCAGACAAGCTAGCAATGCAGGAAAACAAGGTTTGGAGAGGACCTTAGATCAGTGTGGGGACAGGTCTGGTGCAAGGACATGACTGAGAGGTTTTTTCACTAGTGAATGGTTCCCAGACCATTGTGTACACACACAGTTGTATGCCCAGTGATGGCAGATTAATGCCCTTGTGCCCACTGCCCAAATGAAACTGGCAAAGGGCTGTTGAACAAAAGAGAATTTTTCCTGTTCCTCTCCAAAATTTTGGCACATAGTCTGTCTCTGCAGACTTTTATGCTTCCTTCTACCTAAATAAGGCTAAATAAACCAATATACATTTTTGAAAGCCTTTTCATATTGACTCTTTTTTGTAATTAAGTTTGCTGAATGAAAGGTATTTGAACCAAAAACAAACTTTCTAAAGACAGCTTTGATTTTTTTCCTAGAAAATTTTAAAACCAGGCAATCCATTGAAATTGATCCCTTCACATTCCTCCCCACTCAAAAAAAGCCAAACAAAAATCAAATCAGTATTTTATAGTGGAGAAAAAAAGTTTCACTACAAAGTTCAGAACCAACTCCATTAAATTATTTTGTAATCATCTAGCTCATGTCTTTTCAATATGAAGTTAAAGCCACCAAACAGAAGACATTCACTCTCTGTTGTATAAAATGATGGTGGTTTTTTTCCTTACACAGAAATTACTTTCCATGAGGTGGAAAATATACCAATTAAAATACTTGGAAACTTTTGGTTTCTTTATTTTTCATTTTAAGAAGGCATGATAACCAAATCTGGGATTTGATGTCCATATTTGAAATGCTTAATTTTTATTTTCTATAGAATTCAGTATTTTAATAACTAAGCCTGTATACACTGAATTCTGCTCTCATCCTTATCTCTTGGCTACTGGCAGGAATGTTGAAGCCTAAGCCCCCTGTTGCAAGATATACAGTCACTGGCAATAGTTTAGCTCTTGTCACCCAAAACGAGAGCCTGGCCAGGCAAACCACGAATATCTTAATTTGTCCCAAAGAATGCAATTTTTACAGAGAAAATTTTTGTTCCTTTGAACTACTGACATTTCTTGGTCGTCCCATCTGTAAGGGGAACTGAGGTATATCTTCTGTGCTGTAGGGGATTTAACTGCTTTGACCTTGCTCCCTATTCTTTTCTAGGCTATATTTTAGCAGGATGAGTTTTGCAAAGCCACAGATCTGTTGTGTCTATACTTCCAGAAAATGATTTGATGCAGCTGCCATCAGTAATGCTTCCATTTAGGAATAGTGCTCCTGTGCCATATGGATCCAATCACCTCAGCTCAGCCCTGTTTTCAAGTGTTTTTCAACTGCAGGCAAAATCATAGTAGTGATTATGGTGGGAGTCAGAGAAAGCCTTTGGTCTGTAAACTAAATGAATTAACTCAGAGTTTTTTGCAGCATTCCTCCTTCCCTGCTACATTGCTTCACATTTTTAGCCAAAGGCTTTGATTTCATAGTGATTTATTTAGCACCTTTAGCAAGCTATGAATGAGAGAGACAGAAAGATGGAGAGCTAGCTCAGACTTGACAGAGACTGGCAAGGAAGAAAAGGACAGGGAGAGGGAGGAAGGAGCAAGATAAGGAAGGAGAGGGAGGCAAGACAGACCAAGGACAGAGGGCAGAAGGAAGGGGGTATTTTTATCTCTCTATTTCTTCATTGTAATTCTTACTGGTTTTATCATTTTGCCTGGTTCTATGTGTTAGTAGAAATGAAGTTGGTAAGCTCCATTGAGAAGAAGGTGTCAGAATCAATTTCCTAGTGCTGCCAAGTAGGTTCCCATGTCTAGACGGTGCATACAATGGTTGGCAAAAGGCCAGAAACAGTGTTAATGGCTTTACTAAATAGCAGTATTTCTCTGTATTGATGTTTCCAGAACTCAGGGTGAAGTAGGTGCATTTTACATATTTTTTCTGTGAATAAAAGGCCTCAGAGGGAACCACTTAATAAAGACACTTCTAGTCTGGTGGACATTGTCTAAAGATGTCTCTCCATAGGGGTGATGGTGTACATTATTAGATATTACATTAGCTTGCAAATATTACTGGCTGTACTTGGAGAGCGAGGTGGCAACTTTTATTATGCTAAATGTGACTCTTTTAAAGAAAAAGGTAGCTTTGCTCACAGCCCAATGGGGAAACTGTGAGTCCGAGTGAATGGCTTAGGCAGGTAATTCAGCATGTCTGTGTCCCTTTTCCACTGTGTGCAATCAGCTCTGACAACAAAATTTTCAAAATACGTGTGGTCATTGAAATGTGTCAAAACCTCCTCTGGGAAGACAAAAAGAGTTTAGCTTCAGCGCTCTGAATTTACAGGTAGTAGATTTCCATACTGTTAAATGTACTTAAATACATGTACAAATAAGACATCTGAATACTGAAAAAAATNAGTGGGTTTGGCCCTGCTTTCTAAAACATATAGGGCAGGGAATTAAGTCTTGGCCTGCCATGCTGCGTTTCAAATAGTGATTGGCAACTTCACTCATTTGGAAGTCAGCCCTTGTAGTTGCAGAAACATCTTACATCTGTTAAGACTCACCATTGGCATCTCAATGCTCCCTTGAAGCCATATGTTGGTGATTATCGGATGGTATAGTGTGTGTGAAAGAAAATTATTTGGACTGTAGCATTACACTGAAAATGTGAGTTATGTGTATGGTCTGTGATGGGATGGTTAGCATAGCAGAGGCTGAGAGGTAACCTGTTCTTCAAAGGGAAGATAAATCAGAACAAGCAGTCTGTGCCTTGAGATAACAGAGTTCAGGTACCTATTTGTGTCTCTATTATGATCTTGACCATCAGGATCCACCTGTAAAAGAGTACTTTCCCACCTTGCAGCCTATCAGTCTATCGTCTGCAGAGTGCAAGGGACTTAAATACAGGGTAAGCAAAGGAATTTGTTCAAACATCAATTTATCTGATTGCTTTGAGAAAAAGGCAGATGAAAAGGTAGCTTTTCTCACTTTGGTTATGGAAAGGTGATGGGCAGAAGGGTGGTAAAATGGCTGAAGGTGAGCTTGGACTGCAAAAACAGCAGAACAAATGCAGAAATGGGAAGTCAGGCAGAGAGGATAAAGACAGATGTAAAGTCCTGAAAAGATGGGAAAAGTGAAAATCCTCAAATGTTAACACAGGAAAAAAATTAGAAACAAGAAGCCAATTATCGACCACCTTATTAAAATTTTTTCTTTCCATTCTGGAGTGGCTGGGCTGATGTATCTTGATCCTGACAGAGCTGATGAACCCACTATGCCCAAGAGATCTACTCTTCAATTACTTGTCAAACTGCTAGACAGACTGTGCTTCAAAACCTACTTTTGCCTAGGTAAGGATGGTCCCCAGTCCCTACCACTGGCTTCCTCTGATGTATCTGAGCTCTGTCTGTTTCTGGAGTGGGAGTGAATAGTGTCCTGAGACCCTGAGAAGCTGAAGATATGAAACTTATGTTCTTTATCTCTACTCCCAGGTGCTTTCTGGGTAGGCCATGCAGTTAGGTTTGCATTCATAAGGTAAAGGGAGCTCAAAATAGATTTGGTTGTTAGTGGTGTCATCTCCCTCCATAATTAAAAAATTCTTTTATTTTGAAATAACAGAATGGCTACAAAAGAATTTTATCTATTCCCTTTCAACACTTGGATGACAGAAATATATGGAGGAATGTCTTATTGGAGGGCCTTGTCAGACTGCTCAAGGGATATTGTGATTAAAAGTTAAGATCTTCTGAAGGAGGAATAGAGATGTGGACAAGACAAGGACAAGTAAAGGAGTACTCAGACTTTTCTTAAACTTCACATTTGCCAAGAAATTGAGGGAAAAGAAGGTTAGAATATTTTCTAATTGCTACAGACAGTGCATAGCTACAGTAGGGCAATTATTTTTCACCACTTATCCCCATTTCTCATTTCACAGGGTATCTCACTCAGTAAAAAGATAAAATAGAGATGCCACATACAAAAACATTTTTATTATTGTTATAATTTTCTGTTTAATGCAATGCTTTAACTAGGAATACAACTCAGCAGAAGTACATACACATATATTGCATGTAATTTTAGTTGTCTCTTCAAAATGTTTCAAACCCTCATCATCTCATTCTTTCATGGCTTGTTTTGGTGAAACACCTTCTTTCTCCATCCTGCACAATAAATTTGTATGTTGCTGAATAGCACAGATGTTTTCCTTCCAAATGGAGCACAACATTACATCCAAATTCCCAGTTAACATGACTTCATCAAACCTTGCTTTCACTGTATGAATGTTGTGTATAATATGTGTATATCTATACAGCATATATAAATATATATCTATCATGTATATATAATCAAGTGGGTCAGCTTTACACAGCTAACCATAAACTTGTGCTTATCTTATTTATATGAGATCAAACGTACAGCATCAAGAATTTGACCAGTCCTCGACTTGATAGATCCTCAGTTCCTGGTGTTACCACATGATTTTGGATATCACATACAGGTAATGCATTCCCCTCTTTTTTACAATAGTATTTTCTTTTGAAGAAAAGAATGCAGTTTTTTCTTTTTATATATAAACGAGTAACAGGTTTTTCATATCCTTAAGTTAAAAAAGGTCTCAAGAAGAGATGAGGTTCTTCCTCATATGTAGAGCTTGAAGAGTAATTTGACATTCATTGTAGATATATTTACATTATAACCTTATCTGGATAGTATTACACAGAATGTATTATTTTGTACACAGTCAAGATATGGTATTGGTCATGTTAAAACATACTGTCTAAAGGTATTTACAAATTGCTAGTCTCTAACTTACCAACCACCTCTGCAAAGTGGCACCAGAATTAAGGGGTAAGATATAAGAAGGTCTGTTGATTGGCAACCATGGTACTCTCACCAGTGATTTTACTATTTTTACTACCACTACTGCCATGATGTGCTTCAGAGAAGGGCTGTCTTTGGGCTAGGGGTGTAGAGACAGAGCCTCCAGTGGGGGTAGAAATCCCTACCTTCTCCCCAAAGCCTACATGAGCTGGGGGGAGAAGAAAAGCAATCCACCTGTGACTTGTCTCTCCCTTTGCAAGTAAGGGCACACCAAGCTGGTCCCCCTGTGCTTTCTTCAGTGCTGTCAGGTGAGTCAGTCCAGACATTAAACAGTCAGTGAAATCCTTCCTTCCTCTGGCTACTGTAACACAGGCTGCAGTCACACTGCCTGATGTACCACACAGAGCTGCTTCTGCCAGAGAGTCACAACACTTTGGGACATCTTTAAGAAAACAGTTTCTGTGTACTTCTTGGCAAGTTTGATTAAAAAAAAAAAAAAAGAAACTCATCATGGAAAGATGAAAAGAGTAGTTACTGAACAGCACTTTTCAGGTAATGCAGAGCTTTGGAAGGCACCTGAATTTGTTATTTGTTTCCCTTTATTTGGTTAATACTTTCTTTCAATGTGTATAGCAAAATCTACCCAGTATCCTGAAATATGAGGCCTGGGAGGACTGATACACTCATGTAACCCAGTGGTTCCACAATGTAGAAAAAGAGGGCAAAGCAAAAAAATTACAGGAGAAATAATTGCACTGGTTGTGATAAATGATTCATGTTCAACTCAGCCTTGCTATAATTACATTCTTAGGCTTGGATTTTCAGTGAATACTCTCCTAGTAAGCTCAGGAATGAAAGGGGATTCAAGGAAAGGAAGGGCTGGCTTACCATTGTACAGAGCACAGAATTAATCCGTGCATGTTGCCGTGTGATATTCCACTACAAGAATATTCACTCTTTGACATTATCCACTGTTGTTTCCAATACAGAGATGACAAAACTGGGGAACAAAAGAATTGTTTTGGCTTTGTTTCATACAAGGGTTTGTTTTACTTCCAACTTAAAACCCATGCAGAAAGGATTTATGGAACCTCCTGCTCCACACAGTAGGCTGGGCTTCAGTGGAGAGGGATTTGCATGCTAGAAAAAGCAATATTTTTGTGGGGTTAAAGAGGTTGAATGCCAGCATTCACAGTGCCTGAAAGACAAGGGAAACTGCATGCCTGTAGCTAAAGCACAGGTGACATACTTGTTAAAGTGAAGAAGGAAGGAGGGAAGCTTTTTGTCAAGGCTGTGACAAAAGAGGGAAGACAGGCAGAGAAAAAAAGCCACAGCAAATTAAAGAGCACCTCTCAGCTTCCTTCAAGGAAAGATTTTCTATAAATTTTAAGAAAAAAAAAGATTTAAAAGTCTAGAGCTTTTCATTATCTAGAAGAAAATAAAACAGGAAAAGTGATATTGTATAGAAATCACACCCACAATATGTGTCTCTAGACATAGTATATAGACCTGGGGTGAAAGAAAATATAACTTCTTTTAAGCTTCTCAGTTTCTACCACTTGCACGGCTGTCAGCTGAGAGTACAGAACCATCTAAGAGGACTTTAAAAATATCAAAGGCTATTAGACTCCAAACTCATTATATATCAGCAAACACCCCCCAATAGAGCTAGCATTTGTTTTCCTGCTGTTTGTTTCACAGGGTTTTATATTCTCACAAGAAACACCCCAATTTGTCAAAAAAATAGAGGCTTTTAGAAATTATTTTAAGGAGAGAGAGGAAAAACATCAGCATCACTCTTCTCCACTCCCTCTGCCCCCAAGCTGCATTCATGCCAGATTTGCAGCAGGATGGCTGTCAGGATGCTTTACCTACTTGGTCCTGCTAGGCTGGTACCATGAGTAGTTTTGGGTAACAGAAGTGGCAAGAGGAGATGCTGCTAATCAAGGGGAGAAATTGAGAATGTGCCACCTCAGCATCACAGGAGAAACTGGGAGCTGTATCCTGAGGCAACACTTATCCATAGGAATGTCTCATCCATAGGAATGAACAGGGATCTAAATCAGTCAAAACTGGGGAAGGGGGAAATGAGTTTACCAGAAAGTCCCACTGCAAAGCAGAAAGATGGACACATTCAAACCTATAAGAAGATAAAACCAAAAAATTGCCCCTCCCCTCCTGCTCCTGTCTCAGTCACCCCAAGGGTTTCTTCACTGGTGTGTGGGCTATTCTCATCACAGACACACTTGATAAAGGCACTTCCTTTTGTCAATATGTTTTCCTCCACCCTAAGAGTATAAAACAGACGGCTGATAGATTTAGCACTTGTTTTTGTCCCCTTCATGCTTTGTGAATGCCATACAACAGATCCCTGGGGTCCATTTGAGAACTTCCCTATGAGCATTTGTAAGACAAAAAGAATGAAAGAAAGAAAGAAAAAACAATTTGACCTATATAGATGTGTTTGTTGCATTTGGACTATTTTTCATCAGGCGACGTTGAAACACTTTGCTATCTTTGAACAGATCCTGTGATTCCTAGTAAAGCAAGGGAGAACTCCCAAATAGAACAAAAGTTTTCTTAGATCTTTCTTTCTTTCTTTCTTTCTTTCTTTCTTTCTTTCTTTCTTTCTTTCTTTCTTTCTTTCTTTCTTTCTTTCTTTCTTTCTTTCTTTCTTTCTTTCTTTCTTTCTTTCTTTCTTTCTTTCTTTCTTTCTTTCTTTCTTTCTTTCTTTCTTTCTTTCTTTCTTTTGTTCTTTCTTTCTTTCGTTCTTTCATTCTTTCGTTCTTTCGTTCTTTCTCTTTCGTTCTTTCTTTCTCTTTCTTTCTCTTTCTTTCTTTCTTTTTCTTTTCTTTTCTTTTCTTTTCTTTTCTTTTCTTTTCTTTTCTTTTCTTTTCTTTTCTTTTCTTTTCTTTTCTTTTCTTTTCTTTTCTTTTCTTTTCTTTTCTTTTCTTTTCTTTCTTTTTCTCCTTTCTTCCTTTTCCTCTTTTCCTTCTTTCCCACTGGACTAGCATATCTTCAGGGTGACATTCTCTCCCTGCAGAGTGAAGGTGGGGCTGCCTATGACACCGTACAAGCCAGTGGGACAGATCCTGCTGCAGCAGAGTTACTATTAAGGGTTGATTGGAACTTCTCAGTTTTGGTCTCATTCTGGAAATAGTAAAGTGGAAAAAAAGGAGAGGGCAAGACACCCTAGCTGCAGTGTTTTTGTTGTTGGTTGTCATTTTTGTTTTTCAGGGTTTTTTGTAGTTTGTTTGTTTGTTTTTCTCATGAGTCAAGTGCACAGTTTGCTCAATTTCTATGTGAAATAAAAGTGGCCAGCACAGCACATGGTGCGGATGTGCCACTGCAGTGTTCTGGCCAAACCCAAGGTGAAGATGTGGCAGCTCCAGTAGCAGGGCCACCTGGGGCCTTGGGGGTGATGGGGTGCAGGTGACAACCAGGGAAGCTGGAGGAGTTTCCCAGGGAGAGCTGCTCTTCAAGACCGACATCTAGATCTCGCAGAACTATCACTCCGAAGGGAGGTGAAACCTGGTGAACGTGGTTTGGACACAAAGGGAAGACATGAGAGTTCAAAGGATATTCAAAAGAACAAATTATTTTGTGGCTCTGAATGATGATAACATATTTTGTCTTACTGAGCCACAACCAGCTGAAGACTCAAGAGGTTCCCACTATCTCAGGGCAGACTCTGCTTCTTCTCTGCCTTCAGGAGGAGGTAAACAGTGTAAGGAGTAAGTGTTGGCTCTGTACCCTCTGCTAGCTGGCAATGAGCACAATGCAAACCAGTTCTCATGCAATATTTTGAGTATTAGATGATTATTTTCCAGGTATATAAACTATGTTGGGGTGTGTGCTTGCATGCCTGTGGATACACACATAGATGCATTCTGTCATCAACTTTTACATTGTTTAATTGGATACAAATGTGGATGTACCGTGGAACTGTTACAGGCTGGAAATACCGAGGATTGTGTGTCCTACAAGCTTTTTAAATATACTATAATACAAATCAAAACATCTTGTCTTTTAGGATCAAAAGTGGGGGGTGACACTAAGGAAAAGTGCTAGAAAGCTTCAAACTGATAGTTTTCCTTTGCTTGTTTGTTTCATGAATGCTGGCCTCAAAATATTTTTTTCTGTGGTAGTGAGTGTTATCACATGATGAAGAAGTATAATTGATGAATATATGGCACTTTGTAACCTGTAGAAGTGTCTTTACTTGCTAGATTAATTCATTATGAGCAAGCGACAGCTTCAAATGTGAGATTTGCACACATGCTGGAAAACTGGATTTAAAAGATTAAGATTATATAAACCATTATTTCCCCAGTGTGAGTACCTGTACCATTGATACACACAGCACTTGCTGAAAGAAAGAAGCAGGTGTATTTCTTTTAAGAAACTTCTTGAAAGATATCAGATTTAGAAATTAAACAAATTTCATTTTATCTTTGGTTTCTATCTGGATTTTTTGTCATTTTAAGAGAATGAACAACCTAGAAATGATCCTGTAACTCTTTCCTTTGACCTGTCAAGACAAACCTAGTGAATGTAGCTTTGAAAGGCAAGCAGCAAACTTCGTCATTGAGCTATTTTTCCTTACAAGCAGGAAAATGAAAATAGTGATAGTAAATATGATTCAAGGCAAGTGAGGGTTGCAAAATTAGATTCTTGACTGTATGGAGACAGTTATATTAGAATGAAATCACTAGAGGTATAAAATCAATGACTGCATACTAAGACACATTAATCCTGAGTTTAATGTGGCCTTAATTTACTGCAGTTTAATCCTCCTCATTTTCACTTTCTGCTGGGAACTTGTACTACGAAAGATGAAAATTGTCATATTGCCAAAGTGCTTTGACACTGTGTTCCAATAAGCTTGTCAAATGTAAAACTTAAGTCTGCAAGATTAATTTTTCTGTAATCTTGGAGGCTGCTGTTTTGAAACACATTTCAGAAGACTCTAATGTGGTAGCATGAAATAACAGAATTATTTGGTGTCCTATTTGGTAGGTAGCTTTCACTCCAGAAGACAGACTTTCAGGACACTGTCTATGCTTTGTTGGGGTAATAAAATCTCTAAATATGCTTTTGTTAGTGCCTGGAAGTTAGAGTTACTAAGAAGGAGGTAATATGCAGAACTCACAGACAATTGCTGTTTTCAGTAATCTGATACCCTTTGACCTGTCCACACAGTGATTAATTGTGCTACAGTAAATATCAAATATTGAAATAGTAAATTCTTTAGGAGGCAGAAATAATCTAAATTTGAGTTGATATGGAGCAGCAGAAAATATTTGAACTTGATCCCTGCCAGACTCCCATCCAGACTATTTCAGTATCTGGTTTTGTGTATTCACTGTTTTCCTCTCTGCCTTTTTATCAGTATTATCCCTTGGTTTAGAGTTAAAATATTGCTCCCAGTTGGTACAAAAGGCAATATAGACAACATCTCTTCCAGAAAGTAAACATCTTGTACAGGATACATCCAGGAAGGATCCTAGATTCACAATAAGGGCTAAGGCAGAGCTTGGCCCACATGGGTATATATCAGTCTATCTTTTCCTTTTCCTCAGTAAATTAATTATAGAATTGCCTTTTGATGAGTCAAGAGCATGGTCATCTAATATTAACTATTCATTCTGTGAAGCCTTGACATACCTCTACATCTGTACATCCAACTTTAAAAGGATGTAACCTCATTTTCCTAGTAACAACCTCGTTTCTATTCTTCAGTTGAGACCCTTTGTTTTGCCACCGTAGCAGATGACTGGATGAGACCTTTGAATTTACAATTTTTGATATTCAGTCTTCATGCACTAGACAAGTAAGGTACAAAAAGGAAGAAAAGGTTCATGGAGGTAAGAGACAAATCCACAGGTCGATGTTACGTGACAAACAAAGTGAACAAAATTGTCTCAAAAGCTTTGGTTTACACGGACGCTGAAGTAGTCTTGGGACGTAGCAATCTGGACGAGACCACATCTTTTCACTTTTATCTTGACATGATGAAGTAGTCACAAAACAAAAGCCCATAGAATGGGACAAGCAGCAAACTTCAAACGATATACAAGTCAGGCAATGATTACATGTTGAGCATAAGTACACTTGCAGAATTGATGTAGTTTTGGAAATGGTGGCATCATAAACAACATAAATTTCATCATAATTTCGCTAACATCAAGCTTCTTACATGACAGTGACAAAAAAGTGTTAGACAACTTTGGCCTATAGAAAATTTCTGCCATGATTCATTTGGATTATGCAATGATCTTCCAAAGTCCTATGCCTCTTCCAGACAGTTATTATTAAAATTCCTCTTTTTTTTTTTTTTTTTTAATTTTTCACCCTAGATGAAGATGTACCAAATGGACACAGGAAAAAATAATAAAAAGAGAGGAAAAAAGAAGAACAAGTATTTTACACAGAATGACCAAAAATCGTAGACTCTAAAGCCCTTCTGCAAAATACTCTCAGAAAGTAAGGAACTGTGCCTCCAGTCCATATCCTTAACAGTTTCTCAAACATCCCCAAGTCCTAAAGATTTGTTTTCAATTATTAAAAAATGTTTTAAAGTGTAGTTCTCAGGGGTACAGCTGATGTCCCTTATCAGTATTTCCACTAACATCCTGGATTGCACATTTCATAGAAGAGCATAAAGTGCTATAGCATCATGTTCTTTTAATTTAATTTGGAACTTCTTCAACCCTTCCATAATTATTTTTATTATTATTTTTTACCTTGTAGCTCCTATATTCTTGTAATTACACATAAGAAGGTGCTTAAAGGTCTTCTTGAAAGTCGCATTGCAGAGCGCATAACAAGCAGGGTTGATGGTGCTGTTGATATAACAGAGCCAGTAACCTATGGTCCATACAGTGTTAGGGATGCAGGATATGCAGAAGCAGTTGATGAGCACCATCACATTGTATGGGGTCCAGGTGATGATGAAGGCCAGGAGGATGGCTAAAATAGTCCTTGTAACTTTTTTCTCTCTAGAAGGGGGTGGTTTCTTTTTGGCTGGCTGCTTTGTCATCTTGACGATTTTCCGAGCTACACTATTCTGCTTCTCCTCCCCATTCGTGCCTACAATCTCCACGGTGGTGTTGGTAGGGGCACAGCAGTCACCCTTTTGCGACTTGGTGACTATCCTGATGCACGTGAGCTTAGAGTTCTCCACTTTGAGATGGTCTTGGGAGGCAGAAGCCTGTCTGGCATCTTTGGTAGCTTCATCTTCTTTCAAGTTGGAAGCGACCACACTGACAGAGGTGGAGTCGTTGGAGCTCTCCTTCTCCCCTTGAACACAATTATCAGTCACAGTCTCTTCGCTGGTTTTTCCATTTTGAATTTTGCTGTGTTCCAACCCGTCCCCGCTGGTTGGGATGTTATTGTTGTTTGGTTTCACTATTTTACCTTGGACAAGGCTGGGAGAAACTGTATCTTGGTTTTGGGCAGCTTCCTTTTTCCCTTTCTTTATTCTACTCTTACTGGCTCGAGAGATTTGCCAGTAAAGGACAGTCATGATGATAACAGGCAAATAGAAGGCTGCAATGGCAGTGCCAAAAGTGACAGCAGCGTTGGAAAAAAACTGGATGTAGCAATCCCCATCTGGGACAGTCCTTCCTCCCACAATGAACTGCCAGAAGAGAATTGCAGGGGCCCACAAGATGAAGGACAGTACCCAGGCAGCTGCAATCATCATGCCTGCCATCTTAGTGGTTCGCTTCACGGGGTATGTCAGAGGCTTGGTGACACAAAAGTATCTGTCAAAGCTGATAATGAGGAGGTTCATTACAGAGGCATTGCTGACCACATAGTCGAGAGCCAGCCATAGGTCACACACCACAGGCCCTAAGGGCCAGTAGCCTATCACAGTGTAGAGGGTGTACAGATTCATTGAAAAGATGCCGATGATCAGGTCAGCGCAGGCCAAGCTGAACAGGAAATAGTTGTTCACAGTCTGTAGGTGCCTGTTGACTTTAATCGACACCATGACTAGGATGTTCCCAATTATGGTGACTAGACTGAGAGACCCTGCTACCAGGACGATGAAGACCACCTCAACAGTTTTGTAGGGGCTCTCCAAAGCCATCACATTTTCAGTGGAAGAGTTTATGTACGTTGAGTTATTCATTTCTGTTTTGCTAATAAAATACCCAGTTACCACTTAAGCCTGCAGAGAAAGAAAAAAAAAAAAAAAGCCAGTTACCATCAGGAAATTAGTCTCTTTGCCTGTAAGAAATGGATCCCAGAAAAACCACTTGGAAAGAGTTTAAAAATAGGAGATGTATTCAGAAAAGCCAGTCAGCTTTGGCTAATGAAAACACCTTACAACATATAATATATATTTAAGAATCACACAATAACAGCCTGCCACGAAACATGTGTGAAAGACACACATTTGAATAAAAACCTACATTTTAAGTTCTCAGATGATTTTTTCTCTTTGCTAATTTTAAAGTGAATATTGACTTGAAAATTTTGGAACTGAATCTGTATATTGTTTTCTTTCTTACTAGCAAGATAGTTAATATTGTTAATTTCAAACCCCATTGCAAATAAAAAACTCCAGATCAAAGGGTATCATATAACTCAGAGTAATGCTGTGATTTACTGGGAGCCAGGTTATAAAAAGGTGGCTTCTGTTTCCATCTTTCTTTCATGTTCCACCTGGATATGCTTCTGTGAGATTTATGGAACAAACAAGTTTGTGTCATGTCTTTCCCTAATTTTTTTACCCTGCAGTTCCTTTTTTTGGTCAACACATACAAAGATCTTGGCCCTGCATCAAACTAATTAGTCTGTCAATAAACAAAAAAGGGTGGATCTGTTGAAGTCAGTAGAATAAGTAAACTCTTCAGCTGAGCATCTGGCTATCTAGTTAATTTTTTTTTTCCAATTTCAGTGAGATTAAAGTTATTTTTAACATACTTTTGAGCATTTGCACCTGGAGAAGGCATTGTTGTTTGTTTTTTTCAAACATAATGAGATTATCTCTTGGTGCTTACTTACTTGTACTTTTCTCCTTATTTTTCAAATGACAGTATTTTTAATCTGTATGACATAAAGCTACAACAAAAGGTCTGAAATGGTTAGCAGGGCAACGATAAATAAAGAAAAAGATAAAAATCAGCTCAGTTTATACACAGCAATTTTTTTTGTGCCCTGCCCTGTATAGCCTACCAGCAGTACTCAAATAGTAATTAAACTAGTAGCAATATACTTTTGATAGAAGACTAAGAAAATAGCACATGCTTTTGCCTTCAGGATATGTACTATCCTTTTGTGCATCTCTTGGAAGTCAATAGAATGCACTAGAATTGTACAGCTCATCTCTGAATGCTCATTATTTATGAGCTGCACTCAAGGGATTATTGAGGCATGAAGTCCAGATGTGACAGAGAAGTTAGGGTTTTTTTTCTAATTACAATACTCTGCTTTTTCCCCCACCCATCAGGCATCACTTTTTTTAAGAAAGAGCTTCTAAACATGGTGGTGCAATCAAAGGAAGACAAAAAATTCATTTATGTTTGGCTCCTCTATACAACAGGGGCTGAAGAATCATCCTCTGGTCCCTCTGACTAACCTGCTGATGCACAGGCATGTGCAGTCCATGCAAATGTCTCAGAAGGAACCATGCACTTTTACTGTCATTTCAGAACTACACTGTTTTTTTTGTTTTTTCAGATGCAAGAGAAAGAAGATGATGCAAAATGTCAGCACAGCGGCTAAAACCCTTCTGACCTCTCAGAAAAATAAGCAAGTCTGTCTCCATGGAAAAGTCAAAATGTTATGCCAGGGTAAAGGTTTTCTGTCTGTAATCTTGTAATTTATACTTAAAGAAATACAACTGGCAGAAGGTGGGACTCATGCATTTGCCTTTGTTTTCAAAGATTTTTTTGCCAATTTCAAGTTGAAGTGAATACATGGGTAAATAGAGGAACATAAGGCTACACAGACATTTTTTTTCCAGCTATCTATTCACAGGTATATCCCTAAAATCCTTGGGATCAGGGTCAAGAGAACAAAACAAGGAAGAGAAATGCTTTGGTTAAATACGTGTTTTGTACAGTAAGAATAGGCTGAATGAAATGTAGCAGAATTTATACTCTGTGCAAAAAAATAGACAGGACACCCTTAATATATAGGACTGTCATTTCAGCACTTCACAGTCTACTTTTCTCCCAAAAGCTTCACAGCTGAGCAGCTGGTTATCCTGTTAGATGTGTCAGATATCAATTATGGGGACAAGCTAAGAATTTCCCCCAAGTAGATTTGTTTATGAACATTCTTAAGAATGCATTTTAATGAAAAGACTAAATAATGCATAGAAATGTATTGATTTAAAAAAAAAAAGTGCAGCTTGAAAGACTTTGAGATCCAGGGCTCTGCAGCTACCTCTGGTGACAGAGAGGGAGTGGGGTAGCAAAGTGGAAATGAGTGAAAGAGGATCAGAGCTGAAAAAATTGTACTTTATGATAAGAAAACAAGGGTTTTCCTACAGTTTATTTTTGGCAAAATATTCCAAAGTTCTGTTTTTGTTCCACTGAAAAACAGTAATACATTTTAGAAACTTAAAATTTGTTGTGAGACCAAATTTTATTCCTAAGTCTTTTCAGGTGAAATTTTTACCCACTTGCACTGGAAACATTGGTAGTTCAGTCTCAATTCCCCTGATTTTATTGTCTGGGATGCAAGGAGCAGGATGAAATATAAAGGCTAATTTTGCTTGCTAGAACTATGATTTCCCTGTGTTAATGTGAATGGGAGCAAAGCAGACGAGTTCCTTTCACAGGGGAGAAAACTTTGCACACAGCTCTCCTGCCAAAAGAAGGCTGGTAGTTCTGGACTGCAAGTAACACTCACAGTTACAGCTTTTTTAGGTATGGAGAAACATATCTGCTAACAATAACTCCAGTAAAATCTTCCTTTGTTTGTGTCAGTATGATTGTAAAGTGAACCATGTTTTGCTGTGTATGGAGAAGGTACAGGACTGGAGAGAAACATTCAATTTCAACTGACATATATTGTTGCTGCTGATAGTACTACCGTTATATGAGCAGAGACAGCCTACTTCCTAACATAAGACACCCTGAAATCTGGACTGTTTCCTGTTGGCTCCAGTAGAGTTTTAATCAGGCACATAGAGAGGTTTCTGTTTCTTATTGTGGTCACTTGCTGTCTTGGTAAAGGACTGACTGTGGACTGCTTTTGTTTGTGACATGCCACAGAGTCCATCTCTCCTGATGGAGAGGCAGTTGTTATGGGAGCAGATGTTATTCATCAGTTAGAGCTACAGGGCAGAGGCATTTCAAGGTAATATGACCTCCTGTCTGAGAAATACCAGATCTTATTCTTGAACAAACAGAACTCTCCTCTTCAAGCCCATGGGTGTTTGTGTGAGTTGCACAATATGGCACTGACTCCCATGGGCTACTATAATTTATCCTTCTATACTAAGTGCATTCTTGTTAAACAGAGAATACCCAGAAAAGGCAAGGAATGTCTCTTGTGACCTGAAAACCAACCAAGTTCCTTTCCTCAAATATATTTCAAAATATATATGGCTTTATGGAATGAAAACACTGTAATCACTAAAAGAAAATGTCCAAAGCCAAGAAATCCACATATAAAATAATTAATTGTTTTATATTTGATATATATGTGGGAAATATTTCCAGTGCAGTTGTTTCTCCCTCTAAGGAATTCATAGGACTGAGAATCATTCCCATCTTTTGACTTGACAACAATTTGTGACAGAACTTGGGGATTTGGTAGACTATATGGCACATGCACTGTTGGCCTGATGTGATCCCTCGTCTCTTTCCAGTGAGTAGTAGACAAGAGGAAGCAGAGCATGGATGGGTTGACCTGGACCCCCAGTACCATCCAGTAGGAGAAACATAGTCCAGGCTGACACTAGCTGAAGTAAACCTTCTCAGAGCATGCTGGCAGCCATGGTATGCCTTGCTTCCCCTCATTTACTTCCCCAGCAGATGAGTGGAACAGAGAAACAGAGGTCTGGTGAGTGAAATCTAAGCTGGTTCGCGAAGTCTAAGCTGGTTCGCTGTAAAAGGGAAATGCAGTGAGTGTGAGGAAGAAAAATGATGCTCTTGAGGCTATTCATTCTATTCTATTGCAGGCACTGAGGAGGAGGCCAGCAGAAATGGGAGGGGAAGGAGAAGGGACAAGGGACTGCATATCACCCTTAGGATCATTATCTTCAAATAGCAGGTGCTTCAGTATTACACCCTACTGGGTGTGCTCTCTGCTTACCCTGCCAGGAAAACATCTAGTTGATGCAGATGAATCTTGTACCAATCACTGTAATTTTAAATTTAAAATACATCTCCAACATCTATTACAAAACAGACTATAGAAACATTGTGTACATTGAAAAAAGTGGCTGATACGCCATGCCTGTCAAAGTTTGTTACATGAGTCCTTCCTCTGTATTGTGCATATTGACAAGGCATATTTGGTAAGGATTTAATGTCTTCTTTGAATTCTCTGAAACCATATAAAGGCCACGACATGAAAGAGGCAACAGATGATCTGTACCTGAAAGTTATATTTGTGATTTAAATGGGATTAGCCAGGAATCTCTGTGTATTTTCACTCTGAGCACTTTTGAACATCCAACTCTCCAGCAAGAGTAAGATATACTTTAACTTCCCCTCTTTGATCTAGTTCCTCTTCTGTCCAAAACTATGTAAAATGACTTTAATTTTTGCTGTAGCAATAATAGATTTTTGGTCCTGAACAGATTTTTATCCTGAACTGGATTGGTTTTGATTCTACACTTCTTCCTGGCACCATTTAAACCCACAGTGTGAAAAAAAGAGAGAAACAAAATCCCTAAGCCTGTGAAAAATATACTAGGTCCAATAGTCAGAATTCATTATGGACTTGAAGAGAGAACACAGGTTCTCTCTTAGGTTTAGGTTTTTGATAAAAATACATTTCAGAAAATTTCCAAACACCTGAAGACTAAAATCTTCACTGCATGGATTACCTTCTGCAATCCTTTTGAAACTAGATGCATCTTTGCAAAGTGCTAGTGTCTCACTGTAGTTCATTCTTTTTATTTTCATGCACTTTTGTTTATCTCAGTCAACAGATGTCCTACAAAAAAGATATTCTGTGGACCTGCCTGGGTCTATTTTTCCCCGTCTCATTGTGAAGGATACCAAGGAGCAAAGTAAAAAATTTCTGCACGTATCTTGAAACAACAAATAGATCAGAGTCACAGAGCATTAAAAAAGCAAACTAACACTGTGCCACTAACAGCAATTGAAATAAATCAGATATAAAAGTACTCCCCCAAAAGTAGCAAGAGACTGTACATGAGTGGGTGTCAGTGCTGGCACCAACACTGCTGCCTCAGTGCTATTGTTAGGGTCTGAGGATTTATAGAGCTGTTTACTACATCTTACTGCTGTTCTTATAGTCTAAGAATCTGTCTCATTTCAGGAAATAACAACAACAACAAAAAAAGCAGCTTTTCCTCAAAGATCTGGATAAGTCAGTATTTCTAATATACTGGTACTGTTGTTATTACTCTTGTTATGCTGATAGTCACCCATTGGTACTAGGGCTCTCAATCTATTATCTTATTACCATAAGTATAGTTTTGGCTGCAGATGTCTTTGTTTTTCAGGACCTGTAAAATCAAGAGAGAATTTGCATTCTGTCTTTAGGCAGCTGATATCATTACAAACTAAACTCTGCACCTTGATGCATTGAGAAAACCTGAAAAATATGCTTAATAGGCACGGTTTTATCAAAGTGGTTTTGATCCACAAAAAGGAATTTTTACCTCCTGGACTAAAGAGGATACTTTCACTCATGTGTCTACTTATTCTTCCTAGGATTATATGTAAAACCACTTTGTTCCAAAACCAGCAAGAAAATAGCCAAGTAAAGTTAAGGTTTTCCTCTCCATTCTGATAAAACCATATGATATAGTTGCCTATATGATAAAAGTGACTGTATACAATGATCTGTGTTATTTCTCCTGAGTCCCACCTGCAATACAGTGCACCTTGGCTTGTCAGAAATGCTTATACACTAGAGGGAATTTTCAGAATGGTAACTGAAAGGCAGAGGGATTCACTGCTACATTTCAGGCAAAAAAAGTAGTTAAAGATGCTCTTGCTGTTTAAAGGTGGAACAGAATAGCATTTTTTTCTGTTTTTTTTTTTT